>CM035167.1:23352837-23952837 GCA_020205615.1 Panax quinquefolius
ATCTAGGTAGTTGAAGGATTATGAGAAAGTTTACCCTACTCATGATCCGAACCGGGCCATGGTGGTGTTTGCCTTAAAGATATGGCTACATTATCTTTATTGGGAAAAGTGTGAGATATATACGGACCATAAGAGTCTAAAATATATCTTCACATAGAAGGAGTTGAATATGAGGAGCGAGAGGAGGTGGTGAAGTTGATAAAGGATTACGATTGTGAAATCTGTCACCACGGAAAAGCTATGTAGTGGGCCGACGCCTTGAGTAGAAAGGGTCGGGAGAAGTTGTCTTTGTTAACAGCTCAAACTGAGTTAATAACAGAGATGGCTAGGATGAAGTTGGAGGTGAAGTTGCCAACTGAGGTGGAGCAGAGACTTTTTACGACGGAGATTCAATCTACCATCGTACAAAGAGTTAAGGAGGTGCAGCTCAAAACCGATGAGTGTGACCAGATGAAGAAGCTGTTGACTAATGAAAAAGATATTAAGTTTAGTTTTGATAAGGAGGGATTATTAAGATTTGAGTGAAGAATTTTGGTTCCGAATGAGACGGAATTAAAGGAGCAAGTTTTACAAGAGGCTCATAGTTCGAGGTACTCGATTCATCCTGGTATCACTAAGATGTATCAAGACCTTCAACAGAGTTTTTGGTGGCCGAACATGAAAAGAGAAATAGCCGAATATGTGAGTAAATGTTTGACTTGTCAAAGAGTTAAAGCCGAACATCAACGACCAAGTGGCTTGTTACAGTCATTGGAGATTCCGGAGTGGAAGTGGGAGCATATCTGTGACGCCCCCAAAATAGGTATACATCACCTATTCTGAGTTGTCAATACATGGTACAGAAACAACTACAACTTTATTATTACAACAGTAAAACTATGAGTTTGAATACAAATATTATCTTCTAGACAATATCTATACTCAAATAAATCCTCATCACATTTATTGATACATTATTTTACAAAAATGGTGAGGAATACTAAACAATCCTTTCTAAAACCTTCATTCCATACCACAGGCTAAGTTGCTCGCTATATTCTAGCGCCTCCCGAGAAAAATGGAACAAAAAGGAAAAGGGTGAGCTCAACTAGCTCAAGAAAGAATATTATGACTAAGATAATATACAACAAATTATCGTTAGTCTTCAACAGGAAAAATCTAATAGAATACACTAGACAACAAATTTTAAATCAATATTCGCAGTGAAATAATAATTCATTAGAAGAGTTAAGTAGAGAATGCAAACTACTATCTTCTATGTATGAATTTAAAAGTTCATCGCTATCTTTTATCCCCTGTAACATCAATCAATATACATCCTGAATCAAATATTCATCTTTTTGCACTACAGCCAAAGATATTCATCGATTAGTCATGTTCATTTAAACACTGCTCATCTTTGCACTCTGAGGGCCAAAGATATTCTTCAAAAATCATTCATCTTTGCACTACAGCCAAGATATTCTTAAGAAATCATTCATCTTTTGCACTACAAAGCTAAAGATATTCCATAATATCATCATTTAAGACCGAGGATGATGAAAAATATTTTTAAAGAAACGAATCCAAAGAAACAAAATGACAAGGATTAAGGATTAAGGATTAAGTACTTGGTTTTATCCACGTCCAAAAATACCTCAAAAATAATCATAGTGGTGTAAAATTCAAGAATGATCAAAAACATGGATACAATCAAAGCTAGTATCCGAATAGATATTTTGGACAAAAGAAGAAATTTTATTTTTCTAAATGAATAGTGCAAGTATCACGTGAATAGTCTTAGATATGAATAGTCTTAGGTATACTTGAATAGTAACTCAGACACCAAAAGATAGAAATTCCACAAAAAACATCTTCACGCTTCATGAATAATAGTACTAAATGAATAGTAACTTCGTGAATAGTAACTCATGAATAAGTAACTCGTGAATAGTAACTCATGAATAGTAACCCGAGACATGAAAAAGTTCCAAATTTGATAAAAAGTTCCAACCAATATTTCAAAGATAATGATATTGAAGAAATAATATCATTTGAGAAGAAAATAACATCCTTACCTCGAAAGATCGATTACTTCTAGCTAGAATCTAGGGTATAGTCTTTGAAGGGAACTTGCACTGCCTAGCAATACTCAAAGTATACTCAAAATACTCACAAGAATACGCTCGATAATATAGAGAGAGAAACTTGAGTTTAATGTGATTTTCAATTCTAACCTAAGCACCCTATTTATAGGAAAATGCTTTAGAACACCAAGCGAAAAATTTAATAAAATAATAATATTTCTTAAAAATATTTAAGCCCACCTTAGAAATCTGATTTCAGATCATTTATAACACATGTGAGCCACTCAATTGCAACAAAAACGTTTTTCTTACAAAAATATTTTAAACTCCCAAAAATCAATTATTTGAACTTGAACTTCAATAATTCATAATAAATAGCCCTTTCATCAGAAAATTCAAATCTCATGCCAATTTTTATAGGAATTTTAATTCTCTACAACTTTACAGAAGAAAATTTTTCCAAATTCCAAATAGAAATTGACCGAAATCCACAAACGGGCGATTTTACAGGTTATAATCTAATTTCAGTCAATAAATGGGGTCCACCGACATGTTTAACATGTTTTAAACATTTATTGCAACAAAAATACTCTTCCTCCTCGTATACTCATATATCCCACATTCGTTGTAAAAATATCACCGTTAATATATTATTAAAATAATATATTTAAATGAATTATTTTATCAGAAAAAGATAAAATATTAATTTTCAACAATTGTCATTTTAAAAATTTTCTCCATCTATATCCACATAAAATCAATATTTTCCTCATCATATAAATCAATAATTAATTATTCATAAATAATATTACAGAATCACAATATTGACAACCAGGCAGTTCCTAGGAAAGAGGGGGCTTTCCAATAAGAATTTCTTCTTACTGGCGCGCAATTAGGTGACCAAACCTCTCCTTAAACAGAACTTTCTAGACATTGCCAATAATGTTATCTAATAATATTATTCAGATAATATGAATTATTGCTTCGATAATGAAAATACTGTGTAATGACAATTATTGAAACAACAGCAATATAAAATATCAACGCAGCAATTATTAACTCAATAAAATCTTTGAGCGATAATTCATCATAACCATTATTGAGTAGTGCCTTCTTACGTAAGAATCAATAATTGGTGCAATACTGGTAATAACTACTGCTCAACAACGCATATTAGTGTGTTTTAACCACCGGGTATTCCAACAAAGATTAATTGTAACAACTACTGCCAGATTATTTAAAAACAACTTATATTTGTCGTTTTCTTCATCCAATCGCTTTCAGTTATGGGGCTCACACATGGTCACATGCTGTAGTCATACGAATATTCTCGAAGCGATGCGAATATTCCACGACCAAACGAATATTCCCAAGCGATAATGAATATTTTATAACCACTTGCTTATTTTGAAATATTTATGTATTTAACCCTTAACTATCCACATTAATCAAATCAACCCTTACTATTTCAAAATAATAAATAAAGGAAATTCCTTTTATTTAAAAATTTCGAGGTCTTACAACCTCCCTCCTTATGAAATTTCGTCCTCGAAATTGACGTGCGTACTGGTGTTTCAAAAGGTGAGGATACCTCGCTTTCATTTCCGCTTTCCAATTCCTGTGTCATTTCCTCTATAAGCATGATTCCTCCACAAAACTTTAACTTGTGGTATGACCTTTTACGCATAGGACATGCTCCTTCCTATCCAAGATCTTGACAGTACCTCCTCATACGTTAAGTTTTCGGCTATCTCGTCCTGGGTTCTAACTCAATAACGTGGTTCGGGTCTTTCACATATTTACTGAAGCGAGATATGTGAAACACATTATGAACACGAGACATACTCGGAGAGGTAACGCAAGTCTATAGGCTACATTTCCTACTCGGTCAAGAATTTGAAATGGACCAATAAATCGTGGATTGAGCTTTCCTCTCTTCCCAAATCTTGTAACTCCCTTCCATGGAGCAACTCGCAACAATACATGATCCCCTACATTAAATTCCACGCCCTTTCGATGAAGATCCGCATAACTCTTTTGTCGATCTTGTGCTTGCTTTGTATCGTTGTCGAATCATTTGGATCTTTTCGGTGATCATACGCACTAACTCGGGTCCCAACAATGTTGCTTCACCCACCTCATCCCAACATATTGAGAACGACATTTTCGTCCATATAATGCTTCAAATGGAGCCACACCTATACTTGCACGATAATCATTGTTGTAGGAGAATTCCACCAATGGTAAATACTTATCCCAACTACCCTTGAAGTCCAGGACACGAGTCTTAATAGATCTTCAAGAGTTTGAATAGTCCTCTCCGATTGTCCATCTGGTTTGGGGATGGTATGCGAACTAAATCGCAAATCCGTGCCCATAGCTTTTTGCAAGCTAACCCAAAATCTAGAAGTGAATCTTGGGTCACGATCCAAACTATGGATACTGTGCATGCCATGCAACCTCACAATCTCATTCACGTACATACTAGCAAGACGTTCAAGGAATAAGTCTCCGTGTCGGCGAAAATGAGCGGAGACTTGGTTAATCTATCAACAATAACCCAAATAGCATTGATGCCTTGAGAAACCGTAGGAAGACCCGTAACGAAATCCATAGTAATGTGTTCCCACTTCCATTCCCGAATCTCAAGTGGTTGCAACGGACCCTTAGGTACAAGATGCTCCGCCTTTACACGTTGGCAAGTTAAACACATCGAGATAAACTTTGCAATCTCTCTCTTCATATTGTTCCACCAAAATGTATGTCGAAGATCACGATACATTTTAGTACTTCCGGGATGGATTGCAAATGGCGTGACATGTGCCTCCATCATAATCTTGTACTTCAAATCGAGTCGTTAGGAACACAAAGTCTAGAGTGGACTCAAGTATTCCTTCTTCATCAATTCTCGCTTCCTAATAGCTCCTTCTTGTACTTTCTTCTTCACACGCATCACCCTCCGAAGTCGGTGGCTTGAGCAACCTTAACTTTTTCTATTAAAGTTGGCTCTATCGTATAATTGACATCATCGCATTCGTTCATATGATCTTCTACTCAACGCGTCGCCTACTACGTTAAACTTTACCGGGATGGTATTGAATAGTGTGGTCGTAGTCTTTCAATAGCTCGAGCCCAACGTCATTTGTCAGCATGTTGAGTTCTTTTTTCGTGAAGAAATATTTAAGGCTTTTATGGTGCGAATATATCTCCACTTTCTCCCCATATAGATAGTGCCTCCATATTTTTAGCGAAAACGATCGGGCCGCTGACTCTAGATCATGAGTAGGATAATTCCTCTCATACTCTTTTAAGTTGTCATGAGGCATAGGCTATGACTTTCCCACGTTGCATAAGAACACATCCTAACCCTTTGCTCAAGCATCGGCAGTAGATAACAAATCCATCCGAACCGGATGGTATTGTTAGAATAAGTCTTAAAATAAGTCTCCTCTTAAGCTCTTGGAAACTTTTCTCGCATTCTTCGCTCCAAACGAATTTTGTATCCTTCCGAGTTAGCTGAGTTAATGGAGTAGCGATTCGAGAAAACCCTTCCACGAATCTCCGATAATAACCAGTTAAGCCCAAAAATCTACGTACTTTAGTCACCGACTTCGGTTGCTCCCAACTTTGTATTGCTTCAATCTTGGCGGATCAACAGATACTCCATGTTTCGACACCACGTGCCCAAGGAATGCTACTTCCTCAAGCGAACTCGTATTTCTTCAATTTGGCATATAGTTGGTTTTCACGAAGCCTTTGAGAGTACCAAACTTCAAATGGTGCTTATGATCTTCACTATTTTGGAAATATATGAGGATGTCATCAATAAAGACAACAACGAATTGATCCAAATATTCCTTGAATACTCGGTTCATCATATCCATGAAAGCCGCAGAGAGCATTAGTTAGTCCGAAAGACATGACTAAGAATTCATAATGCCCATACTGAAGTTCTCAAGGCGCCTTTGGAATATCCTCGCCTAATCTTCACCGATGATATCCGGAATCGAAGATCGATTTTTGAAAAGAATTGTGCCCTTACTAATCGGGTCAAACAAGTCATCAATACGAGGTGAGGATACCTTTTCTTGATGGTGACATGGTTCAATTCTCGATAGTCAATACAAAGTCGCATACTCCGTCTTTCTTCTTTACTGAATAAAAGGAGCACCCCAAGGAGATGTACTTGGGGCCGATGAAACCGATGTCCAACAATTCCTCGTAGTTGGACCTTTAACTCCACGAAGTTCAATAGGAGCCATTCGATATGGGGTTTTAGAAATGGGCTTTGTACCAGTTCAAGATCAATAAAAATTCAACTTCACATTACGGGGGTAGACCGGAAGTTCTTCGAAATACGTCAGGAAAGTCAATAACAACAGAATATTATTCAAATTTGGCGTGTCTTTATTCAAATCCATAACATGGGCTAGGAAAGCTTGACATCCGCTTTTTAATAAACGAATAGCTTTATGATTAGATATGACGGTGATCGATTTTAATGGTTTAGTTGCTTGAATTAAATACAACAGTTGGTTAGGAATATGAAAACTAACAACCTTACGAAAACAATCAATTTTGGCATGATGAGTAGTTAACCAATCAATCCCTAAAATCACATCAAAAGCAAGTATCTTTAAAGAGATAAGGTCAACGGTAAGGTAATGGTGCCAACTTGAATCAAACAAGATTTATAAACGATGGATGTGATGAAAGTTTCTCCTAACGGAGTTTCCACAGATAGGTCAAAGTCTAATTTCTCCGAGTCAAGTTTAAACGTTGAGCACATGCAGGAGAGATAAATGAATGGGTATGCACCGTATCAAGTAAGGTATAAACTTCATGAAGAATTTATAAATAGCTTACCCGTGATCACCTCGTTTGGGTTCCTCGCATTATGACCATCCACAACAAACGCTTCTTCCGGAATCGTTGACTTTGACTTTTCTCGGGATGATCTTTTCGAGTCACCGTCCCCGTTGAACTAGGTTTTCGCTTCGTATAATCTCGAGCGATATGTCCTTCCTTTCCATAATTATAGCATACCTTGAACTGTTGTAGGCGCTTTGACCGATATGTCCCTCTTTTCCGCATTTGTAACATATGACCGGGTGGTCGTTTCTCCTCCCTTAGAACCGATTCTTGTAACAGACATCATCTTCACATAGTCGTTGTTAAATCTCCTCTTTTAAAATCTCCTCCCGACTCGCTTCTTCTATTTTCATGGCCATGATTACCACCGGAGTGGTTACCATTTACATCCGTCTGCTTTCTTTCTCCGCAGTTATCATTATTCTCGCTGATCGCTATCTACGATCGATCCTGGTTGTGGTCCCTCAATTGACCGTACTCGTTATCTCGCTCTAATAATTGAGCCACATTTACAACATCCTGAATAAAGAGAAAATTTATGAGAAATGAGATCTTGGCGACGTATGCCGGTTTCAAACCTCTAAGAAACATCCGCGTCACGTTCCTCATTCTCCACCAAATGAGGTGCAAACCGATAACTCTCTGAACTTTGCCTCGTCTTTGAGACACATCGTCACGTTGTTTTGTTCCAATCGATGAACTCCACTTCCTTCATATAGCATGAACACTTTCGGAAAGTATTTGTCATTAAATAGCTTCAAAACGTCTCCCAAGACATGCCGAGTGCGGTGGATGGAGTGCGCTTCACGACTCTCCACCAGAGAGTCCGCCTCGCCACTGAACATAAAGGTGGCGAATGGAACCTTCGTTCCTCCGTGCATCCCAAGACATCGAATATCTTGGTAATTTGTTTGACCCATGTTTCCGCCATGATCGGATCGGCTTTCCCTAAAATTCGTGGTCCCAACTCTTTGAATCGCTTGGGCTGTGACAACCCGTGAATTGCTATCATTTCCTCCTCGTATTTTGAACACGAGTCTCCTCGTGCGATTTTGCATGAATCGCAAAAAACTTCTAAACATCCCTCGTTCATCATCTCGCTCAATGGTGTTGTTCACGGGAGGAACATTGCCGACTGTTGTATGTTCTCCTCGTTGGTGAGTCTGAGCATCTCCACGGTCTCATTTCCATTGTTAATATTCTCGGTCGACATTCTCAAATCACCGCCATAAAAACAAGGGTTAATTAAGAAATCAATATATCACATAATATCCCTATATCTTGACTAACTAACAAATAAGCTTAGGTAGGACACACTAGCGAAAGGATTTACTCGTCTCTCCCTCCTAGTTCTATTCCCCATCTCCGCCAGAGATCATATCCTAAGCTCGATACCAACTGTGATGCCCCCAAAATAGGTATACATCACCTATTCGAGTTGTCAATACATGGTACGTAAACAACTACAACTTTATTATTACAACAAGAAATCGTGAGTTTGAATACAAATATTATCTTCTAGACAATATCTATACTCAAATAAATCCTCATCACATTTATTGATACATTATTTTACAAAAATGGTGAGGACTACTAAACAATCCTTTTCTAAAACCTTCATTCCATACCCAGACTCAGTACTTTCGCTATATTCTCGCCTCCTGAGAAAAATGGAACAAAAGGAAAAGGGTGAGCTCAACTAGCTCAAGAAAAGAATATTATGACTAAGATAATATACAACAAATTATCGTTAGTCTTCAACGTGGAAAAAAATCTAATAGAATCTGATAGACAACAAATTTTAAATCAATATTCGCAGCTGAAATAATAATTCATTAGAAGAGTTAAGTAGAGAATGCAAACTACTATCTTCTATGTATGAATTTAAAAGTTCATCGTCTATCTTTTATCCTCAGAACATCAATCAATATACATCCGAATCAAATATTCATCTTTTTCTACTGAGCCAAAGATATTCATCACCGTTAGTCATCTTCATTTAAACACTGCTCATCTTTGCACTACGGCCAAAGATATTCTTGAGAAATCATTCATCTTTTTCTACGGGCCAAAGATATTCCATAATATCATCATTTAAGACCGAGGATGATGAAAATATTTTTTTTAAGAAACGAATCCGGTGAAACAAAATGACAAGGATTAAGGATTAAGGATTCGACTTGGTTTTATCCACGTCCAAAAATACCTCAAAAATTATCATAGTGGTGTAAAATTCAAGAATGATCAAAACATGGATACAATCAAAGCTAGTATCCGAAAAGATATTTTGGACAAAAGAAAAATTTTATTTTTATGAATAATAGTCTCTTAGATATCGTGAATAGTCTTGAGTATACTTGAATAAGTAACTCAGACACCAAAAGATAGAAATTCCAAAAAAAATCATCTTCACGCTTCATGAATAGTACTTTCGTGAATAAGAACTTTCGTGAATAATAACTCATGAATAGTAACTTCGTGAATAGTAACTCATGAATAGTAACCCCAGACATGAAAAAGTTCCAAATTTGATAAAAGTTCCAACCAATATTTCAAAGATAATGATATTGAAGAAATAATATCATTTGAGAAGAAAATAACATCCCTTACCTCGAAAGATCGAGACTTACAGCTAGAATCACTAAATTTATAGTCTTTGAAGGGAACTTGCACCGCCTAGCAATACTCAAAGTATACTCAAAATACTCACAAGAATACGCTCGATAATATAGAGAGAAAACTTCGCTTACGGTGTGATTTTCAATTCTAACCTAAGCACCCTATTTATAGGAAAATGCTTAACAACAAAGCGAAAAATTTAATAAAATAATAATATTTCTTAAAAATATTCAAGCCCACCTTAGAAATCTGATTTCAGATAATTTATAACACATGTGAGCCACTCAATTGCAACAAAAACGTTTTCTTACAAAAATATTTTAAACTCCCAAAAATCAATTATTTCGGAGCTTCGGAACTTCAATAATTTATAATAAATAGCCCTTTCATCAGAAAATTCGAATCTCGCGAGTTTTTTATAGGAATTTCAATTCTCTACAACTTTGCAGAAGAAAGTTTTTCCAAATTCCAAATAGAAATTGACCGAAATCCACAAACGGGCGATTTTACAGGCTATAATCAAATTTCAGTCAATAAATGGGGTCCACCGACATGTTTAACATGTTTTAAACATTTATTGCAACAAAAATATTCTTCCTCCTCATACACTCATATATCCCACATTAGTTGTAAAAATATCACCGTTAATATATTATTAAAATAATATATTTAAATGAATTATTTTATCAGAAAAAGATAAAATATTAATTTTCAACAATTGTCATTTTAAAATTTTCTCCATCTATATCCACATAAAATCAATATTTTCCTCATCATATAAATCAATAATTAATTATTCACAAATAATATTACAGAATCACAATATTGACAACCAGGCAGTTCCCAGGAAAGAGGGGGCTTTCCAATAAGAATTTCTTCTTACTGGCGCGCAATTAGGTGACCAAACCTCTCCTAGATGTAACTTTCTAGACATTGCCAATAATGTTATCTAATAATATTATTCAGGATAATATGAATTATTGCTTCTATAATGAAAAATCTTGTGTAATGACAATTATTGAAACAACAACAATATAAAATATCAACGCAAAGAATTATTAACTCAATAAAATCTTTGAGCAAGAATTCTCATAAACCATTATTGAGTAGTGCCTTCTTCACGTAAGAATCAATAATTGGTGCAAAACCGTGTAAGCACTTGCTCAACAACGCAGCGTATTAGTGTGTTTTAAACCCACCGGGTATTCCAATGAAGATAATTGGTAACAACTACGCCGATTATTTAAAAACAACTTATATTTGTCGTTTTCTTCATCCAATCGCTTTCTCGTTATGGGGCCCACACACGGTCGCTGCTTGTCGCATTTAATATTCCCCGACGCACGAATATTCCACGACCAAACGAATATTCCCTTCGACGATAATGAATATTTTATAACCACTTGCTTATTTTGAAATATTTGCGTATTTAACCCTTAACTATCCACATTAATCAAATCAACCCTTACTATTTCAAAATAATAAATAAAGGAAATTCCTTTTTATTTAAAAATTTCGGGGTCTTACAATATCACGATGGACTTTGTGGTGGGACTTCCGACGACTCAGAAGGGATATGATGCGATTTGGGTAATAGTGGACTGGTTGACAAAGTCGGCTCACTTTTTGCCAATTTCCAGACATGGAGCACCTGTTTCGATAGTGTCAGATCGTGACCCACGATTCACATCGAACTTTTGGAGAAGTCTTCAAGAACAGTTGGGGACGCAGTTGAAGTTAAGTACGGCATATCATCCACAAACAGATGGACAGAGCAAGAGGATAATTCAGACGTTAGAAGATATGTTGAGATCTTGCATCATGGATTTCAAGGGTAGTTGGGATGATCATCTACCATTAGTAGAATTTGTGTATAACAACAGTTATCATGCAAGCATAGGTATGCCGCCGTATGAAGCTTTGTATGGAAGGAAATGCAGAACATTGTTGTATTGGGATGAAGTGGGAGAACGCCGAATGCTAGGACCAGAATTGGTGCAGCAAACAGCGAAAGTGGTGAAGTTGATATGTATGTGTCTCGTCGCAGCTCAAAACAGATAGAAGAAATACGCAGACTTGCATCGAGAGGATAAAGTGTTTGAGGTAGGCTCGTACGTATTTCTAAGGTATGTCCCTGGAAAGGAAAGATACGCTTTGGAAAGAAGGGAAAACTAAGCCCAAGGTTTATAGGACCTTTTGAGGTATTAGAACGGGTAGGTGAGGTAGCTTATAGGGTAGCGTTACCTCCAGACCTAGAGTGAATACATAATGTATTTCACATTTCAATGCTACGTCCTTACAAACCGGATTACAAGCACGTAATAGAATTTGAGTCTATTCAAATTGAGAAGGATTTAACATATGAAGAGATACCGATTCAAATCATTGATAGAAAAGAGCAAGTTCTACAAAACAAAGTAATACCGTCAGTAAAGGTGTTATGGAAGAACTACGATGTGGAGGAAGCAACGTGGGAACTTAAAGAAAAGATGAGAAAGAATTATCCTCTTTTGTTTGAGTGAGATAGGGCGAGATTCTTGGGACAAAATCTTTATGAGGGGGGAAGAATGTAACACCCAAAAAATTCGAATCCTTTGTAAAAATATTTGAAAGAATTAAATAATGAATAAAATAATATTATTTGTTATTATACGTGTTAATAAGATGAATGTTGTTCTATAACCTAGAAATGTCGGGACATCGTAGTATTCAAACCACGTGAATGAATTAAAGTGTTTGAATTTCCAAGACGAAAATAAATGTTTTCCGAGAAAGTTTACAAAAAACACTATTCACCGTTTATCGCTCGGGAGTTATTTTTGAATTTTCGAGAAATATGTAACGTTAGAATATCGAGGCAAGATAGATTATGTAATAATAATCTAAGTATGGAAAACGCAATAATTCGCATGTGGACATAAATTAAGAGCGTTGGGAAAATTAATGTCTAAGGAATGAATTTGTGTAATCTTGTAGGGTGTGCAAGTTCATTAAGCATTAAGGGACAAGCCCAAGTTGTAGCAATGTTTAGCCAAGGGTGGATTAATGGGAAGCCCAAACCAAATGCATGCAAGCCCACAAGAATTAGAATAATTAACTAAACCCAAGCCCAAAGGATTATCCAATGGGTAAAGCAATGATCCATGGGGCAACCCATGGGTGAACTTGGAGAGCAAGAACTTTATGTGAGGAACAAATGTTGTGTTTAGCAAGATTACTTAGTGGCTAAGTAGATGAATAGTAAGGAGGTTAGCTTAAGGAGGTGGGATGACATAAAGACCATTCTACCCTAACTTTGGATTGCCTATAAATAGAGAGCTCTTAATTCATTTGTTGTTTGTTATTTCATCCAACAATTTCCTTACAAAAGCAACTTAATTATTAGAGCCATTAAGCACTTATATGCCATCTCAACCTTTACTGGATTTTCAAAGAAGAAGTACTAGTTCATCAAAGGTAAATAAAATTTTCTCTTCTATCTCTATCATATTAGGATGATAAGAGAAGTGTAATCTAAGGAAGTTAAACACTAAGAACATGTCATAAGTCATTGATGAATGAACTTAAGCCGAATAAGTTGAATAAGTATACTTAAACCTAATAAGTTGAAGAACTTAGGAAGAACTTGACATATGTTTGTCATGTGATGTTAGTATGTTCAAAATAGTTTGAAAACGTTAATTGATGGACTTAAGTCATAGTAAGTCATAAGAATGAGAATTTATAGTTAATAAGTTAAACAAGTCATTGACTTATGAAAATAAGTCAAAACTTACTTTGATGATAATTTGGTGTAATAAGTAACTTGTAATGTTACATGTTGATTATAATCCACCTAGAATGTTTCGTTATGAGGTTTCACCGGAATTTACACGATTGGACGATAATCGTCGAATTCGTGAAATTCTCGGAATGAAAATCGTATTTTGTGTTTGAAGTCGTAAACGTTGGTTTTCGATGGAGACAAGTCATATTTGGCATTATAGAGTTGCGGACTCGAAATGGCCGGATTCTGACTTAGAACGATGAAACGAGCGTTGAATGTTTGCGAACGTTTATCATTTTCGTTAAAATGGACTAATAGTTGAAATTTTAGCAAACGAAGAAAAATAGATAAAATTCTTGCGTAAACGAATAGAGTACGTAATTTGTTACCCGTAGGCTCTTGAACGAGCCAATTCGGACTTATAACGAAGAAGTTACGAGTCCGGGAATCTCAAACTTTTGAAAAATCATCCAAAGTGTTCGCGTGCAGAAATGGCGCCAGCAATTACAACCCAAGGCAAATAAACCCAGCATGATGCCAAAAGTGGCCATCATTACCCACAGAGTCATACCAAGAACGCCGACAGAAAACTCAGAGACTTCATGACTGCGGTGCCAAGTCCGGATTTTTAGTACTAAGTGAAAGACGCCACCATGACACAATTAAGAGTAAGCGATAATCGTGATAGCAACTGACCTTCATAACCTAGATAGTGAAGAAGGTTTATAACTTGAACATGAAGAGTAATGGTTGAGCAATTAAATAAAGATCTTAATGAAACATAGTTATGACATATTGAAACTTAAGTATGCTCACTTAAGGTTAAGATTAAGTAAATTACTTATGATGTAAGATTGACCTAACGGAAAGCTAGAACCAATAATAACAAATATAATACGTAATTAGATTGAGAAGAATGGTAAGATTCTTTAGGAACCATGTGTAATCATTCATGACCTAATGTACTATGTTATGTTATCATCTAATGTAGAGACCTTAAAGATGTAACGTGCACGTGTTATATTTATAAGCAGACGCTAAAGGCAAGTACTCTAACCCTTGTTCCAGTTCATTTTGGACAAGTCTTTGTGATTCATGTATCCTTCGCATGAGTTAGTATCTGAGGAAGTCAAAGCCAATCCTTTCGGCTAGATGTATGCTATGTTATTCTATCAAGTGTTGATAAGGATTTACCAAACTAATATTGTTGGGGTTTTCAAAAGTATATTGAGTGTGCTAAAATGTTTTGTCGTCAAACGACAGGCACGTGAGGTTGCCACAACTTAAACGTATACACGTTTAATGAATGTAGTGTTGATCAACATAGAGTACTATAGGCTGATCACCTAGATGTGCTCGTAAGTTATGTCGGACTTACAGACTTCGTGCTGGGATGTCCTTTTCAAAGTACTTATGAAATGCTTATGGTCTTGAATCGGAATTGATGTTTTACTGAATATTATTGTTGTAAAATGTTTTGAATGAAAAGAAGTGCTATTTTGAATTCTCAATAGTACTTCGTAACTCTTGTCCAGTTATTGAAGATATACGATTCCTATGTTTCAAGCATGCTTGAACCATATGAATGCTGCTAAGACCGAACGGACCGATGGATCCAGCAAGGATAAAGGGAAGGCAAAGGAGAACCCGTAGATTGCTTATGTAACATTATAGATTTTGTAAGAAATTATATTGATATTATGACAAAGACAATGTATTGGTTGTAAAGAACCTGGGGAAATGTAAATATTCTTTTGATATATATAAGACATATCCGTTCTTTTGAGGCATTTCAATTGAATATTTATGTGAACTGTAGCACCGTGTAGCACCATCTGTCGGGTTGGAAGATACCTAGATTTGGGGTCATCACAGGTATATCTAAACATGAAAACACTCATTAACATGTAGATCTAAGGTTTTAAACCTCAAGATCAAAACTTCATATTGTCAAAAATCGAATCAACTAAAAAGGATATTTGACTACATAAGTAGAAATTTTGGTATACCTTTGCTTTTTCTTCTTCTACTACTAGAATATGAGATGGATCTTGGTTGTATGAAAATCAAAATCTCCTCTCCTTCTCTTCTTGGAGCTGCCGACCACACCTCTCTTCTCTCTCTTTTTATTTCCTTTCTTAAACTAATTTGGTGGATAATTGAAGATAAAAAGTAACACTTTGTTTTAGTAAAGAGATATAACTCTCTTAGCTAGTAAAAAATATACATACAACTCCTATATGCCTATAATTTCTCCCAATTCTTTTGCTTTCTCTCTCTCATCATTACTTACTTTACTTGTAAGCTTAGCAAAAAAAATAAGATGGTTAATTATTGGGATGACACATAAGGGAGTAGATGAGCTACTATAGCAACTTAGAGAAGTAAACTCATAAATCAAGACACATGCTCTATTTTTCCATATAATGGCCGGATACTCCCCCCTTTTAATGTCCAAATTTGATTTATTTTTTAATTCCTTACTAAATGTCTAAAAAGTCCCTCTTTAATTGGTTAAAAGATTGGGCTTTAAATTAAATTCTTTTGGGCTTATAAATTAATTACTTGGGCCATGAAATTTACATAGTTCAATACTTTTAATTCTTATCCAACCCAAATCAATTAATTAGGGTTTTTATTTCATCAATTATAATTTAAATCTTTACTCATGCACGTTTAATTTATTAACTCAATTAGACTTGCTATACTTAGGTTATAAAACTAACTAACTGAGATGTATAAAATAAATCTCTTGGGATTAGTATATATTATAACTACTATTATTCTCACATACCATAACTTTTAAGATATTCAATTTTTCATTCCTAATATATAATTAGATTACCTTAGTTTCTTTTATTTGTTTATATTAATAAAAATATAAACCATCACATAATATTCATATTCATTACTCACATAACTTTTAACCCTTGGGGTTTTATACTTAGCATTAGGGTTCTCAAATTAGGGTTTCTAAATAATTCGCTAGGGTTTCTTATCAGTCGCTAGGGTTTTCTAACTGAATGTTGACGTTCAAAAATAATATTAGGGTTTGATACTGATATAGCTTATCTGGTCAACCCTTGACCTTTATCCATATATTGTACATATATACCATATACACAGAACATATACACTTATATACTTAATTCTGAATAATTCACCACAAAAATTTAAAATTCACAAAATTCCTTCTTGAAAATCTCAAATTCATTCACTTATTTATTGTCTAGGTTTATTATTTAACCTTAATTCAATATTTTAATATTTTCTAAATATCCAAATTCTCGGGTTGTCACAATGGCACAATCATTGGTCGACCCCACAACAGAATTATTGTCGGAGTTAGAAAACGATAGAAATATCTTTTTATAAAAATAACGGGGAAAGTTTTACCGTTAACTGTTGAAATACTTTTGTGGTAAAGTATAGTAATACTGGCGTGGTTGCATAGTAGCTGCACCAGATTGATTATTGATGCTTACGTAAGAAGCCACTCAGTTATACTCAATTATTGCTACAGTAATTGCTGCATAGTATCTCATATTATTGATTCAGTTATTATCACATGATCATCTGCATAATATTTTATATTATTAAATCAATAGTTGAGACGACAAAGTTATTCATATTATTATTTGCAATATTGACGATGTCTAGAAAGTTCTGTCGAGGAGAGGTTTGGTCACCCAATTGGGCGCCAATAGGGAGAAATCCTTATCGAAAAGCCCCCTCTTTCATGGGAATGATCTGGTTGTTAAATATTATGAGTTATAATATTAATGATGAATAATTGTTGGAAGATTAAAAATATGTTGATTGAAGATAAAATGATTTGTGGTAATATTTATTCAATCTTTGATATAAATAAGAAATATGTTATGAGACGTCTGCGGTAAGTTTGGTTTATTCTATGGGGGCCCATATGTCATCATCTAAGAGTCACTTTCGCTAATAGTAATTGCCTTTACCAAATGTCAAACCACTTGCCATTTCATATTACAGGTGTCGAACCAATTGTTGTTTCACATTACAGGCATCGAACCAATTATCGTTTCACATTACAGGCATCGAACCAATTCTTGTTTCACATTACAAGCGTCAAACCAATTGTCGTTTCACATTACAGGCATCGAACCAATTGTCGTTTCACATTATAGGCGTCGAACCAATTGTCGTTTCACATTACAGGCGTCAAACAACTTGTTGTTTCACATTATAGGCGTCAAACCACTTTTCTTTTCACATCACCAGTCGTCAAGCCACTTGCCTTTTCACATTGCAAGGGCTAAACTAGAAATCTTCTATAAATAGAAGCATATTTCTTCTTTCATTCTCACCAATTCACTACGACTCACAAGAGAATTCTATAGAGAGAGAATCAGAGAGAAAGAAGAAGAGTATTCTGTTACTACACTATTTTAGTATCCAATCTCCTACTAAAGTAAGTGTAGACACTCGAAATTTTCTGTACTACTGTTACTAACATTGCAGGAGGACATATTCGCCTTTTAAGAGAGAACCCTGAAAGACAATCCAAATCCATACCGGATACTACCGGAAGTTCATCATCAAACCCCGGATCACAATCTGGGAGTAACCAAATCCAACCTCGGAGATAACCCCTAGGCACAGAGATCTACTGGGACCACACACCGGAGAAGACCGATTAATCTCGAGATGACCCCGAGGTATCCAGTTTCAGTCCGAACCATGGGAATAGATCAAGCCAACCTCAGAGATGACCCTGAGGATAGTCAAAGTCAACAGTAAGCCAACCTCAAAGATAACCCTGAGAAACGACTGCTACAACTGTGCATAAACCGGAGATAACCCCAGGAGAGGAAAAATGGTCATTTTGCTGACTCAACTTCACTTCAAATCAAATACACTCATTTCAACTCAAAATACTTTAAAGGAAGTCCCACAAGAGTGATATCTTAACTCTGGAGCGCAAACTACACGAAACGGCTCACCGGATTACCTAACGGAAACCCGGGAATGCCATTTCGGTCATGGGCCCATCTTCCTGGAATCAAAAAAGGTCAAATCATATATCATTGTGTAGCTCTCGAATAGAGCTTTCCGGAATGGTATGGCACGCTTCCATCGGACTCCCGGATTGAAAGTTATGAGCGGCCGAAAGCGAGCAACGGTAGACGTCGTGCTTCGACACACCGGGACCCACCTGCCGCCCAAATAAGCACCCCGGATAGCCGTAGGTACACCTGCTACTAGGTGTCGCAGGTCCCCCCTCTATTAATATGAGACTTGGGGTGCTGATTTTCTAGGATAAAAAAAACGGGGAAACCATGCACAATTCGCTCTGCACTCGCCCATACAGTGTATTTTCCCACTTTTAAACACCTGTGAGCTCATATATAGCCTCTTTTGTACCCAAAAAAGCCAGTGTTTACCCACTCTAAAGATATAGAAGCCTTTTTTATCAGTCAGCTGTAAGCCTTCTCACACACTTTAGAGTCTTTCTCTTCATCTTTGCACACACCCTTCTACACGTTGAGAGTCGTGTTGCTTGCTTTTGCCCAGACTTCGATCCGTGGTTTCATTCCAGTCTGTATATATTATATATATATATATATATATATATATATATTATATATATATTGACTAACATTATCGAGTTATGCCTCGATTGAGCTGAACTTGATGCGGGAGCGTTTCTTGCTTTAATATCTATATATATACTTATATATATTAACTGTACTCTGTCGAACTTTGTTCGATAAACCTGAACTTGATGCAGTGCGTTTATTTGCTTTTATATATATATATATATATATATATATATATATATATATATATATATATATATATATATATATATACTGTGTGTTGGACTTTGTTCGATGAGCCTGAACTTGATGCAGTGCACTTATTCGCTTATATATATATATATATATATATATATATATATATATATATATATATATATCAATCGTAAGTCTTGGTCTTTTGTTCGATGAGCCTAGACTTCAATCTGCAAGTTTACTCGCTTTTATATATATATATATATATGAACTGTAGTCGAACTATGTTCAATGAGCCCGGATTTTACATCCGATGCGTTTATTGCTTATATATATATACATATATATATATATATATATTTATTTTGTCTGCCTAGAGTTCCCTTACGTGGCGGTTGATCGCTTTATAGCTTTCTTTACATTTAAATCACCGCTGAGTTTACTTAAATGGCGATTGATCGCATTCTGACTTTATTTACATTACGTCCCGCCAGAGTTTCCTTCGTGGCGGTTGATATATCTCGACTTTATTTACATTTCGATCCCCCATGGAGGTGCTTCGTGGTTCGTGATCCCGCTCGTATATATATATTTACTTTTTTATATATATACCGCTTATTGCTTTTATACAAATTGCAATATTCTGTGTGCCTAGGAATCATGTGATCACAGATTCATCTCATTGGATCTAGATTCGATTCCCGAGATGGATATTTTCAACTATAAGTAGCTTGTAAATTATTCTACGATGTCTGTATTTCCTCAGATGGTTTCCATACCCACGAGGAAGTCGGCATTATTTTTGGATGTATTATTTTTCATACGGATGCCTCGCATCCATTAAATAAAATCAATTCAGCCGCTCACTTAATAAAAATGGAAGTGTAGATGTCTCAATTCCTATTGAGCATCAGGGTTTGAAAAACCTCTTTTATAAAACATTATTGTCATATCTTGCTAAAAACTGAATTTTTACATAAATTCAAACCCTGTGTATATAGGTTCGAACGAGGCCTCGCACAACTTTCCTATAATAGCACATTGACCCACACACACACACACACACAGTAAGATAATTGTTTCTTGAAAAGAGGCGGTCACCGTGGTAACACGGATGTCGGGGGGTGCCTAACACCTTCCCCCCGTATAACCAAGTCCCCAGACCCTAAATGAATCTCGGTTTCGTCGACCCGTATATCAGTGTCACATCATTGGGCCAATGTGCAAACATTTTCTCGGTTGTGTTGGTACAACCATTTAAAAAACCAACTGGCGACTCTTAACAGTCCCATCGTCGACATTATACATGTCGGACCTTTTTCACTTGTTTTTTCAAACAAATCTCACCTAAAATGAGAACACCAAAGAACAAGTAACGAAAAGGGACATCCAAAAATCCCGACGTCGACAGGTGGCGACTCTGCTGGGGACTCCAGTAAGGGGACTTAAGCCGATATTACAATCTTTTCAAAACTGTTATCTACTTGTGTGTGGATGTTGCATTTACATTTGATGAATGTGTACAAATGCATTTCCTTATTGCACTTAGTACTTCGCACCATAACTGCTTGTGATGCTAGTGCTTCGCACCATAACTGCTTGTGATATTAGTGTTTCGCACCATATCTGCTTGTGATATTAGTGCTTCGCAAATGTCATCATTGTCATACGGTGAGACGCGATGTATGTGAATGTATGTTGTATGGTCCCTCCACTAGGAGGCTATCCCGTCGGTGTTTGATTACTGGACTCGTGAGAAGACTAATTCTCCGAGGCTCAGGAAAGGCACCACCCAAATTCGCTCCAGTTGAAAGAGAGGATTAACTTCCCGTCAAGTAGATTGCGATGATTTGGGAAACTTCATGCCAAAAAAGCATGAGAGTAACCTAAGATAGGTCACCTCGATAAACCCAAAAGCGGAGGAAAGTCTCTTCATGCTCTCATTTTAATTACTTGTAAACACAATTACTTGTAATTTCATTCCATATCTATCTCCATTTAATGAGAAATATGAAGAAATATGTACACATACATATTTAACATGCTACAAACAGTTGAGATCTGTTTTGCAAGATAAAATTTCTAAAATGAACACGTCACATAGCATGTTATTATATACATTCCCTAAAGACTACACTATGTAAGTCATTCGCAGGGAAGCAATCGGTCCCGTTACCCGTTTAAAGTCCAAGAAGGCACTGATCCCACCATTAGGCATGGCTACACCGGGCCAACCTGATCCTACTCCTATTTCCCGAGAGGAGTTTGAAGGATTAAGGAATCAGATAGCAGAATTGGTTGTCTTTCTAAAAGAACAAAGTAAAAATACGCAGGGCCAGACAATGCCTACTCAACCAGAGTCCTTCACACGAGGCGGTCGGGCATTGGTAAAAGATGGAAACCTAGATACCTAAACCTCATTCCAATAAAGAAATCACAAATCTGGGGATGATCGAGAAACGGGGATATAAGAAAGAAAGTCCAACAAATGGAGGATACCATCCGGTTGATTAAAGGAATTTGGAAATTATGGGAGTGTCGCTTTATTCAGATCTCATGTATATTCCCGAGGGCTCAATATCCTACCAAATTCAAAGTCCCAAAGTTTGAAAAATACAATGGGGCGAAAAGCGATCCCTATACGCACCTAAAAGTGTACATTGCTGAATCCCAGGGTCTTATCTTTGAAAATGAAAGCCTCGAGAATGCAACTTTTTCAAAAGAGTCTCAATGGATAAGCTAAAGCTGGTATGCCCAGACTTGACAATGCCAAAATCCACAATCGGGAAGAATTGGCCCACGCTTTCTAAATCGATCTGATTTTGATCACAAAATGGCACCAAATCGATATCAAGTGACTAAAGTGAAAAAGCAAAATCTTGAATCTTTCCGAGAATATGCCCAAAGGTGGAGACATCTAGCGGTATAAGTCATTCCATCAATGATGAAACCGAGATGGTAATGACATTTATTGATATCCAAGATGCTCCTTACTATGAGAGGATCCTAGCAGGGCATATGAAAACCATTTGCGAAATGATCAAACACGGAAATGGCGAGAGATGGGCTGAAGGCGAAGCGCAAGATTAAAGACTTCACTTGCCTTTGAAGCGATGCGCCAAATATATCTGATAGCAAGTATGCGGCGATCCCAAGGGGTGCCGATAAAAGGCAATGATGATGTATCCCTTGTTATGCGAGGGCAAGCTAGGAGGCCAAACTACAGTCCCCCCATTTGGAAAATGCAAGACAATATGTCATCTCAACAACAGACTGTATTCAACCAATACCCAGACAGGATAAGAAAATTTGAATGAACGGAAAATCGGGTATTTACTCCATTGGGCGATTCCCTTGAACATGTATTGGCGATATTAATGAATCACAAGAAATTTACCGAATTGGCCCCACCTCTGGAACCAGGGAGCAAAAGATACAATCCAAGCCAGAGATGTGCTTACCACTCAAGGTCTCTAGGACACGATACACAGGATTGTTGGTCCTTAAAACATAAGATTCAAAATCTGATCGAAAGTGGCAGTATTGTGGTCGAACATCCTGACCAACAAAATGTCAACACCAACCTTCCGTTGCGACATGATATGGAAGAAGTAAACATGATCAGGTCAGGAAGTGCTGAAATGTATCCAATTCGTAAGTGCATACGAAGGATGGAGGAATACCCTCAAAAGCACATAACAAATGTCCTAGAGTGGAAAAACTCGGAGGAGGGTATGCCAGTAATGCAAAAATTGGATGCAATACAGAATCAAGAAAATCTGCTGGCTAAGCTGATAGTGCGCCAACATCAGGAAACAAGGCAATTTTTCACTCAACTATCAGAAAGCCAAGAGAAAAAGGAGGTTAACCATAATATAAGCCCATATCTCTCCATGATGAGCCAGCTAAATGAAGAAGATCAAAGCAGGCTGAAAGTACAAGAAAAGGGGTATGATAAAATTGTTTGAGGATCTCGCCAGCGGAAGAACCCGAAAAGAGTCCAAAAATTCACCCCTCTGAGAAAATCCAATGAAGAAATGCTACACTTTCTGATAAGCGAAGGAAGGATTACTGAGTTGCTGCCTCCTATAAAGCCCAAGATAAAGAGTTATGATTCCACCAAGATATGTCTCTACCATTCTAACTCACTTGGGCATACGACTGAAGAATGCTGGTCTTTGCGACATAAAATTCAGGATCTCATTGAAAATGGAGAGTTGGATATAGAATTTTCCATGACCAAAAAAGGCGAAAAGGAAATAAAAAGCTTAAGATGTCCATTCGAGACAGGCCGTTCAAATGAGGTGAAGGCTATGAGCGACAATTCTGACAGAACACAAGGTAGACTGATCCGAATGCAAGCAATGATAGAAGAGACAAAGGCATCCCCAAAGGAGATTCCCCCGCCAACATCAAACGTCCTATGGTTCCAAGATATCAACCACGTTCCTGATCTTATCACCTTGGATGATGCGGAGGAAATACCAATCCTTTCTAAGGAAGAAAAAACCAACAAGGAAAGTTCTTTGCAAGAAATGCGACAACAGTTCGAGGGAGATTTCATGGTTGAATCCTTTGAAACCCATGAAGAAGGCGAAGGAATAGATGAAGAAAAAGGTGGTGAGATTGTCGAGAATCCAACCCATTAATGAATCGAGTTCATCACCTTTTTGTAATCGTCCTATCAAGCGTCCACGAGGAATGTACTAAATCGAGAAGCGATCAAGTTATGGCCTGGCGAAGACATTCGAAATCAAGGGTAACCTCTATCACGAGCCTCAAGCGCGACATAACCACGACAACTGGACTATCGAGCCTCAACTAAGCCGAGAAGATGTAGATCCGGGGATGAAGGTGCGAGTTCCAGAAAGTGTTGGAACGGTATCACTTTCTTCGTAGTATGCCTTTTATTTTCCATGCATGTAAATAAATAAAAAAGAAAAAATATCTCTACACTCTTCTCACCACTTACCCTTTGAACCTTTTCAAACCAAAGCTTTGAACTCTCAAAAACACCTGGTCTCCTCTTGATAGAGTGCGTAGGCGACCATCAATGGTGCTAGGTCAAACCAAATAAAAACCCAAACAAACACTTCTCAAACACTTACACCTTAGACGATGATTGCCCAGACGTAATGGTCATCATTCGGGAGAAGGAGGTTGATGATAGCCCCTCCATCACTGCAGTTCACCAAAACTTTGCCCTCGATAATTGAAGCAGCACTCCTTGCATTTGCCGACGAGGGTAAATAGGGAAGAAACTCTCTCTACCTTGTAGATAGCAATAACTGCTTACTTATTCTGAATAGTATTAGCAGTTACTTTTGTCATTACAGGCTAACACTTTGTGTGATTGAACAGTGTTATATACTAAGTGAAAGCATATTTTGTTTCAGGACTCTGAATTTAGATGTGCCTGTACTTGCTGATGAGGTGCCTATTCTCCACAAGGACTGTAACTTAGATGTAAAGTTGGACTCTGACTTGATGGAAATACAAGAGGACTATGAGATACCTCAGGAGATCAAAGAATGGGTCGAAGACAAACCCAAGCCAAATCTTGATCAAACCACCTCTTTTACACCTCGGAAACTTAGAAAACCTCAAACATATCCAAATTGGTACAGACCTCACTGAAAACCAAAGTAATGACATGGTTACTCTATTTACCCTATTCCAGGATGTGTTTACATGGTCTCACGAAGACATGATCGGTTTATACACAGACATTATCATTCATCGCCTTCCCATCAAAGGGGGATTCAAGCCATTCAGGCAAAAGCTCAGGCGATTGAAACCTGAGTGGAAGTTAAAAGTTAAAGAAGAAATTGTGAAACAATTTCAAGCCAGCATCATCATGATGTCAACATACCCTAAATGGCTATCCAACATAGTCCCCGTGCCGAAACCCGAAAGGAAGGTGCGAGTTTGTGTGGATTACAGAGATTTGAATAAAGCTTGCTTCAAAGATAGCTTTCACGTGTCGTTCATCCACATACTCATGACAATACAGCTCGATACAACATGTACTCCTTTGCTGATTACTTCGCGGGGTACCATCAAATCATGGTTGCTGAAGATGATCATGAGAAAACTTCATTCATCACGCCTTGAGGAGCCCTTTGCTACAGACGATTGTCATTCGGCCTCATCAATGCCGGAGCTACCTATCGGTGAGCCATGTGGCTCTTTTCCACGATCTAATAGAAAAAAAAAGAAGAAAAAGAAAAAGAAAAAAGAAAAAACAAAATAAAAAGAAAAAACAAAATAAAAAGAAAAATCTCTTCAACGGGTGCTACAGTTGCTGCCTTACCATCGGCAGGTTTTATAAATGGCTTCAGAGTTCGAAGAAAAATCCTTCCTCCACATTCCTCATAATAGGAATGACTTTGCGGATGCAATAGCAACTTTAGCCTCCTTGATTCGTATATCAGACAAGGAACACTTGCCGAGCGTCGCGATCTCCCTGCACAAGGCCCCAGCCTATACGAATTATATTGGAAAAGTATCGGATGAGCTACCTCCCATCCAGCAGCCTTGATATCAGCATATCAATGAGCACTTACAAGATAAATCTACACCCGCTGAGGCAAGCCCGACTAAGAAAAGGCAGATCCATCGACAAGCTATGAAATTCTACCTGAGTAGAGATGCACTCTATGAAAGAGATGCAGAACGATGTCTCAACAGATGTTTGGACGAAGACCAAGCTCAGAGACTATAGATGAAATCCATGGGAAAGTATGTGGCCCACAAATGAGCGGCCTTCTACTTATAAAGAAGATCCTACAACAGAAAAGTCTGACTACGACAGTTCAAACAACACGACTTGGTTTTGAAAAAGATCATTGACAACCAAGCTCAGACTAAAGGGAAATTTTCCCCGAACTGGGAAGGCCCGGTTATTGCTAAGGAGCTATTGACAAGAGGCGCTTTCAGATTACTGGAAATGAACGGCGATAAATTTCCACAGCTTATCATCAAGCGAACATCCTGGTTTTGGGATCATTAGATCACCAGTCATTCCGATTCTTTAACCCTTTACCATATACAACTCCTTTCCACGCTTTGCCCCTCAGGGAAACATCCTTTCAAGCTAGCAGCCTAGCTTCACTACGATCATACCACTTAGGTCATCTCACCGCGAATTGAACCTCTCACACTTGCAGTTTGGCTACCCATACCTGGGATCAAACGTCTCATACCTGCCGTTTATCCTCAAACTAGGATTAAACTTTCTCCTCCTCGCACTCTGACCTGCATATGGGATTACGCTTTTCTACTCGCCCTGAGGGGCGAACTACGTCGACCTGATCTCCCCAATACACGGGAGTACCTAGGCAACCATGTTATATGGTCCTGTCTCACCACAGCAAAAACAAATATACTCCTATCCATAACCACATACAGAAACAAGTCCCAAGACACCAAAGATGGTAGGGAATACACACAGATCGACGATCCATTCTGAAAATCCTGAGACATCTCAGTGTCCATCCATCAAGGAGGAGTTCAGAATACATCCAGATCACAAAGTCCTAGAGGAACAAGCGACTATCAAGCAAGTAGCAAGGCACAACTAAAAGGAAAGTGAATCAACATATATTTCCCTGCCATATATAATGTTGTTTGATATATACAATATGTACTATACATGACAAAATGGCTAAGCTAGTCTGTGCAGGAAAATACAAGCCCATCTACAAATCACTGTATATGCGGGCTATCAAGTCCAACATGAATTCCCTCTTAGAAGAAGGAGGTAACACTGTGATCTCCTACACAAGGGTTTCTACACGAGCCAACAGATCCACTGCGACATGATACGGAAGAAGTAAACATGATCGGGTCAGGAAGTGCTGAAATGTATCCAATTCGTAAGTGCATACGAAGGATGGAGGAATACCCCCAAAAGCACATAACAAATGTCCTAGAGTGGAAAAACTCGGAGGAGGGTATGCCAGTAATGCGAAAATTGGATGCAATACAGAATCAAGTAAATCTGCTGGCTAAGTTGATAGTGCGCCAACGTCAGGAAACAAGGCAATTTTTCACTCAACTATCAGAAAGCCAAGAGAAAAAGGAGGTTAACCATAATATAAGCCCATATCTCTCCATGATGAGCCAGCTAAATGACGAAGATCAAAGTAGGCTGAAAGTACAAGAAAAGGGGGATGATAAAATTGTTTGAGGATCTCGCCAGCGGAAGAACCAATCGAGTTAATGCGAATTCTCAAAGATGAAAGATCAAACAACCTCCAAAAGAGTCCGAAAATTCACCCCTCTGAGCAAATCCAATGAAGAAATGCTACACTTTCTGATAAGCGAAGGAAGGATTACTGAGTTGTTGCCTCCTATAAAGCCCAAGATAAAGAGTTATGATTCCACCAAGATATGTCTCTACCATTCTAACTCACTTGGGCATACGACTGAAGAATGCTGGTCTTTGCGACATAGAATTCAAGATCTCATTGAAAATGGAGAGTTGGATATAGAATTTTCCATGACCAAAAAAGGCGAAAAGGAAATAAAAAGCTTAAGATGTCCATTCGAGACAGGCCGTTCAAATGAGGTGAAGGCTTTGAGCGACAATTCTGCCAGAACACAAGGTGGACTGATCCGAATGCAAGCAATGATAGAAGAGACAAAGGCATCCCCAAAGGAGATTCCCCCGCCAACATCAAACATCCTATGGTTCCAAGATATCAACCATGTTCCTGATCTTATCACCTTGGATGATGCGGAGGAAATACCAATCCTTTCCAAGGAAGAAAAAACCAAAAAGGAAAGTTCTTTGCAAGAAATGCGACAACAGTTCGAGGGAGATTTCATGGTTGAAACCTTTGAAACCCATGAAGAAGGCGAAGGAATAGATGAAGAAAAAGGTGGTGAGATTGTCGGGGAATCCAACCCATTAAAGAATCCAGAGTTCATCCCTTTTTGTAATGCGTCCATATCAAGCGTCTTTGAGGAATGTACTTAATCAGGAAGCGATCAAGTTATGGCCACAAGCGAAGACATTCAGAATCAAGGGGTAACCTCTATCACGAGCCCTGAAGGCGACATAACCATTGACAACTGGACTATCAGGCCTCAACTAGCCGAGAAGATGTAGATCCAGGGGATGAAGGTGCGAGTACTAGAAAGTGTTAGAACGGTATCACTTTCTTCGTAGTATGCCATTTATTTTCCATGCATATAAATAAATAAAAAAGAAAAAATATCTCTACAATCTTCTCACCACTTACCCCTTTGAACCTTTTCAAACCAAAGCCTAAACTATAAAAGACCTGGTCTCCTCTTCAATAGGAGTACGTAGGCAGCCATCAATGGACTCAGACTTGATGGAAATACAAGAGGACTATGAGATACCTCAGGAGATCAAAGAATGGGTCGAAGACAAACCCAAGCCAAATCTTGATCAAACCACCTCTTTTACACCTCAGAAACTTAGAAAACCTCAAACATATCCAAATTGGTACAGAACTCACTCAAAACCAAAGGAATGACATGGTTACTCTATTTACCCTATTCCAGGATGTGTTTACATGGTCTCACGAAGACATGGTCGGTTTATACACAGACATTATCATTCATCGCCTTCCCATCAAAGGGGGATTCAAGCCATTCAAGCAGAAGCTCAGGCGATTGAAACCTGAGTGGAAGTTAAAAGTTAAAGAAGAAATTGTGAAACAATTTCAAAAGCGAAACATCATCATGATGTCAACATACCCTAAATGGCTATCCAACATAGTCCCCGTGCCAAAACCGGGAAGGGAGGTGCGAGTTTGTGTGGATTACAGAGATTTGAATAAAGCTTGCCTCAAAGATAGCTTTCACGTGTCGTTCATCCACATACTCATGACAATACATCTCGATACGACATGTACTCCTTTGCTAATTACTCATGAAATACAATCAAATCATGGTTCTTTGAAGATGATCGGGAGAAAACTTCATTCATCACGCCTTGAGCCCCTTTGCTTTCAGACGATTGTCATTCGGCCTCATCAATCTGGGAGCTACTATCTATCGGTGAGCCATGGGCTCTTTTCCACGATTTAAAAAAAAAAAAGAAAAAGAAAAAGAAAAAAAAAAAAAAAAAAAAAAAAAAAAAGAAAAAAAAAAAAAATCTCTTCAATTAAAAGCTGATTGCTTCCTTACCATCGACAGGTTCTACAAATGGCTTCAGAGTTCGAAGAAAAATCCTTCCTCCACATTCCTCGTAATAGGAATGACTTTGCGGACGAATTAGCAACTTTGGCCTCCTTGATTCTCATATCAGACAAGGAACACTTGCCGAGCGTCACGATCTCCCTGCACAAGGCCCCAGCCTATGGGAATTATATTGGAAAAGTATCGGATGAGCTACCTCCCATCCAGCACCCTTGATATCAGCATATCAATGAGCACTTACAAGACAAATCTACACCCGCTGAGGCAAGCCCGACTAAGAAAAGGCAGATCCATCGACTAGCTATGAAATTCTACCTAAGCGGAGATGCACTCTATGAAAGAGATGCAGAACGATGTCTCATCAGTTGTTTGGACGAAGACCAAGCTCAGAGACTATGGATGAAATCCATGGGAAAGTATGTAGCCCACAAATGAGAAGCCTTCTACTTATAAAGAAGATCCTACAACAGAAAAGTCTGACTACGACAGTTCAAACAACACGACTTGGTTTTGAAAAAGATCATTGACAACCAAGCTCAGACTAAAGGGAAATTTTCCCCAAACTGGGAAGGCCCGGTTATTGCTAAGGTGGTATTGACAAGAGGCGCTTTCAGATTACAGGAAATGAACGGCGATAAATTTCCACAGCTTATCATGTCGGACACCGTGAAACGGTACTATGTCTAAGGTTACCATCAAGCGAACATCCTGGTTTTGGATCATTAGATCACCAGTCATTCCGGTTCTTTAACCCTTTACCACATACAACTCCTTTCCACGCTTTGCCCCTCAGGGAAACATCCTTTCAAGCCAGCAGCCTAGCTTCACTGCGATTATACCACTTAGGTCATCTCACCGCGAATTGAACCTCTCACACTTGCTGTTTGGCTACCCATACCTGGGATCAAACTTCTCATACTTGTCGTTTTTCCTCAAACTAGGATTAAACTTTCTCTTCCCCGCACTCTAACCTGCATATGGGATTACGCTTTTCTACTCGCCCTGAGGGGCGAACTACGTCAACCTGATCTCCCCAATACACGGGAGTACGTAGGCAGCCATGTTATATGGTCCGGTCTCACCACAGCAAAAACAAACATACTCATATCCATAACCACATACAGAAACAAGTCCCATGACACCAAATATGGTAGGGAATACACACAGATCGACGATCCATTCTGAAAATCCTGAGATATCTCACTGTCCATCCATCAAGGAGGAGTTCAGAATACATCCAGATCACAAAGTCCTAGAGGAATAAGCGACTATCAAGCAAGTAGCAAGGCACAACTAAAAGGAAAGTGAATCAACATATATTTCCCTGCCATATATAATGTTGTTTGATATATACAATGTGTACTGTACATGACAAAATGGCTAAGCTAGTACATGCGAGAAAATACAAGCCCATCTACAAATTAGTGTATATCACGGGCGTCAAGTCCAACATGAATTCCCACTCAGAAGAAGGAGGTAACACTGTGATCTCCTACCCAAGGGTTTCTACACGAGCCAACAGATCCACTGCCAACTACATGCGATATCTCGGATGGATATAACGTCATCCTGCTCAGCAACAACGATATCCCTATGAGTTAGAGCATCATCTCTCTAACAAAGCGACATCTTTACCAGAAAGAGCTGTCAACATCAAAGCCCACGTCCACTACATGTTCACCAGATGGTACAGATGTAAAAGCCTCTTGCGATCTCGGCGTCTTATCAACTCATAGATCGCGTCTTATCAGCTCATCTATCAAAGTAACTATCCCAGACAACAAGCGAGGCTAGGGCAATTTCAAAATTGGCGAGAACCGGATAGTAGATCCCTTACAACAGGATTGGGGGCAATCTCAGAAGCAGTGACAACTCAACACTGGGGCATTTATCAAACATCCTATAGTGGAAAATGCACCAGTCAGCGCCATCAGCATGGTCCATCATTATCTCAATGGCGATTCAGATATTATTCACTCACGACTTCATCAAAGAGAGTTTCTCATATGAACCCTCAGCATCAACATACGAAAGGACTGGGGCATTTTTCTAATTCCAAGAAATGAAAGGAGCTTAAGACGAGATCAAGCTTCTCATCAAAAAGAAAGGGGTGAACTCCTGAAAGAAATCATAGCGGCATAAGCGTGCCCCTACGAAAGAAGGGGAAACTTGTCAAAAATGTTCTTAACTTAGAAGCAGAAGGTCCACAACGAAAGGCCTAACAAATGAAATCTACACCATTAACATGCGTTAAGTCCTCACAAGCTGAGGCCTCTACACCGACGTTCAAATCTGGGTAGCGAAAGAATGAGTAACACCCTCTTGGGATATCAGCGGCATTCAGGCCATCAGTTTAGCCGGGTTACGAATCAAATGCTTTAGGAAATGGAGCACAAGTACCCAATAGCGAAATGAGACTCCAAATCACCTCAAGAAGGGTGAGACATCTGGTTGTTGTCATCGATCTAACATAACATCAGGCGAAGTCTAGTGAAGTAATTCATGGAATATTACTTCAGTGAAGGTATCGGAAGATCTAGTATTCTAAACCATTGCCATCAACATAGCGTGACATCAACACAGTTCAACGATGAAAGCTTTGTATACCACCGTTAGAGTGGGAACTGGAAAAGTTTGGCGATTAGCAGGATAGTCACCATTGCAACTACCAGCGAATACATCGGGAGGGTCTTGTGATTTCAGAACGTCATCCCCATCAGAGATGTGGAAAACATCTCAACTTATCTTCATCAAACAAGCATCAGCGATTAAATGCCAAACCATTGGAGTCAACACCAGCATAGGCATCAGCAATGATCGGTAAAGGTAAAGTGATTTGGAATACATTTTAACATTCATCATAATATTCATTACATTATGATTTACGATATGCGATGTACGGTTTGCGATATGCGATTTGCGATTTACGATGCGATATACGAAATATGATATACGAAATGCGATGTGCGAGTTGCGAAGTGCGATTTGGGCAAATGCGGAAAGCGATGTGCGATGTGCGATGTGCAAAATACAATGTATGATTTACTAACTGCGATTTGCGAAAACATTATCACATTCATCATAAACATTCACTACATTGCGATTTACATCATTGAAAATACCTTGTCATGTTTCAAGTGTCTACTAATCTTTATCATGTCCATTCCATTGCATTGCATGAACATGATAAAGAAGGGCATCTATGAACACTCGAAAATTTTTATACTTCTTGTTATTAACATTGCGGGAGGATGATTAAGTCTTTAAGAGAGAACCACGAAAAGACAATCCAAATCCATACCGGATACTCTTTGGAGTTCATCATCAAACCGGATCGCAATAAGGGAGTAACTAAATCTAACCTCGGAGATAACCCCGAGGCTGCGAGATCTGTCTACCGACCACACACACCGAGAAGACCGATTAATCTCGGAGATGACCCCGAGGTATCCAGTCTCAGTCCCAACCATGGAACAGATCAAGCCAGCCTCAGAGATGACCTTGAGAATAGTCAAAGTTAACAGCAAGCCAACCTCAGAGATAACCCTGAGAAATGACTGCTACAACTGTGCGAAAACTGGAGATAACCCCAGGAGGGGCAAAATGGTAATTTTTCTGACTTAACTTCACTTCAAATTAAATACACTCATTTCAACTCAAAAGAAGTCCCACAAGAGCGATATCTTAACTCCAAAGCGCAAACTACATGAAACGGCTCACCGGATTGCCTAACAGAAACCCGAGAATGCCATTTTGGTCATGGACCCATATTCTTGGAATTAAAAAAGATCAAATCATATATCATTGTGTAGCTCTCGAAAAGAGCTTTCCGGAATGGTATGGCACGCTTCCATCGGACTCTCGGATTAAAAGTTATGAGCGACCGAGTGAACAGCGCGTACGTACTTTGACACGGCGGGACCCACACTACCCAGGGCACCCCGGGCAGCCGCAGGTACACCTGCTACTAGGTGCCATAGGTAGACCTACTGCTCCCCCCTCTATAAATATGGGGCTTGGGGTGCTGATTTTCTAAGAGAAAAAAACTTGGGAAACCACACACACCGCGGCTCTACACTCTCCCCATACAAAGTGTATTTTCCCACTTTTCAACACCAGCAGAGCTCATATATAGCCTCTTTGTACCCACAAAAGCCAGTGTTTACCCACTCTAATGATATAGAAGCCTTTTTTATTAGTCAGCTGTAAGCCTTCTCACACACTTTAGAGTCTTTCTCTTCATCTTTGCACACACCCTTCTACACGCGTGAGAGTCGTGTTGCTTGCTTTTGCTTTATTTCTTGGTCCTCGGTTTCATTCCAGTCTATATATATATATATTATATATATATATATATTGACTAACATTATCGAGTTATGCCTCGATTGAGCCTAGACTTCGGTTTGGAGCGTTTACTACTTTAATATATATATATATACTTATATATATTAACCTGCTCTATCGGACTTTGTTCGATGAGCCTGAACTTGATGCAGTGTGTTTATTCGCTTTTATTTATATATATATATATATATATATATATATCAACCGTGTAATCGGACTTTGTTCGATGAGCCTGAACTTCTAGGTATAGTGCGTTTATTCGTTTATATATATATATATATATATATATATATATATATATATATATATATATATATATATATATCAACTGTGTGTCGACTTTGTTCGATGATCCTAGACTTGATGCAGTGCATTTACTCTCTTTTATATATATATATATATATATATATATATATATATATACTTATATATATGAACTGTGGTCGAACTATGTTCGATGAGCACAGATTTTACATCCTGACGCGTTTATTGCTTATATATATATATATATATATATATATATATATATATATATATATATATTTTATTTTGTCTTGCACTGAGTTCCTTCGTGGAAGTTGATCGCTTTTACAGATTTCTTTACATTTTGTCTGCACTGGAGTTTACTTAAGTGGCGATTGATCGCATTCTGACTTTATTTACATTCTATCCCTTTGAGTTTCCTTCGTGGCGGTTGACCGTATCTACAACTTTATTTACATTTCTGATCCCCATGGAGGTGCTTCGTGGTTGATGATCTCTGTATATATATATATATATATATATATATATATATATATATATATATATATATATATATATTAACCGCTTTTATATATATACCTGCTTATTGCTTTTATACAAATTACAATATTCTCATGCGCCTAGGAATCATGTGATCACAAATTCATCTCATTGGATCTAGATTCTTGCCCCGTGATGGACATTTTCGGTTATGGCGACTTGTAAATTATTCTGTGATGTTTGTATTTCCTCAGATGGTTTCTATACGCACGAGGAAGTCGGCATTATTTTGGGATGTATTATTTTTCATACGGATGCCTCTCATCCGTCAAATAAAATCAATTCAAAGCTCACCACTTAATAAAATGGAAGTGTAAAAGGTCTCAATTCCTATTGAGCATCGTGGTTTGAAAAACCTCTTTTATAAAACATTATTGCCATATCTTGCTAAAAAACTGAATTTTACATAAATTCAAACCACATGTATATAGGTTCTAACGAGGCCTCGCACAACTTTCCTATAATAGCACATTGACCCACACACACACACACACACACACACACTCAGATAATTGTTTCTCGAAAAGAGGCAGTCACCGTGGTAACACGAATGTCGGGGGGTGCCTAACACCTTCCCCCCGCATAACCAAGTCCCCGGACCCTAAATTAATCTCGGTTTCGCTGACCCGTATATCAGTGTCACATCATTGGGTCAATGTGCAAACCTTTTCTCTGTTGTGTTGGTACAACCATTTAAAAAACCAACTAGCGACTCTTAACAGTCCCATCGTCGACATTATACATGTCGGACCTTTTTCACTTGTTTTTTCAAACAAATCTCACATAAAATGAGAACACCAAAGAACAAGTAACGGAAAGGGACATCCAAAAATCTTGACGTCGACAATAAGGGGTATTATTTTTTCTGTATTCATATTGGGATATTGTTTTTGTTCAATATTCGTATGAAATAATATTTTCTTCCATACTCTATAGTATGTAAGTAATATTATTTCGTTTCAGATTCTGAATTCTACACTTATGTTGATAAATATTGCTTCTATACTCCTTGAAATTAGTAGAATATCCTTAAAATTTGTGCTTCATCTAGTACCGTTTCACAAGGATATTTTTCTGAACATTCTTGTTAAAGTTTAATCTTTTCATGCCGGAGTACTATTCACGGGGTATTATTCATGACAAAAATTAATTTCTTTTATGTCCAAATTATTTTTGATACAATATTATTCTTGAATTTTACTCCACAAAGCAGTATCATGTTGACAATTTGGACATTATTGAATTCTGGATAAATTAAATTATAAATTTTAAAAATGTATCATTGTTCTCATTAAATTGAATTCGTATATCATTGTCATCATCCTCATGTTTATATTATGATGAAAGTCATCTTTGGTCGTAGTGCATAGATAGTCTGTTGATTGGTATGATTATGACCAGGGATCATTCGGTATAATCTTGACCAAAATGTTATAAATGATGTGGTAAAAGTCATCATTGGCCCATAGTGCATTGATGGACACTTGTTGGTTTGATCATGACCATTGGTGATAAAAATGAATATCATTGGCCCGTAGTGCATGGATAATTCAGTGATGTGGATTATTTATTTAGCTGAGTCCCAACAATAAAATTGATGATAAAATTTTAAATCATAGAAGATAGTAGATATCATGCTCTACTTGACTCTTCTAATGGATTACTTATTTCGCTGCAGTTAAACTTGGAGTTTATTATATTTTATCAGTTTAACATTGTTGAAGGCTAATGATAATTTATTCTGCATTATCTTAGTCATAATATTTCTTACTAGGCTAGTTGAGCTCGCCCTTTTGCTTTCATTGTTCACTTCAAGAAATGAGAATATAGCTAGGACGAGTAGGGAAATGGAGTGACGGTCCAAATAGGTGGCTATAGTAGTCCTCACTATTATGTGAAATAGTATGATAATAATTGTAATGAGGACTTTATTTGAGTTTGGATACTCTTTACGAGACATTATCCGTGTTGAAACTCTCAGTTACGTTTTGTCGTACTGTATAAAAGAAGTTTGTATTTAAATTCTGTACCATGTATTTGGCGACTCAAGATGGGTGATGTATACCTATTTTGGGGGTGTCACAGTTGGTATCAAAGCTTAGGGATATAATCCCTGGCTGAGATGTGAGACTAGAACTAGGAGGGGAGAGACGGGTAATTCATAAACTAGTATGACCTACCTAAGTTTAATTGTTATTTAATTGGTCGGTTAAAATATAGGGACTAAGGATTCATTCTTGGTATATGGAGATGAAGACGAACTGGCAGTAAAGGGTTACACAGATGCTAGTTTCCAGACTGACAATGATGACTATAAGTCTCAGTCAGGTTTTGTGTTTTGCCTTAATGGTGGTGCTGTTAGCTGGAAGAGTTCGAAGCAAGAGACAATAACTGATTCTATAACAGAGGCTGAGTATATTGCTACTTCTAGTGCGGCCAGGGAGGCTGTATGGATTAAAAATTTCATCACTGAACTTGGTGTTGTTCCTACCATTGTTGATCCGGTTAAGCTATACTCTGATAATAATGGAGCCATTGCACAGGCTAAGGAACCCATATCTCACCAACGATCCAAGCATATACTTAGGCGGTACCATCTCATCCGTGAAATCATTGATAGAGGAGATGTACATTTAGGAAGAGTGCCAACAGATGATAATGTTGCAGATCCACTGACCAAGGCTTTGTCGCAGCAGAAGCACGACGGTCACACTATTTCTATGGGTATTAGATACATGAGTGATTGGCTCTAGTGCAAGTGGGAGACTATTAGATTTTATGCCCTAGAGGCCAATTATTTGATATAATTGCTTAACATTTTGATATTATATATGATTGAATAAATGAATGATTTTATTATGGTTTTATTTACTGCGTTATATAAATGTTAACATAATAAAATTCCTTAGAATAGTGATACAAATTATATAGTTTCAAGCATGTGACTTGAACATGAGATTATATAATTACAATTAGTATCATTGCTCTTAAATGTCCCTAGTCGAGTATCATTGTTGATGGGACAATAATGATGCATTGAGACTAGTATGTGGATTGACTGATGACCAAATCTCATTGGTCTTAAATATATGAGATATTAAGTCAATGCATATGTACGTGTTAGAGAACGATGTACTGGACAATGATGTAAGGTCATCCGACCTGAAATCACTATATTACTACACGAGAAGTTATGTACTTTGATATCATCAAAGGTCACCTTTAATAGGGTGGACTATAAAGGTGATTATTGGGTACATCATGAATCGTGTGAGGAATATGAGTGATCTAGATGGACTTTAACCCTCCTATTTATTAGGGGTGATATCCATAGGCCTCTTGATTAAGTAGGACTAAGAAATGCATGGCCATGCTCAAATAGTGATTTGTTTCATATAGTGTACTCATTGATCAAGAAAAACTCAGATTAAATTATAAAGAGTATGACACATTCCATGACTCGAGTTTAATCTAGGATATTAAGGTTAAAAGGATTAAATTATATTGAAACATTGGTCACGAAAAGGTTGCATCTAATCATCGATCTTATTATTACTTGGGTAGCAGTGATGCATTACTAGATGTCACTCACTATTTATAATTTTATAATATGATTTTAAAATTATTGCCAAAGTAATAATAACCTATAGGGTCACACACAAAGAACGTAATTAAAAGGGAATTAATTTAAATTGTAAAGATTTAAATATGTCAATATGATTGATAGAATTTAAATTACGAATTTAAATTAATAGGATAATTTATATATAGGTATATTAATTAAGTAAGACTTAATTAAGATATATACATATATAAATTCGGATTTTATTAGATTATGCTTTTTGATTAATTCCTATTAATTGCTATATATATGATATATAGCAACCATTTTTAGGTAACGAATCATAACCTAAAAAATCCTAGCCGCTCTTAGAGAGAGACTAGAGAAAAATAGTTTCGAAAATCCTCATCCTTGGTGGCTAGTACCGCTATTCCTTTTTCTGAAGATCGTACGATGATTCGCGGAGCGTTCGTGTGGATACCGTAGAGACGCAGTTTATTTGGATTGCGTTGGAGATTCGACCGCATCGATTCTAACTTCAATAAATGGTATAAATTTCTAACCACTGAATTAATTTGGTTTTCGAATGGAACCGATTTTAGAGTTTCGAAATTGCACATTAAACTGTTTAATTTCCGCTGCGTTTTATGTGCCAAAACCCAACAATGGTATCAGAGCTACTTGCAAAATGATTAATTCAGATTATGTGTTTTATTGTTTTCGATATATATGATATGTGATGATACAATTTTACCGATCTGAAATTGATTATATAGTTTTCGATATATATGATATATGATGATACAATTTTACCGATCTGAAATTGAGTATATGATATTATGTATGTAGGCATATTCTTGTATTATGAATATCAGTAATAGATATACATGTATATTATGTTCTGTTAATTGTATCTTAGATGGCGTAATAACAGTATACAACTTTTGTTCTAATTGGATTAGAAACATGAGGATTCAGTTTAATATGATTAATTGAAACTGGACATATATGATATGTACTGGGTGTATAGTTATTATGGGTGTTTTGGTGGATTAAAATATATGATTCTGAAACTGTTTCAGAGATTCCGATCAGTCGGACCACCTCCGGCGAGGAGACCCCCTGGACCCCAGTCAGTGGCGCTGCGATGGTCGTAACCCCAATATGTTATATATAGTTTTCTTTAATTATATATAAAATGGTATGTGTTTATTGTGATATGCATGGTGCACAATTATGGCCTTTTGACCCATAGGTTAGTGGGTTTTTGTTTTGAAATACGGCTTGCATGTCGTGCCTTTCTATAAATTCTATTGTAATATTCTCTTCTCATCTAAATCCCCTCGAATGTAACTCGAGGTTTCTTTGTGTTATGTAATAATCTGTAATCGATGAAGATGACGAGATAGAGAACACGATGGAAAGATGATGATGGAGAGGAGGCACATGCATGAGGAAGATCCAAAGGAGCTACTATTTTGAAGATCTTTTACCACCTTAGATTAACCTTAAATCTTTCATTAACTTGAAAAGATTGACAGTGGATTAGGTCATAACTGTGACACATTTATTTTTTGCACCTTATTTATTCTTGTATGCGATATGATATGACAAATAATGTGCATGCTTAATAAGATTAAAATTGGTGAAATCTAAATTAATTTATAAAATCCCTCAATAAATTATTAAGTCTAAATCAGATGCCTTCCAATGAATAACACTTATCAAGACCTTGATCAATAGATGTAGGTTTGCCAAAGCAAAGTACCCTATTTATCTAGGTAAGAAGCGATAGGATAGTTGTGATATCCAAACTTTTAAAATCATTGGGCCCGACTTAACTAAGTTATCTCAATAGGATTGTGGACTTAGAGGCATGGAGTTTGGTGGGTACCATTAGATGGACTAGAAACAAATGTTGTTTACCAAACTATCCAAGAGTTATATATGATATAATTGACAAAGGGTTGTCTACCTAAATAATTGTGTTTTAAGAGATTAGCCAAAGCTAACTTAAGGCATAATGAAATATGGATCTTGGCTCACTAGAAAGATTTAATAAAAAATGCTTTCCGAATTAATGGTGAGGGCTATTAATTTGAATAAAATAGTTGGAGGTATATTTTGAATGTATTATTATCAATTACATAATATCAACTCTGTAATTTGACTTATTATTTTTGCACTTATAAATTGTAGATATCAATGGCAAACAACAACAACGCAAGTAGTCTTTCACTATGATCAGTCTTTGAGAAGGACAAGCTGAGTGGAATTAATTTCCTTGACTGGCATAGGAACTTGAGGATTGTCCTCAAACAAGAGCGCAAGTTATATGTCCTTGATGGGCCCATTCCTGCAGCACCAGCTGTCACTGCACCACGTGCGGAGCATAATGCTTACAAGAAGCATCAAGATGATGCTCTGAACGTGAGTTGTCTCATGCTAGCAACCATGAACGCTAAGATTTAGAAGCAACATGAGTTGATGGATGCTTATGAGATGATCGAGTATCTCAAGAAATTGTTCGAAGGGCATGCTCGACATGAGAGGTATGATACAAGCAAGGCATTGTATCACTGCAAGATGGGTGAACGTGATCCAGTTGGTCCACATGTGCTGAAAATGATTGGGTATATTGAGTACCTTGATAGGTTGGGTTTTCAATCACTCCTAAGCCCCAATCTTCTTCTTTTGCAATCCTTGAACAATGACTACTCTCAATTTGTTATGAATTGTCTTATAATTGAAATTGAGAAACCCCTTACTGAGTTGTTGAGCATGTTAAGAACTGCCGAGAACAACATGAAAAAGGCAGGACCCGCTCCCATAATGATGATGCAAAAGGGGAATGCTAAGGGAAATTGGAAAGGCAATAAGAAGATAGGATCTAAATCTTTTGCCAAACCCAATTCCAAAACCAAACAGGCTTTAAAACCTAAAGGTGGGGTGGCTAAAGAAGGTGAGTGTCACTTCTGTGGAAAACCTGGACACTGAAAGAGGAACTGTCATGCTTATTTGGAAGATGTGAAGAAAAGTAAAAGTAGTGCAACTTCTGATTCAGGTATATATGTTATAGAAGTCAACTTGTCTACTTCTACATCATGGGTATTAGATACTGGATGTGGTTCTCACATTTGTGTTAATGTGCGAGAACTCCAGAGGGAGTAGGACTTTTCTTGAAAAAGAGAGGTTGACCTACGAGTTGGGAATGGAGCAAAAGTTGATGCACTGGCCGTAGGAACTAATCATTTATCTTTTCCCACTGGGCTAGTTTTAGAATTAGAAGATTGTTATTTTGTGCCTGCTATAAGCAAAAACATTATTTCTATTTCTAGTTTGGACAAGAAAGGTTTTTCATTTATAATAAAGAACAATCGTTGTTCATTTTACTTAAATGATATATGCTATGGTGTTGCACAATTGTTTAATGGTCTTTATATTCTTGATTTAGAAATGCCTATCTATAACATAAATACAAAATAATTTAAATCAAATGATTCAAATCCGACATATCTCTAGCATTGTCGTTTAGGCCATATAAATGAGAAACGCATATCCAAACTCCATAAAGATGGGTTTTTGGATTCATTTGATTTTGAATCATATGAGAAATGAGAGTCTTGTTTATTAGGCAAGATGACTAAAGCCCCTTTCACTGGACACAATGAACGGGCTAGCGATGTATTGGGACTTATACATAGTGATGTATGTGGACCCATGAGTTCGTTAGCAAGAGGTAGGTTTTATTACTTCATTACATTTACTAACGACTTGATGAGATATGGATATGTGTATCTTATGAGACACAAATCAAATCCTTTGAAAAGTTCAAGGAATTCAAGAATGAAGTTCAAAACCAATTTGGCAAAAGCATAAAATCCTTCGATCCAGGCCAAAGGAGGTGAATACTTAAGCCAAGACTTTGATGACCTTCTAAAGGAGTGTGGTATTATATCACGACTCACTCCACCGGAACACCACAATGGAATGGTGTATCTGAGAGGAGGAATCGAACCTTGTTGGACATGGTACGATCAATGATGAGTCATGCAGATCTTCTAATAAGCTTCTGGGGTCATGCCCTAGAGATAGCTGCATTCACACTTAACTGTGTTCCTATAAAGACGGTTCAGAAGACACCATATGAGATGTGGACTGGGAAACGTCTTAATATGTCGTTTATAAAGATTTGGGGTTACGAGGCATTTGTAAAACGTCTGGATTCTGACAAGCTCGGACCCAAATCTGACAAATGTAATTTTGTGGGATACCCAAAGGAAACAAAAGGGTATTATTTCTACAAACCTTCTGAGAACAAAGTGTTTGTTGCTCGAACTGGTATTTTTCTAGAAAGAGAATTTGTCTCTAAAGGAAACAGTGGGAGGAAAGTAGAACTCGAAGAAATTCGAGAACCACAAAATATCATAGAACCTGAGTTGGAACGTGAGCAGGAATCACAAGATATTATGGAAAGTGAACCTGTTCAAATTACATAAGGAATTTGTAGATCTGGTAGGACACGCCAAGAGCCCGAAAGATATTATAGATATCTTGTGACTCAAAACGGCGATGCGATTCTCGTAGATCAAGATGAGCCTGCTTCCTACCAAGAAGTTATGAATGGACCAGATTCTGAGAAATGGCTTGAAGCCATGAAATCTGAGATGGACTCAATGTATACTAACCAAGTATGGACTCTGGTTGATCCATCTGAAGGGGTAAAACAAATTGGGTGCAAGTGGATTTTCAAGAAGAAAATCGACATGGATGGTAACATTCAAACCTATAAAGGCCGACTGGTAACAAAATGTTTCAAACAGGTTCAAGGTGTTGACTATGATGAAACCTTATCTCCAGTGGCAATGGTTAAATCCATCAAGATATTACTTGCTATTGTAGCCTTTTATGATTACGAAATCTGGCAGATGGATGTCAAAACTGATTTCCTTAACGGAAATCTCCCTGAGGATGTGTACATGACACAACTTGAGGGTTTTGTCACTCCAAAGGATGCTGGAAAGGTATGTAAACTGCAGTGATCCATATATGGATTAAAGCAAGCCTCTCGGAGTTGGAATCTTCGATTTGATGAAGTAGTTAAAGAGTTTGGCTTTATAAAAAATGAAGATGAACCTTGTGTATATAAGAAGGTTAGTGGGAGTCACATTGTATTCCTAGCATTATATGTTGATGACATATTAATTATTGGGAATGACATTCTGTCCTAACAGGCTGTAAAAACAGGGTTAGGAAAATGTTTCTCCATGAAAGATTTGGGTGATGCTGTCTACATTTTAGGTATCAGGATATATAGAGATAGATCGAGAAAAATGCTTAGCCTAAGTCAAAGTACATATATTGATAAAGTGCTGAAACGGTTCAGCATGCAAGAGGCGAAAAGAAGAAAATTACCTGTGACTCATGGTGTAAAGATCTCTAAGGCCCAATGTCCTAAATCACAAGATGATGAGGAGCATATGAGAAAGATTCCTTATACTTTGGCAATTGGATCTATCATGTACGCAATGATATGTACTCGTACGGATCTACTCACAGAGTCTCAGCTGTTGATTCACACGTCAGCGAAGGTCAAGCAGCCTTGACAGTATATCCTACAGAATTTTTTAGCCGTTGATTCACATGTCGGTGAAATACACGTCAACGAAGGTCAGGCATCCCTGACAGCATTTGCTGTTGGCAGTAAATCCTACAGAATCTTGACATGCCATGGCGATACCAACCAGGAAAGGTCAATGTTATCAAAGAGGATAGATGATGGAATATATTATACACATCCTCAAACAGACCAAGCTTTATCCCCACAGATCTCTTGCACATAAGAGGTACCTCTTCAGGATCAAGTCGTTATCAAGAACACAGGAATTTGGTGATAACTCCAACACCAAAATCCTAACAGATTCGTCTTACACATCAAATCCGGTCAGCATTGCCAATCCCCAGTTGAAGCAACAGGGTTCCAGCAATCATCCCCAGCATGTTGGGCTACAACCCCGTACATATGCATCATACATTTGCATCATTTTGCTACCCATAGTATCATGTTTGTCTTGTTGCGTTTTAAGTGTCTAGGATTCTTTATCCTACCAATCCATCGCCATGCATGAGTATGATAAAGAGGGGCATCTGTAGAAACTCGAAATTTTCTGTACTATTGTTACTAACATTGCAGGAGGACAGATTCATCTTTTAAGAGGGAACCCTGAAAGACAATCCATATCTATACCGGATACTATTGGAAGCTCAGCATCAACCCCGGAACACACTCTGGGAGTAACAGTTCCAACCTCGGATATAACCCCGAGGCATACAAATCCAATACCGGAACACACACCGGAGAAGACCGATTAATCTCAGAGATAACCCCGAGGTATCAAGTCTTAGTCCCAACCATGGGAATAGCCACCAACCTTGGTGATAACCCCAAAGAATGCAGTTTCAGCGATAACCCTGAAAATGCTTATTTCCAATGCGACCAGCTTCAATCTCGGTGCTCATAATGAGATACACTGTACCAACCCGGCGATAACATCAGGAAGACAGGTACACCTCAAAGATGACAATAAGGACCTTCAACAATTGCAGCAGTCCAATCTCAGCGAAGTCTAAGCAACATCTGCTTTATCAGCCCAATCCGGTGATAACACCAGTGAGGGGAAACATCATCATCTCGCCAACGCGATGCCACGCCATGTCGTCTCAACATCTCTATGCAATGATGTCCCACAAGACAAACCAATCCCGAGTGACTATTGTGTGGGGTAACGGATGAAAGTTGAAGCTTAAAGATCGGAGGGCACCGTCCCATCTTCAATGACTTCGTACAAACTCTGATCCCATGCCATCGTACAACTCTCAACAACGGCGGTCCGAAATAGGTCCTGTATACCTCAAACGGATGCCCGGATTGTACTTCTTAAAGTTCGAGTGGACATTACAGTGCCTGAGTGCACGTACTTCGAGATAACCCGACCCGAAAAACTCGGGCCCACCCAGGTTGCCTCTGGTACACCTGCGGCTCAGTCACAGGTACACCTGCGGCTAAATCGTCTATAAAGAGAGGTCTTGGGCTGCCCATTTTGCAAGAGAAAATGGCGAGGAAGCCTTGCCTAATTTGCTCTGCACTCACCCCATGCAGTGTACTTTCTCATTTTAAACACCTGTGAGCTCATATATAGCCTCTTTTGTACCTACAAAAGCCAGTGTTTACTCACTCTAAAGATATAGAAATCTTCTTTGGCAGTCAATTGTATGCCTTCTCCCACACTTTAGAGTCTTACTCTTCATCTCTACACACACCCTTCTTCACGTTGAGAGTCGTGTTGCGCGCATTTGCCCGGACTTTGCTCCATGGTTTTTGTTTCAGTTTGTATATATATATTATATATATATTTATATATATATGACAAACATTATCGAGTTATGCCTCGATTGAGCTGAACTTGATGCGGGCGTTCTTTTTAATATATATATATATATATATATATATATATATATATATATACGTTTTACTTTGACTTTAGTAAATTACTTTTACTTCAGTTAATGTAATAGTGAATCCTACGTGATTCAATAGTAATTTACTTTTCAATTTTCTATTTAAGTAACTCGAATTGCTCAGAGTTACTTAGGCTTAGTTCAGTAAAGCCTCAGAGCTTCTCTCTCTAGAAAGCTCTTCCGAGGTCTTCTCCCTAATCTCTAGTTAGCCGGAGATGAAACTTTCAGCTTCGATCTTCTTAGTTAGAAGATGAAGACGAAGTCTCTTGTACTTCGATCTTCCCTCTCAAACATTTAGTCTTAGGATCTAATGTAATCCATTCCCAAATGTTTATAAATAAAAGAAAGAGATTACTTTACCGATTCACCGGTCATCTTCTTAATCTTTTCTTTTTCTATTTAAGTTTTTATTTTAAAACTTAATCACCGCTGTTATATGGTATCAAAGCCTCAGAGCTTCTCTCTCTAGAAAGCTCTTCCAAGGTCCTCTCCCTTCTCTCTAGTTAGCCGGAGACGAAGCTTTCAGCTTCGATCTTTTTAGTTAGAAGATGAAGACGAAGTCTCTCGTACTTCGATCTTCCCTCTCAAACATTTAGTCTTAGGATCTAATGTAATCCCTTCCCAAATGTTTATAAATAAAAGAAAGAGATTACTTTACCGATTCACCAGTCATCTTCTTAATCTTTTCTTTTTCTATTTAAGTTTTTATTTTAAAACTTATTCGCCACTGTTATATGGTATCAGAGCCACACGGTTGGTTCTTAATTCTGTCAGTGGTTTCGATTAAAAACGGTTAGATCTTGTTTTTAAATGTTTCTTCAAACTATTATTTCTTTTGCTCCACTTTCAATCTCCTAACTTGTTGTAAATCACCTAAGATCGCCATAAGTCTCGTTATGTCGTTGTAAGACTCTAGTGTGGGAGCAGTTTAGGCTAAGGGTATCATTAGATCTACAGGTATGAGTTTACTTAAGGCAAGAACGGTTTGAGTTTAAGCGGAATAACAAAAGAAAGAATTTTTGTTTAAACAGTTAACAAAGAAGTCTCCTGTTTAGATCGATTTAGCTGACAGATCAGGACCAATCGAGTGATCCCTTTTATCAGATTCAGTCTGATTTATTTTTAAACAAAATTTTTTTTACAAAATTTAAGAAATTTTGAAGATTTTGACCAATTTTTTGGTGAAATTTTTTTTCCTCCTTCTTTATAAACCAAATTTTTGGGGCTGAAAGGGTTATTTCCTGGATAAAAATTTTGAGGTGGAAATGTATGGAGGTGGTGACTCATCTGAGAAGATGATCAACAGCACCATCCGGCGACTGCACCAACCGGAGCAGACACGGACCAGTCAACGAAGAAGACGCCAGAGGGATCTTCAGTCACCGACAGGTGATGGCCCCAGCCATCATCTCAGCTTTTGCTTTCCGTAAAGCAAAAGTCTTTTACTTTAATTAAAATGTAAAAGTAAAAGTAAAAGAATAACTTTTGCTTTTACTTAAGTTAAATGTTTCTTACATTTACCAATGTAAAAGTAAATGTAAAATGTTTCTTACGTTTTACTTTTACTTTAGTAAATTACTTCTACTTCAGTTAATGTAATAGTGAATCCTGCGTGATTTAATAGTAATTTACTTTTCAGTTTTCTATTTAAGTAACTCGAATTGTTCAGAGTTACTTAGGCTTAGTTCAGTAAAGCCTCAGAGCTTCTCTCTCTAGAAAGCTCTTCTGTTAAGTTTTTATTTTAAAACTTAATCGCCGTTGTTATATGGTATCAGAGCCACACGGTTGGTTCTTGATTCTGTCGGTGGTTTCGATTAAAAATGGTTAGATCTTGTTTTTAAATGTTTCTTCAAACTTTTATTTATTTTTCTCCACTTTCAATTGCCTAACTTGCTGTAAATCACCTAAGATCGCCATAAGTCCCGTTATGCCGTTGTAAGACTCTAGTGTGGGAGCAGTTTAGGCTAAGGGTATCATTAGATCTACAGGTATGAGTTTAGTTAAGGCAAGAACGGTTTGAGTTTAAGTGGAATGACAAAAGAAAGAATTTTTGTTTAAACAATTAACAAAGAAGTCTCCTGTTTAGATCGATTTAGCTGACAGATCAGGACCAATCGAGTGTTCCCTTTTATCAGATTCAGTCTGACTTGTTTTTAAACAAAATATTTTTTACAAAATTTAAGGAATTTTGAAGATTTTGACCAATTACAAGTGCGCATTCAAACACAATTAATTTACTAAATAAAACTTTTATTTATTGATTACAAGGACTATTTACAAGTGGAGGAAATAAAATAACTTACAAGTTTACAGATATTAGAACATAAGATGAAAAGGGGCTAAGTAGGCTTAACAGCGGTTGAGGCTAAAGATTCATCAGAGAAGGAACTCTGAGTCTTTCTAAGTCTGCCTAACCAAATGAATTCGATATCCTTTTATAGAACAAGGAAATGAACTGTTACAATGTTACTATTACATTAACTAGAGTAAAAGTACAAGGAAAAAACATTTTACATTTACTAAAGTAAAGTAAAAGGAAAAGAATCTGCTTTCGGTGGAAAAGCAGACATCTCTTTGATTACTAATGCCGTGGGGCGGATGATGATCGATTCTTGCTTTGCTGGGTGAAAAAGCGTAAGATGTTCTTGACTATCTTCACCGGCGGTGTTGGTGGATCGAGGTTGCTTGGGAGCGGATCTTCGGCTAATCGAGGCTGCCGGCGCAGTCTTGCTAATAACTAGGAGATTAAGAGAAGGGATCCTGAGCATCCTGAAGGCTGATTGTGCCATAGGGATCACAATCACCTTCGTCTTCCAGATCTTGACTATAATTTTCTCCTCTAGATTGAGAATAAGCTTTGTCTGATTCTTTGTGTAACTGGTCAAGTCTCATATGAATGGCATCTACAAGACGCCTTAACTGGGAGTTAGAGTAACTAGAAACGTTAGTAACTTCATCAGAATCAGGAACAACTGATTTTTCTTTTGACTTGTCAGCTGTTTTAGTGACCGTTTTACTGGAAGATGCAACAGCAGGGGCCGTGGTAACTGAAGGAGTGGTTACTGGAGGAGTCAATAAAGGAGATGGCGGAAATTCTTTCTAAACTTGGCCAACAATTCTATCAACACCGAATTTATCCCACCATTTAATGAAAAAACGGCGAGAGACATGAGAAATAGGGAAAGACAAGTCCAGTCGTCCCTAATACCTATGGACGACGGAGACTGAAATACTGTGACTTCTTGGGTAGCTAAAATGACATATTGCCATTTAAGAATCCAAGGGATTTTGTATTTACTGCAAAATATAAGGAATACTGGAATTTCCTCATATTTTGCTTGATAATTACTGTGAGTACAAAAATTTTCTAACTGAGCAAGGAGAGGTTTGGGGAAAATATCAAGGCACAAACCATACCTTGTCCACCAAAGGATGAACCATTTAGGGAATTGACTTTTGAACTTGTGGTCGAACTGGAAAAACCACGAATGACTATGATCTTCATTTTGATGAAGCATGATTTTATGCCAAGCCTCAATATAATCATAATAGTAAAAAGAGCTAGTGTGATTAGAAAGTGACTTGAGATCAGAAGGATGACTACCCCAATCGAGACATTGAGAACTCATTAATATACAAACGAATGATAAAGAAGCTTGGATTTATCATCGTTGGCATAAATTGGTTTAATAAAGGCTGACTCTGTTTCAATAAGGATGTCCCTATAATACACAAGTGATTTATAAGGAGCAAGAGGAAGAAAATGCCATCCAGTAGGAAAATACTGGGCGGATAATTGAATCGGGTCATTCTTGGGTTTCATTTGTAACTCAATATGGAATAAGTGCTGATCAAAAATCTGACGATACTCTGAAACTGGGTGACTCGGTTTTGATGAGGTAGTCTTGGTTTGACTAGCAAAAATATCAAAAGGTGGAGGCTGACTAGCGAGAACTGAGGAGTAGGGCTTGGGAACTGTACCAAGCACCTGGAATTTGTTGTGGGTTGTTTGAGTAACTGGATGAGGAACAACAGTTCTTTTTGACTGATTAATTGGACCGGCTGAGCGGCCATGACCACGAGAAGATGAACCTCCTACTCATGTTGCTGCAATAGTACCTGTGTTAATAAACTCACGAGTGAGAAAATCAGGAACTGATTTGTTACTACCTTTAATATATTCAATATCAAAATCAAAAATACTTAAAATTGCTTGCCATCTAGCGAATGAATGCTTTGAGGCGACGTTCTCAACGTCTTTTTCAAGAATAAATTTTGCTGACTTGCAATCTATTCTAACTAGGAAATTTTGACTCAATAAATCTCTCTGAAATTTTTTAATACATAAAACTAATGACAAAATCTCTTTTTTAATAGTACTGTATTTTAACTGTGTAGGGTTCCATACGCCAGAATGGAAACAAACAATCTATGCATCAGAAGTATGAGTTAACTTTTGTTTGAGTATGCCACTGAATCCAATGTCAGAGGCATCGGTTTCAACTATTTTGAAAGCTGAATCGTTTGAGATGCCAAGGCAGGGCAATAACTTAATATATTTTTTAACTTGTTGGATGACAGAAGTATGAATGTCAGTCCATGGAGGTGGATTACTTTATAAGCGGCCAAAGAGAGAACTTACAAATCTTCTGAGGTTTTTGTAAAACTTGCCAATATAATTGAAGCGAGCGAAACCTCTCTGTAAATGAAGTTTATCGGTAATCTTATATGGGAACCTAATTGACCAATTGAATAGCTCATCGATTGGCGCGTGAGTCCATGATAGAGGATTAATCCGAGAAACTTGACTTTAGTCAGAAACAGACTACATTTTGAAGGAGAAAGAACAAGACCATTTGTTTTAACCGTTTTGAAGAACGAATTCAAATGTTTAATATGCTCTTCAATAGTCTTGGAGAATACAAGGATATCGTCGATGTATACAATAATAAAATGACTGAAAGGATTCAAAATATTATTAAGAATATTCTGAAATTCACTGGGTAAATTTTTAAGTCCAAATGACTGAACATTCCATTCGTAGTATCCGAACGGAGTGGTGAATGCAGTTTTGTACTTATCATCGGGATGAATAGCAACTTGCCAAAATCCAGACTTAAGGTCAAATTTACTAAAGATGGTGGAGACACTTAACCTACCAAGGAGATCTCACCAACGATTCAAGCATATACTTAGGTGGTACCATCTCATCCGTGAAATCATTGATAGAGGAGATGTACATATAGGAAGAGTGCCAATAGATGATAATGTTGCAGATCCACTGACCAAGGCTTTGTCACAGCAGAAGCACGACGGTCACATTAGTTCCATGGGTATTAGATACATGAGTGATTGGCTCTAGTGCAAGTGGGAGACTGTTAGAGTTTATGCCCTAGAGGCTAATTATTTGATATAATTGCTTAAAATTTTGATATTATATTTGATTGAATAAATGAATGATTTTATTGTGGTTCTATTTACTGTGTTATATAAATGTTAACATAATTAAATTTCTTAGAATAGTGATACAAATTATATAGTTTCAAGTATGTACCTTGAACATGAGATTATATAATTACAATTAGTATCATTGCTCTTAAATGTCCCTAGTCGAGTATCATTGTTGATGGGACAATAATGATGCATTGAGACTAGTATGTGGATTGACTGATGACCAAATCTCATTGATCATAAATATATGAGATATTAAGTCAATGCATATGTACGTGTTAGAGAACGGTGTACTTGACAGACCCACCATGAGAATTCTATGTGGAGCATTATGAGAAGTGTCATTAGCGATTCTCATAGTGACAATGATGTAATGGTCCTCCGACCTAAAATCACTATATTACTACACGAGAATTTATGTACTTTGATATCATCAAAGGTCACCTTTAATAGGGTGGACTATAAAGGTGATTATTGGGTACATCATGAATCGTGTGAGGAATATGAGTGATCTAGATGGAATTTAACCCTCCTATTTATTAGGGGTGATATCCATAGGCCTCTTGATTGAGTAGGACTAAGAAATGCATGGCCATGCTCAAATAGTGATTTGTTTCATATAGTCTACTCATTGATCAAGAAAAACTCAGATTAAATTATGAAGAGTATGACACATTCCATGACTCGAGTTTAATCTAGGATATTAAGGTTAAAAGGATTAAATTGCATTGAAACATTGGTCACGAAAAGGTTGCATCGAATCATCGATCTTATTATTACTTGGGTAGCAGTGATGCATTACTAGATGTCGCTCACTGTTTATAATTTTATAATATGATATTAAAATTATTGTCAACGTAATAATAACCTATAGGGTCACACACAAAGAACGTAATTAAAAGGGAATTAATTTAAATTGTCAAGATTTAAATATGTCAATATGATTGATAGAATTTAAATTAATAGGATAATTTATATATAGGTACATTAATTAAGTAAGACTTAATTAAGATATATACATATATAAATTTGGATTTTATTAGATTAGGGTTTTGATTAATTCCTATTAACTACTATATATATGATATATAGCAGCCATTTTTAGGTAATGAATCATAACCTAAAAAACCCTAGCCGCTCTTAGAGAGAGACTAGAGAAAAATAGTTTCGAAAATCCTCATCCTTGGTGGCTAATCTCCGCATTCCTTTTTACGAAGATCGTATACAACGATTCATGGGCGCGCGTCGTGTGAATCTGAAGTAGAGATGCAGTTCATTTGGATTGCGTTGGAGATTCGACCACATCGATTCTAGCTTCAATAATCGGCATAAATTTCTAACCTCTGAATTAATTTGGTTTTCGTATGGATGCTGTTGTAGGGTTTCGAAATTTCACTTTAAACTATTTAATTTCCGCTGCATTTTATGTGTCGAAACCCAACAGGGACACATCAGTCCAAACTATACGCAGCAGTCCAAAGCATGTTACAATTGTGGAAGAGAAGTTCACCTAGCATGATTTTGTCGTGCACCAAAGTCAATTCCAGCTGGGATGAAGGCATCAAAGGCCGTCCCAGACAAGATAAAACTGGTAGTTCAAGGGAGAGCGTTTGTCGTAACCTCCCAAATAGCGAGGAATCCGAACGAGGTGATCACGGGTAAGCTAATCATAAACTCTAGCGAAGTCTATACCTTATTTGATATCGGTTCTACCCATTCTTTTATTTCTCCTACTTGCGCTCAACGTTTAAATTTAACTCCGGAGAAATTAGACTTTGATTTATCTATTAAAACTCTATTGGGAGAAACCTTCATTACATCCACTATTTATAAGTCTTGTTTAATTCAAATTGGTAACCGCATGTTACCTGTCGATCTTATCTCTTTAAAAATACTTGTATTTGATGTGATTTTAGGGATTGATTGGTTAACTACTCATCATGCTAAAATCAATTGTTTTCGTAAGGTTGTTAGCTTTCATATTCCTAACCAACTTATTATTCAAATTCAAGCAACCAAACCACTAAAGTCAATCACTGTCATATCAAGCTATTCGTTTATTAAAAAACAGATGTCAACCTTTCTTAGCCATGTCACGGATTTAAACAAAAATACTTTAGATTTGACTGATATTTTTATTGTTAATAAATTTCCTGATGTATTCCCTAAAGAACTTCCTGGCCTACCCCCAGAGTGAGAAATTGAATTTTGTATCGACCTGGAACTAGGTACAAAACCCATTTCCAAAGCCCCATATCAAATGGCTCCTATTGAACTTCAGGAGTTAAAAACCCAACTATAGGAATTGTTAGACATCGGTTTCATTCGTCCTAGTACGTCTCCTTGGGGTGCTCATGTTCTATTCGTAAAGAAGAAAGATGAAAGTATGCGACTTTGTATTGACTATCAAGAGTTGAATCATGTCACCGTCAAAAATAAGTACCCGTTACCTCGAATTGATGACCTGTTTGACAAGTTGCAAGGTGCTAAATTCTTTTAAAATATCGATCTTCCTTCCGGATATCATCTGTTAAAAGTTAAAACTGATGACATTCCAAAGACTACTTTCAAAACTCGGTACAGGCATTACGAATTCCTAGTCATGTCTTTTGGATTGACTAATGCTCCTGCGACATTCATGGATATGATGAACCGAGTATTCAAGGAATATTTGGATCATTTTGTTATTGTCGTTATTGATCACATCCTCATATACTCCAAAAGTCGTGAAGATCGTGAGCAACACTTGAGGCTAATACTCCAAAATGTAACAACCCGATATTTTCTATATAAATAAATAAGAAATTTTGAGTATAAATTTTTTTTTTTTTAAGGATGAGGATTTGTACAAGATAATGTGTATATGTATTTATGTGGTAAATAAAAATATATTATTACCTAAATGATTACTGTCGACGTTGGGATTTTTAGATGTCCCTTTCCATTACTTGTTCTTTGGTGTTCTCATTTTAGGTGAGATTTGTTTGAAAAAACAAGTGAAAAAGGTCCGACGTGTATAATGTCTACGATGGACTGTTAAGAGTCTTTAGTTGGTTTTTTAAATGGTTGTACCAACACAACCGAGAAAAGGTTTGCACATTGACCCAGTGATGTGACACTGTTATACGGGTCGGTGAAACCAAGATTCATTAGGGTCCGGGGACTTGGTTATGCGGAGGGAAGGTGTTAGGCACCCCCCGACATCCGTGTTACCACGGTGACCGCCTCTTTTCAAGAAACTATTATCTGAATATATGTGTGTGGGTGGGTCAATGTGCTGTTATTTGGAAGTAGTGCGAGGCCTCGTTCGAACCTATATACATAGGGTTTGAATTTATGTAAAAATTCATTTTTTAGCAAGATATAGCAATGATGTTTTATAAAAAGGTTTTTCAAACCCTGATGCTCAATAGTAATTGAGACCTTCTACACTCCCATTTTATTAAGTGCTCAGCTTGATTGATTTTATTTGACAGATGTGAGGCATCCGTACGAAAATAATATACAAAAAAAATGTCGACTTCCTCATGGGTATGGAAACCATCTGAGGAAATTCAGACAACGCAGAATAATTTACAAGTCACATACATTGAAAATGTCCATCACGAACCAGAATCTAGATTCAATGGGATGAATCATGTGATCACATGATTCCTAAGCGCACAAAATATTGCAATTTGTATGAAAATAGTAGCGGTATATATATAAAAAGTCAGAAATATATATATCTGATACATGATCACCAACCACGAAGCACATCCATGGGGGATCAGAAATTTAAATAAAGCTGTTGAAAGCTATCAACCGCCACGGAGGAAACTCCAGGCGGGACAAAACATAAATAAAGTTGTAAATACGGTCAACCGCCACGAAGGAAACTCCAGGCGGGACAAAATGTAAATAAAGTTGTACAAAGCGATCAACTGCCATGAAGTAAACTACAGGAAGGACGAAACGTATAGAAAGCTGTAAAAGCTATCAACCACCACGAAGTAAACTCCAGGTGGGATGATATATATATATATATATATATATATATATATACAGAGCCGTTCAGGAACGGCCCTCCTCAACGGACCAGGCAACGGACCAAATGAAAAAAAAGAACAAAGAAGCGTGGGTCACAAAGAAAAAGGGGGAAGAAACACGCGGGTCACAAATTCTCTCTCCCCATTTGAAATTCGTCATTCTCGTATTCCTGTCTCAAAACCCAAGGGGCGAAGGAGTTCTGTGAGCTCATAGCCATGGTCGACCCTGCTCTCGCTTTTTTAGACAATCGTTATAGAAGTAATAACGAAGTTGTGTTCGATTTCAGAGCTCCTATCCCTTACCCGATTCGGACAAAGCCACAAATCTATGGCAAAAGTAGCGAAGCCCCAAATTCGGTGCAAGCCCCTCTTATTTCTCTCTCATTTTCAGACCAAGCAAACCCCTTTCCCTCATCAGATTCGGTTGAAAGGAACGAAGTTGTGTTCAATTTCTTCCCCTGCCATTAACCCGGATCAGTTCAAGCAATCCTAGATATTCGTGGTACTTCATTTCCTATGGTAAGCTTTTCTTATTTGTTAGTCTTGTCTATAGAAACCGTAATTATTGATAGAATCTTCTCAGCGGTATGAACTGATCATGGATTTTGTGTGGGATAATATATTTACCCTGATGTATTTTTCAGAAAATTTATTTTTTGGAATTGTAGGGTTTTTATCTTTGGTAATGAGTAATTGAGAGTAAATGTGCATTGCAGATTGATGAGCTAATATAGTACAAAAGTAATTGAAGCTAAAAATCTAATAACTTGAATGGATGTTGGAAACCTATGTTCTCAACTGTTATAAACTTGCACAAACTTTCAAGAACTGTTTCGCATCATTGTAAGTGGACATCTGAGTTATGCTCACTGTATCATGTCCATCATTTAGTCTTGTGTTTTCAAGGGGAATTTGAGATAGTGTAAAATTGTATAAGATAATTGCTAATTATTGTTTTGAGAGGAATCTTAAGAGAATTAGTATTTCCAACTCATCTAAAGAAAAAAAAATAAGGTTAAATGTACTTTATTTCTGACTGCTACATTATTTCTATTGATTGTGGACTGAGATTTACCCCCAGGTGCAACTGAGATTGCTATAACCAATCAGTAAATATAAATTCAGAGGTAATGATAATACTCATTTGTTCAAACTGATTTTTTATCTTTTTTTTTGTTCGTCACTGCAATATGTTTCTTCTTCCTTTATATATCCATTCATGATATGCATTTGTGGTGCGTGTAGCATCCTACTTACGATGTGATTGGTGGTTTTGACAGTCGGTTTTATGCACCAATCCTTTTTGGCTTGTATAAGCGGGACCAAGTTAAGCTATTTCATCGAAGAGGTACACTTTTAATAGTACTAGACTAGCCTCATCTCTAAGTGAAATTCAGTTATAGTTGATGATGTATGCAACCATTATAGAGATACTGCATATTCTTTTTAGAAAAGTGTTCCACTTTCTCTTTGTTGGTGATGAAGATCAAATTCATGTGCCATCTTCTTTGTCTTTAAGTTTTAATATGTCTATAGAAACTAGGAAGTTTATCACCAAGTTGTCAGAGAAGTTTTAAATATTTGTTTCAGATTAGTATTGCTTTAAAAAGTATAACATTTGTGCTTTAGTGTTTCAAGTGCAGATCTTGACATTCTTTACTGGAACAAATTTCTTATGTAAAAACATTGCAATATCTTTGTTTGCATTGCAGCTGTACAGGTAGCTTAAAAGAATACAGAGAGATGGAGTATGAAAGAAACTGAAACAGTTGTTCACGTGTAGTATTTTGGGACGGCGGGGTTTTCTCTTTGTTGTTGCTGCTACTGTTGGAATGGCTGGGTTAATTTTTGGTGTCCTAGTTACACTATGTTAACAATTGCTACCTCCTATTCTCTATTATTGTGGAATTTGTATAAACAATTGCTACCTCTTATTCTCAAATACATTTTCCCTAGCAATTAACATGATCTTTGGTAATGTATTGTGGGCATGCCAGTTGAACGGTTCCATTACTCTTGGGTGTATGTTTGGGTTCTTTAATATTATTCTTGTGGTGGTAAAATGACAACAGTGTCGTCAACGCAATTGGTTATATGACACAACCACCCATGTAAATTTTCTATCTTAAAAGTGTTTTGATGTTTTACTTCACAGAAGTTGGTACGTTTTAGTAATATTTTTATTAAATATTAATGGCTGCAGAAGAAGGTGAGGATTAGGCTAAGCTTACTAGGATAATTTACTACCATTTGTGTGCACTGCTAAACCCCTGAAGACAAAGCTCTTGCGCCTCCCCTCTTATGGAGTTTTGAACACATGACCTGTACATTCTTTGCTATGAAATTCCTTGACAATCTTTGAGCAACATTATAAGTACAAATCATGCAAACAAACAGGATCAAAGCGAGAGACACTTTAACATGATAACATTTGTATAAAACTGTGGAATACAAAATTGTTTCAACATGTCCCTATCCTCCCTCTCGCCTTTTTCTCTAGACTAGAAGGGAAAATAGAGAGAAAATAAATCAAGATACTTGATGCCAGAATATTTACTGAAAAGTCCCCAAATTAATATTTGCACTTTTCCATTAGTATTGATGAAAACTTGAGTGCAACAAATAAATCACAAGTATATTAAGTCACAAACAACACCAGAAGCCCGACAATAAGCTTCAAAAAATTTCACAAAGTTCATCAACATTAAACTTTTACTCATTAATAACAACCTTATAGGAAAGGAGACATTTGTTACATAGACAAAACAACCTTATGTGAGCGGAGAATTGATGTTAATGCTAATATCACCACTTCTAACAACACAAAGAAAACAATCCTTACAGATTCTAGAAGTTAACCCAAATTACAATATTTACTCCATCTACAATAACATGATTAAAATCAATTTGCCTATTGCACACATTTTCTCCATCTCTTACTCCATTTCATTAATCATTCGAAGTAATCCAGAGATTATTTGTCTTGATCTGTCACACATTGAAGGATTATACCAAGCAAAAAATTGACAAGCATTCCTCTGTAAACAAAAAAGATTTCAATTTTATGTGCAAGTAAATAGAATGGAATAGATATATAAAAAAATTGAAACCCTAACACACTTACTTTTTCATAATTCGGACATGATAAAAACCTTCTTCCTGATTTGAATCGGTCCATGTTATTTTAAGTTGCGGTCGCCTCTCACAATCACAATGTGCATTCATAGCTGCTCAAACGAATAGAGTTACTGATATATGGAATGCTATACATTAGCACCACTTTGTTGCAGCAAGTTATAAGTCGAATTAGCATCACTCATTCACATCCTAATAAAATGATGTCACATTCAGGTACTTGTTTCTCATTAAACCCACATGAATAAATATTAAATGAGGTAACCACCAAATTGTGCATATAAAAAGACAAACAACACTCACCAAGGCCAAAAGAAAAATAAACTATTGGCTTAAAGAAATTTCAAAGGAAAAATGTGCATTGCAGCTTTTGTATGGAAAGTTCATCCTTTGTTCGATTTATCAGCGTTATGCTCTTCTCCATTTTACTCCTAAAGGAAGGGAGGAATAATCCTTGAAAACCAAATGAAAAAAGAGACCCAAATTACTAAAACACGAAAGCTGTTTCATCCAATAATCAGAAATCCATAACTCCATAGATTAACTAAAGGTTATTTTGTCAAACCCAATTCGCAGAACACAACTAGTGCAATTCGCATAACATAACTCCATAGATTACATTTTTGGCAAGATACCTATAAATTTAGACAAAACTTATCTAGGTCATGTGGTGAATTGAAGAAATCTGAAGCCTTTACGTGTCTCAAACAATTCAAATTCATGATTTTTACAACACAACTTATAAAATTACGGTTTCTATAGACAAGACTAACAAATAAGAAAAGCTTACCAGAGGAAAGGAAGTACCGCGAATATCTAGGATTGCTTGAACTGATTCGGGTCAGTGGCAGGGGAAGAAATCAAACACAACTTCGTTCCTTTCAATCGAATCGGATGAGGGAAAGGGGTTTGCTTTGTCTGCTCCTTGGAAGTGTGAGAGAGGGAGGGTCTTCAAATGGGGAGAGAGAATCTATATGTATATACGAAATTTACAGATTTATAGAGTTGTTCTGAGCTCGGCAATTGGAAGTCTGAAGAGAAGGAAGAAATTTGGTTCTGAGAATTCGGCAATTTTAGGAGAGAGTGAAGAAATTGGGTTTTTTACTTGGCTCTTTGTGAGTGACCCGCATATTTCTTCCCCCCTTTTTTGCTTTGTGACCCGCGCATTTTTTTCCATCTTTTTTCATTAGTCTGTTGCTTGGTCTGTTGAGAAGGCCCGTTTCTGAACGTGGCTGTATATATATATATATATATATATATATATATATAAACAATAAACGCATAGGATGTAAAATCCAGGCTCATCGAACAGAGTTCGACCACAGTTCATATATATAAGTATATATTTATATATAAAAGCGAATAAACGCAGCAAATATAAAATTCAGGCTCATCAAAAAGAGTCCGACATACAGTTAATATATATAAAGGTATATATATATTAAAGCAATAAATGCACCAGACCGAAGTCTAGGCTCATCGAACAAAGTTTGACACACAGTTAATATATATAAATGTATATATATATATTAAAGCAATAAACGCACCGAATCAAGTCTCAGGCTCATCGAACAAAGTTCGACACATTATATATATATATATATATATATATATATATATATATATATATATATATATATATATATATATATTAAAGCAAATAAACACTCCAAACTGAAGTCTAGGCTCAATCGAGGCATAACTCGATAATGTTAGTCAATATATATGTAAATATATATATATATATATATATATATATATATATATATACAGATTGAAATGAAACCACGGACCGAAGTCCGGGCAAAAGCAAGCAACACGACTCTCAATGTGTAGAAGGGTGTGTGCAAAGATGAAGTGAAAGACTCTAAAGTGTGTGAGAAGGCTTACAAATGACTGCCAAAGAAGACTTCTATATCTTTAGAGTGGGTAAACACTGACTTTTGTAGGTACAAAAGGGCTATATATGAGCTCACAGGTGTTTAAAAGGGGAAAGTACACTGCATGGGTGAGTGCAGAGCAAATTGGGCAGGGCTTCCTCGCCTTTTTCTCTTAAAAAATGGGCAGTCCAAGCCCTCTATTTATAGGCAATTTAGCCACAGGTGTACCAGAGGCAACCCGGGTGGGCCCGGGTTTTTTGGGTCGGGTCGGTCGTCTCGAAGTACGTGCACTCACGCACTGTAATGTCCACTCGAACTTCAAGAAGTGCAATCCAGGCATCCGTTTGAGGTTTAGCAAGACCTATTTTGAATCGCCGTTGTTGAGAGTTGTACGATGGCATGGGATCAGAGTTTGTACGAAGTCATTGAAGATGGGACGGTGCCCTCCGGTCTTCAAGCTTCAACTTTCATCCGTTACCTCGCACAATAGTCACTCGAGATTGGTTAGTCTTGTGGGACATCGTTGCGTAAAGATGTTGAGACGACGAGGCCTGGCATCACGTTGGCGAGATGACGATGTAGCCCCTCACCGGTGTTATCACCGGATTGGGCTGATAAAGCAGACGTTGCTCAGACTTCGCTGAGATTGGACTGCTGCAATTGTTGAAGGTATTCATTGTCATCTTTGAGGTGTGCCTGTCTTCCCGATGTTATCGCCAGGTTCGTACAGTGTATCTCATTTTGAGCGCCGAGATTGAAGCTAGTTGCATTTGAAACAAGCATTTCCGGGGTTATCGCCGAAACTGCATTCCTTGGGGTTATCACCAAGGTTGGTGGCTATTCCCATGGTTGGGACTGAGACTGGATACCTCGGGGTTATCTCCGAGATTAATCGGTCTCCTCCAGTGTGTGTTCCGGTATTGGATCTGCATGCCTCGGGGTTACATCCGAGGTTGGAACTGTTACTCCCAGAGTGGGCTCCAGGATTGATGTTGAGCTTCTGGTATGGATTATCTTTCAGGGTTCTCTCTTAAAAGACGAATCTGTCCTCCTGCAATGTTAGTAACAATAGTACAAAAAATTTTGAGTGTCTACAGATGCCCCTCTTTATCATACTCATGCATGGCGATGCATGGGTAGGATAAAGAATCCTAGACACTTGAAATGAAACAAGACAAACATGGTACTATATGTAGCAACATGATGTAAATGTATGATGCATGTGTACGGGTATGTAGCCCAACATGCTGGGGATGATTGCTGGATCCATGTTGCTTCAACCGGGGATTGGCAATGCTGACCAGATTCGATGTGTAAGCTGAATCTGTTAGGATGTTGATGTTGGAGTTATCACCAAATCCTTGTGTCTTTGATAATGACTTGATCCTGAAGAGGTACCTCTTATGTGTAAGAGATCTGTGGGGATAAAGCTTGATCTGTTTGAGGATGTGTATAACATATTCCATCATCTATCCTCTTTGATAAAGTTGACCTCTCCTGGTTAGTATCGCCAGGATATGTCAAGATTCATTGGATTCTTCGCCAACGACAAATGTTGTCGAGGATGCGACCTTCGTTGACGATGTACTTCAAAAACAAGTGAATCAACTGAAAAAAAAAAAATCTTGGGATATATCGCTGTCAATGTCGCTGACCTTGACCGACGTGTGAATCAACGGCTGATACTCTGTGGGTAGATTGTCAAGGTAGCTTGACCTTCACTGACTTGTGAATCAACGGAACACTGCGTTGTGACCCCCGACGGGGATCCGCTGGGGAATATGAGTAATCGAGCATGAAATCCTCTAATAGCTCTAGAACTCTGATAGGTTTAATCGCTATCAGCTGAGATAACGTTAAGGCTACTTGACCTTCATTGATATGTGTGTCAATAACTTGAATTCACGTTGTAATCCCCTGTCGGGGCTCTACGTTGTAACCCCCGTCGGGGATCTACATTGTAACCCCCGTCGGGGACTCACGTAGGATAACAACCTGAAGTTGGTGACATCGGACCTGTATAAGGTATTGCCGGATGTGATTTGTGACAAATGAGATCATTGGCAGGGTATACCTCATGTTCGGGTGACTACCAATGGGCGATGTACAACCTGAAAGTTTCATCTCAGAAGACCAGGATTGCATGCTGTTTTGCTCAATTGCGTGATATTTTTATTCTCGATTTGACCTTTCTAGTCCATAAGAACTCCTTTGCAACTCGAACTGGACCGAGTCGGAGGGGTGGGACCCACATAGGGGTGCTGTAGATGTTTTGCCATTGTGTTTAGTAATTTTGGGCCTATGAGAGGCTCCCATGCTTGCGTCCTGTGAGTGTGTTAGGTTTGGATACCTGTCCACGAAGACGACGATGGCATCATTCCATTTTGTTAGAGGTCCCTCATGGTGAGGGTTTCACTCATCGCCAGTATGCATTGAAAGTTCTTGATAGCGATGACGTCTCGTCACATGGATTCCCAATTCAGGGGAACACTTGACCATCAGTTTTGAGGATGGATACCCGACTGGAGTCGAGTACGTGATTTCCACAAGGAGAGTTCCTCTCTTCATATATGAAGGTTGGGAGCTCTATTTAGGAGAGCGTGCTATTAGGAGCACCACAAGGGAGATTCGTATATCGATCTTGCCTCCTGTCAGGCGTCATTGGCCCATATAACAGTCACCCATCACTGATATCCCATTGTTGGGGGTTAACGATTTTGCATTGTCAGAGGTTCCATGTACTCAGGAGATGTTCCAGCGGTGGTGGTCCCCTCGCACTATTGGAGCCCAGTCCCGCGCCAGTCAGTTTATGGGGGATAAAGTTCCAGGATCCTTGATGATGACGGATTGGATAGCTTGTGTCCGAGATCCATCTCATATGACCCAGATTGATAGCTTAACTAGGCAGTTGGATCAGGCACATATATTTATTCGGCATTTGGGCAGAGATCCAGCAGAGGCGGAGTCATTCGTTTCTTCCAGCTCAGGCGCCGGCCCCTCAGATGACCCATTCAATTTTGCTGGCGCAGATCCTCCCCTTTATAGGCCTGACATCCCTGTTGATAGAGATCCAGTGACTCAGGAGAAGTTACATCTGGTGGACAGGATTGATGATGTGGACATCGACACCTTGGTCTTCTTCTGATGTGTATTATCGTTATATCTTTTAATAGGCCTCTGTTAGATATTGGGTGGTTGTGCCCCATTCTCGCTATATCTTTTGATAGACCTCTGTTAGTAGTAAGGCGTATGTGCCCCATTTCCCTGTATTTGTAGCTGTATAGAGATGATGTATTAGATGATGATATACTTAGGAATGTATGCACAGTTTTCCATTCCCTATATTTCCATCAATTATCTACTATGCATGTATCATGTTATGCATATGTATATATGTCTAGAGATATTCGGCATTGACCCCTGGATGGTCTTATGACACGGCCTGCACAGATGTCTTCTTCGACAGTTAGTCGTATAGATCATACCCCACCATCATTGGTGGCATTGGGTATGCGATCTTGGTATGATATCATGTCACCATCGGACAGGGTGACTGTAGATCATTTGCTGCAACATACCATGACCTTATTGACGTTTCAGGTTCTCGCAGGGTTTGTGGATGGGATTCTAGAGCATTGTCTACCGGATAGGCAGGTATTCCGATTCGGGACCCACGAGTTGACTCCTACTCTGGAAGAGTATGCACGATTAACGATGCTGCCTTTAGACAGACCTTGCGTGCATCTGGCATTAGGAAGCATGAGTAGACAGTTCATAACTCTCACAGGATTGCAGCGCAGAGTAGTTCAGGACGAGCTGACATCTAGCCACGTGATATCCCAGCATTTTCTGTATGATAGATTTGGCTCAGAGGATAGCTATTCACAATATTCTGGGGATTTTACCTCACCGGAGGATCATTAGCGTTTGGTCAGGGTCGATGTACTGCTGATAAGCATACTGTCATATGTCTATATGCCACGATATATGGATGAGATAGACATAGGTGTCATCATGGCTGTGAGAGCTCTTAGAGAGGGTCGTACCATTGTACCTATGATTGTAGTAGAGACCCTGCAGTCAACATCCTATTGTTGCACTTATCATATAGGAGTGTTCACTGGGAGTTCGGTCATGCTGTAGGTGTGGTTTATGTCACACTTTAGACCGATTGGTACCCTTAGACGGCGTGGGTATTGGTTCACCCATGATGTAGCCATATCATACTCCTTTCATTCATTGGAGTGTATAGATGCTCTGTCTTGTTCCGCATTTTTGGCAGATATCAGAGATCCATTTAGCATATTACCGTGCTTGGGGCTTTGCTCACCATACAGCTTCATTACTCACGCTCCGGGCATGGACTTCCTCCCTCTGGCTGGCTTGAGGGGCATGACTACTTATCACCCACTGGCCGTGATGTCGCAGTTCGACCAGTTCCGGGATTTCCAACCTTTTGAGGGGGAGATAGGTCAGCGTTCAGCTTCTCGATATCTCTCAGCAGAGGACCGATCCCGTGTGTATGCTTGTTGGGATCAGCGTGAGATAGCTTCTTTTTCTGTCAGTCATCCAGTTGTTCTACAGAGTATTCCGCATGGATGGAGATAGAGATTTTGTCGGCTGCGGTAGTGTCCACAGTACTGGATAGTGAGTCAGATGATGTAGACCCCATGGAGGACATCGATTCCTACATCGAGGAGGAGCTGCTTTCTTTGGTTATCGACATTTCTTAGGATTCTCCTAGTACCATCTTGTAGTGATTGAAACTTTCGACAAAGATGCTTAGAGCATAGTCTTCATCTGATGGCCTTTGAGAAAGATCATTCTCGATCTTTGATGGGAGAGACGCATCTCTATTAGAGAGAGACGAGGCATTAGCTCATAGAGATATCACTATTGTTGAGCGGGATGAGGCTAGATCAGCAAGAGACGCAGTGATAGTTGAGCGGGATAGTGCTATATCTGCTCGGGATGTAGCCGTCACAGATAGTACTGCCGTGAGGTCCCTTACCACTGGCATGATCGCATAGATGAGCGCATATATTGATGATCATATGGTCACCATGCAGATGGCTGCAGATCTGTTGGGTCATGTGGATATTCTCATACAGGAGACCACGGCTTCCCCTCCTTCTTCTGAGAGGGACGCCATGTTGGGCTTGTTAGCTCGCATATACCTTGACTTGTAGATGAGCTTGTATTTTCCTGCACAGACTAGCTTAGCCATTTTTTCATATACAGTTTATATTGTATATATCAAACAGCATTATATATATGATAGGGAAATATATTTTTGGATCACTTCCCTTTTAGATATGCCTTACTATTTGCTTGATATTTTGCCTGCTTCTTCAGGGCTTGTGGTCTTGATGTATTCTGGATTCCTCGTGGGTGGATGGACATTGAGTTGTCTCTGGATAGTTTAGAATGGATCATCGATCTCTGTGTATCCCTACCATCTTTGGTGTCTTGGGACTGGTTTCTGGATGGAAATATGGAGAAGAGTGTGGCTTTCCTCTCTGAGATTGACCGCACCACAGATAGTAGTCAGTACTTCTATTTAGGAGAAGCCTAGTTAATTCCACTTCTTATGGATTGGTGTTGCTCTTCAAGGTATGACCGCATCTTAGATGGTTGCCGAATCTCCTATTTGGGAGGAGTTCAGATAATTCCATCCCTTTGGTCTAAAGCCAAATGAAATGTAGTGGATTGAAGGATGATCCCAGTACCAGTTAACAATGGTTTGTGTTTTGGTAGGGGGTGAGACCGCACCATGAATGGCTGCCTACGTACTCCAATTGAAGAGAAGATCAGGTCTGCGTAGTTCGAACCTGGTGTAAGAGGTTCAACGATGTATATGGTAGAAATGGTGTAGGAATGTTTTTGGTTGTTTTTGTTTTTGTAAGGGTAGAAATGTTTTTGTTGTTTTTATTTTATTGCGACCGGGCCATGTGAAATGGTTGCCTATGTACTCCTATTGAAGAGGAGATCTGTCGACGAAGTTACGCCTCTCGGTATGGATGAAAAGCGTGATCCCATGTGCGGTCGAGTGCGGGGAGGAGAAAGTTTAATCTAGGTTGAGGATAAATCTGCAGGTATGAGAAGTTTGATCCCATGTATGGGTAGCCAAACTGCAAGTGCGAGAGGTTTAATCTGCGGTGGGATGACCTAAGTCGTAGGAACGCAAAGGAGAGCCAGGCTTCTGGCTTGAAATTTATGTTTCCCTGAGGGGCAAAGTGTAGGAAAGTTGTATGTGAAGGGTTAAAAAACCAGAATGACTGGTGACCTGACGATTCTGCACCAGGGTGTTTGCTGGTTACTTCAGACATAATACCGTTTCACGGCGTCTGAGTTGATGAGTTGTGGAAATTCATCGCCGTCCATTTCTTGCAATCTGAGAGCGCCTCCTGTCAATGCTTCCTTGACAATAAACGGGCCTTCACAGTTAGGAGTGAATTTTCCCTTAGACTGATCTTGGTTGTCAAGGATTTTCTTCAAAACCAAGTCATGTTGTTTAAATTGCCGTAGTCGAACTTTTTTGTTGTAGGATCTGGCGATCCTTTGCTGATATAACTGACCATGGAAGATAGCCGCGGTTCGACTTTCATCTATTAGAGACAATTGGTGATACCTGTCATGTACCCATTGGTCTTCATCCAGCTGAGCGTCTATCAATACTTTGTGGGATTCCATTTCAACTTCTATGGGGAGTACTGCTTCCATCCCATAGGTTAATGCATAGGGGGTTGCCCCAGTGGAAGTACGCATTGAAGTTCTGTAGGCTAACAGAGTAAGAGGCAATAGGTCAGGCCAATCTTTGTGGTTGGCAGACATCTTTTGCATAATCTTCTTGATATTTTTGTTAGCCACTTCAATGAAGACCGCTTCATCTTCGACGATTTATAGATGATGAGTTAAGATGTTTGATGTGGAATTTCTTCGCATAATTCCTCCATCATTTTGTTGTTGAGGTTCTTGGCATTATCTGACACAATCACCTCTGGTTGTCCATATCGACAAACGACATTGTTTCTGATGAAAGCAATGATGACTTTTTTAATAACCCTGGGGAAGGAGGCTGCTTCTACCCACTTGGTGAAGTAGTCGATCATGGTGAAGATAAATCGGTGACCATTACTGGCTTTAGGCTCGATGGGCCCGATAACGTCCATTCCCCACAATGAGAAGGGTCAAGGTGAACTCATATTGTGGAGTTCCCGTGGAGGGGCGTGTATAGCATTCCCATGAATCTGGCACTGATAGCATCTTCTGACATGGTCATTGTAATCAGCTTTCAGAGATAGCCAATAATGTCCCGTCCTGAGGACTTTTTTGACAAGGAGGGAGCCACTCATGTGGGGCCACAGACTCCGCCATGGATTTCATCCATAAGCCTCTGGGCTTGATCTTTGTCTAAACATCTGAGGAGACCTAGTCCTGAATCTCTTTTGTAGAGCGCATCTCCACTCAGGTAGAATTTCATAGCAAGTCGATGGATCCGCCTTTTTTCAGTCGGGCTCACCTCAATGGGTGTAGATCCATCTCGCAGATATTCCTTGATATGCTGATACCAAAGATGCTGGATAGGAGGTAGCTCATCCGATACTTCTCCAATGTAATTCCCATAGGCTGGGGCCTTGTGCAGGGAAATTGTGACGCTCGGCAAATGTTCCTTGTCTGATATGCGAATCAGGAAGGCCAAAGTTGCTAATGCGTCTGCAAATTCATTCCTATTATGTGGAATGTGTAGAAAGGAGATCTTTTCGAACTCCAAGGCCATCTTCAAAACCTGCCGATGGTAAGGCAGCAAATGTAGTTCCTTGGTTTGATAGATTCCGGTGGATTGTCTGATTACCAACTCCGAATCTCCAAAGACAAGTTAACACTTTGATGCCCATTGAACGGCAGGCAGTTTTAGCCCCATGAGACGGACCTTTATACTCACCAGTATTGTTGGTGCCGATAAAGCGTATTTTGACAAGCACGGATATCGCTCCCCATACCGATACTAGAAATCGCTCCGGCTCCGTAACCTTCAATATTAATGCTCCATCAAAATACATCTTCCATGATTGGCGCGTATCGCACCGATGGTGTTCTTTGCCTTTGTCATTACTCCTTCATCGGGAAATATGTTTCAAGGGTTTGAAATCCCACAGAAGGTACGGCGGCCGATTGATCCGCGATTCCTTGACCTTTGATGGACTTTTGAGTCACATATACAATGTCAAATTGTTGTAGGATCAACCGCCATCGGGATGCTGAGAACAATTTAACATGGGTTTGTTGAACACGATTTGAGAGGATCCACGTGGGATATGAAATGGGTTGTGTGACCATGGAGGTAATCTTTGTAACCTCATGGAAGCCCATGTTAAAAGCACAACACGCCGTTTTTCGATCGAGAGTGTACTTGTGTTCACTGCAATTGAACCTTTGCTAAGGTAATAGATAGCTTCGTTCTTGGCCTCTATCGTCCTTCGTCTCGATGATCTGCCCCATGGCATTGTCACTTATGGACAGGTACATAAATAGGGGAACATCATCCCTAGGTGGTACCAACACGGGAGCTTTGACTAGCTGTGCCTTGATTGTAAGGAAGGCCTTTTGACACTCATCATTCCATTTCATGTCGGAGTTCTTCCTTAATAGCTTGAAGATTGGCTCACAGGTTGCTGTGAGTTGGGAGATAAACCTACTAATGGCATTGATTCTTCCCAAAAATCCTTGTATTTCCTTCTCTGTCTGAGGAATGGGCATTTCCGTGACGGCTTGGATTTTGATAGGATCCAGCTCAATCCCTTTGTGGCTGACTAGAAATCCTAGCAACTTGCCCGATTTAATGCCAAAGGCGCACTTTGCTGGATTCAACTTCAAGTTGTACGTACGCAACCTGTTGAATAGCTTCTTGAGATGGTCTATATGGTCATCCTCCTTCCGGGATTTGACAATTATGTCATCCACGTAGATCTCGATCTCTTTGTGCATTAAGTCGTGGAAAAGAGCTATCATAGCTCGTTGATAGGTGGCTCCAACATTGATGAGGCCGAATGACAACCGTCTATAGCAAAAGGTTCCCCAAGGTGTGATGAAAGTGGTTTTCTCACGATCTTCCTCAGCAACCATGATCTGATGGTACCCCGCAAAGCAATTAGTAAAGGAGTACATGTCATATTACGCAGTATTGTCAATGAGAATGTGGATAAATGGCAAGGGAAAGCTGTCTTTTAAGCAAGCTTTGTTCAAGTCCCGATAATCCATGCAAACTCGGACCTTCCCTCCAGATTTAGGTATGTGCACAATGTTGGATATCCACTCAGGATATGTAGACACCATGATGATGCCAGCTTGAAATTGTTTCATAATTTCTTCTTTCAGCTTTAAACTCCACTCAGGTTTCAATCGCTTTGAGCTTTTGTACTGACCGCTTAAATCCCTCTTTAATGGGAAGGCGATGAAGGACAATGTCGATGGACAAACCCACCATGTCTTCATGAGACCATGCAAATACATCCCGGAATTGGGTTAATAAGCGTAACCATGTCATTCCGCTGGTGCAGGGTAAGATCTGAACCAATCTGGATTAACTTAGGGCTTTCTAAGGTTCCAGATTGAAAGAAGTGGTTTGATCAAGGTTGGGTTTGGGTTTGTCTTTGACCCATTCTTAAATTTACGGAGGCACCTCAATGTCATCCTATATATCCATCAATTTGAATCCATCTCTACATCAAAGGTATAATCCTTGTGGAGAAGAAGGCACCAGACGTCGGCAATCTGAGCACATCTAAATTCGAGTCTGAAACAAAATATGCTTTCACTTAGTATATATGAAATGTGTTGATCATACACAGTGTTAGCATATACTGGAAAAATAAACTGCTAATATTGTACAGAAAAGTATTATATCTACAGGGCAGAAAGAGTTTTTATCCGCTTTACCCTTGACAACCAATGCAAGGAATGTTGTTCCAATTGGCAAGAGCAAAGTTCGGGCGGACCGCAGTGATGGAGGGATTGTCATCATCCTCCCTGTCCCGAATGATGGCCATTATCTCTGGGCAATCATCGTCTGGGGTATATCTCTGGTTCAGCGTTGACCGTGACCAGGCTATTGTTGATAATGTATTTCAACTATTGGTGAAGGGTGGAGGGGACTACCCCAGCCATATGAATCCATGGTCGTCCCAAGAGCAGGTTGTGTCCCGAATCTATCTTGAGCACATGGAAAGATACGTAGAATATATGAGGACCAATTTTGATTGGCAGCTCAATTACTCTAATCCAATTACGGCGGGCTCCATCAAAAGCTTTGATGATAATATGGCTGCTCTGAATTCGGTTGAGATTGATATTCATCTTCACCAAGGTAGCGTATGGACAGATATTCAGAGAGGAACCTCCATCTATTAAGACTCCAGCTACCATATATCTAGAGGACAAGAGCACAATGTGCAACGGCTTGTAATGACCGATCCCTTCGGGCGGTATGTCATCATCAGTGAAAGATATCACATTGTTGTTGAAAATGTGATCAACAAGATGTTGAAATTTTTCCATATCAACTGATGTCGGTAAATAGGCTTCTTCTAAAACCTTCAACAAGACCTTCCGGTGATCCTCGGAAGTTAGGACCAAGTCCAAAATTGATATCTATTGTGGAGCTTCTTTCAAGCTTAAAACCACCTTGGCTTTGTGATGACCCATAGTATGGAGGAATTTTTCAATTTTCTCCATGGGTATTTTCCCCTTTGATTTGATGGTAGACTTCATCACTCGTTGGGGAAGATACAGTGGATTTTCCTTCGACACTGTAGCAGTTGTATGTGAGGTGGCTCCTTCACCTTCTCCATAATTCCACGGAACTGTGCGTAAGCTAACAATATGATATTGTGCTTTGCACAGCAAGTTGATTGGCTCCGGAGCGGCCACTTTCAAAGGATTGTTGCTCCCCTTGAGTTAAATTATTAGCGTTGTGAGTAATGTGTTAATCCCATCGGTTTTAGTGGATATGACTGCTACCACACTTTTCCACTTAGTAAGGCCTGCATTCTCACTTGCACGTAATACAGTATCATCGTCTGCTAAGTGCAGGACACCACTGTCAATTAGATTTTGGATAAGGTGGCGGAGTGCCCAACATTCTTCTGTGCTGTGACCGCGAGACTAGGAGTGATATTGACATACTCCATCAGAGTTGTACCGCCCTGAACGGGGGTTGATTGGAGGTAGAATGGAACTAATCCTTCCTTTATTGATTAACATATGAAGAATTTCCTCCATAGGTTGGCCCAGATAGGTGAATTCCCTTTAGTTGGCGAAATCCCTATGGGCCTTGGCATTTGCTCTCTTTGTCACTTTGTCTTCCAGCATTTCATTTTCTGAAAGTGACAAGGGAATATTCATGACAAGGGGTAGGAGACTTGCATGCTCTTGGCTGATTAATTAACGTGTAACTTGATGGTGATAAGTCACCAGTTCTTCCAATTGTTCAATTTGTTTGCATAGAGCTTTCAGCTTTCGTTCTATTGTGAACTAGAACTTGGTATAATCACATTTGTCATTATCGTCTTTGAGGGTTTGGAATGATTCACAGCTGAAATTGGAACTTTATCCGTTGCTCCAATTGATCATGTTAACATCTTCTTCTTTGTGTTAAGGAAGAGGGTTGTCTTGACGTGAGGTTGATCTGGTTTGGTGACCACAATCTCTCCATTGTCTATCAGGTCCTAGATCTTTTGTTTCAAGGCCCAACAATCCTGAGTATCATGTCCAGGTGCCCCCAGCATGATAAGCACATTTCCGAGTAGCATTGAAACCCCGTCCATTAGGGCTGGCTGGTGGAAGAAGATGCGTAATTTTTTTCTGTGTTGTCAGAAGAGTTAGAATGTTCTCGAGGGTATCCCCTAAGGGTGTAAACACCCGAGGGCATTTGACTTCTCCACCTTTTGGTATTGGAGGGTTTACAGACTGTGCTTGAAAGGGAGTGTAGTTTCTCCTTTCAATAGGCATGTTCTAATTGCCTTTTTGCCCCTATAGTATCAGGGAAACATCTTCCTCTTTCTTTTTATGGACCCTCCGAGGGTTGTTCCCATAATTTCCAGATTGGATGTGATCAGCAACAGCTTTGAGTGCAGCTAGGTCTTGAATTTTTCTGGACTTCAATCCCATCTCAGCCATCTCCCCATGTTTGACCATTTCAGAAAATGGTTTGTCGATGCCGGTTCAAACTCTTTCCTAGAAAGGAGCTTCTTGTATGTTTGTGAAAGTTATGACCATCTCTGATTCTGTCATGGAAGGACTAACTTGGGCAGCCAAGCGTCTCCACCTTTGAGCATACTCTCTGAAAGATTCATTAAACTGTTTCTTGATCTTGGTAATTTGATACCGATCAGGAGCCATTTGAGTTTGAAAGTTGTATTGAGTGAGGAAAGCATGTGCTAGCTCTTCCCAGCTATGGATCTTAGAGTTGTCTAATCTTATGTACCACGAACGGGCTTCTCCAGTTAGACTCTTTTGGAACAATTGCATTCTAAGCTTTTCGTCCTCTGCATAAGATCCAAGTTCCCCAATAAACACCTTTAAATGTGTGTAAGGATCTCCTAACCCGTCATATTTTTCAAAGTCAGGAGTTTTAAATTTTTTTGGATAATGAACACCAGGAAAAATACACAGATCAGTATATGACACACTCCCGTGTGTTCCAATTCCTTTTATAGCACGAAGGGTCTCTTCCATTTGGAGGACTTTCTTTTTGAGGTCACCAGTGTCTAGATCTCCAGTGGGATGGGCAGCATCATGAGTTTTGTTGGTCGTATCCAACTGCAGTTTAGGTATTGTAATGACCTGGGTTCCTCCTTGTGTGGAGGATTCAGCATGTACGGGTATTTTCTGACTCTGTGTAAACTAGTGCAATTCTTTGAGTAGAACAGCAAAATCTATAATTTTTTTGCTTAATCCGTCGAATTCTTTGTGAGAAACTGGATTAAGTTCAGTCTGGTCGGATGACGACATGATTGACTATAGGCATGATGCCTTTTTGGACTTTGACCGGGTAGTAGGTTCGATTGGATCCCTGCGAAAGACTTGCATAGTTTAGTCTTTAGGGAATGTATATAATAACATGCTATGTGATGTGTCCATTTTAGGAATTTTATCGTGAAAAACGGATGTCAGCTATTTGTAGCATGTTAATATGTATGTGTACACATTTCTTCATATTTCTCATTACATGGAGATAGATATGGAATGAAATTACAAGTAATTATGTTTTCAAGTAATTTGAAATGAGAGCATGAAGAGACGTTCCTCCATTTTGGGTTTATCAGAGGTTGACCTATCTTAGGTTACTCTCGCGGCTTTTTGGCATAAAGGTTCCCAAATCATCGAAATCTACTCGACATGAAGTTAATCCGGTCTTTCAACTGGAGCGAATTTGGGTGGTGCCTTTCCTGAGCCTCGGAGAATTAGTCTTCTCACGAGTCCAGTAATCAAACACCGACGGGATAGCCTCCTGGTGGAGGGACCACACAATAGACATTCACATACATCGCGTCTCACCGTATGAAAATGATGACATGTGCGAAGCACTAATATCACAAGCAAATATGGTGCGAAGCACTAATATCACAAGCAGTTATGGTGCGAAGCACTAAGTGCAATAAAGAAATGCATTCGTACACATTCATCAAAAATGTAAATGCAACATCCACACACAAGCAGATAATAGTTTTGAAAAGATTGTAATAGCGGTTTAAGTCCTCTTCTTTGAGTCCCCAGTGAGTCGCCACACAATACGTCGGGATTTTTAGATGTCCCTTTCCGTTACTTGTTCTTTGGTGTTCTCATTTTAGGTGAGATTTGTTTGAAAAAACAAGTGAAAAGGTCCAACATGTATAATGTCGACGATGGACTGTTAAGAGTCTCCAGTTGGTTTTTTAAATGGTTGTACCAACACAACCGAGAAAAGGTTTACACATTGACCCAGTGATGTGACACTGTTATACCGGTCGGTGAAACCGAGATTCATTAGGGTCCGGGGACTTGGTTATGCGAAGGGAAGGTGTTAGGTACCCCCCGACATCCGTGTTACCACGGTGACCACCTCTTTTCAAGAAACTATTATCTGAATGTGTGTGTGTGTGGAGGTCAATGTACTGTTATTTGGAAGTAGTGTGAGGCCTCCTTCGAACCTATATACACATGGTTTGAATTTATGTAAAAATTCAGTTTTTAGCAAGATATAGCAATGATGTTTTATAAAAAGGTTTTTCAAACCCTGATGCTCAATAGTAATTGAGACCTTTTACACTCCCATTTTATTAAGTGCTCGGCTTGATTGATTTTATTTGACAGATGCGAGACATCCGTACGAAAATAATATACAAACAAAATGCCGACTTCCTCGTGAGATGAATGGGATGAATCTGTGATCACATGATTCCTAGGCGTACAGAATATTGCAATTTGTATGAAAGCAGTAAGCAGGTATATATATAAAAGCTGTAAATATATATATACAGACATGATCACCAACCACGAAGCACCTCCATGGGGGATCAGAAATGTAAATAAAGTTGTTAAAAGTTATCAACCGCCACGGAGGAAACTCCAGGCAGGACAAAACGTAAATAAAGTTGTAAATACGGTCAACCGCCACGAAGGAAACTCCATGCGGGACAAAATGTAAATAAAGTTGTACAAAGTGATCAACTACCACAAAGTAAAAGCTATAAAAGCGATCAACCACCACGAAGTAAACTCCAGGTGGGATGAAATATATATATATATATATATATATATATATATAAGCAATAAACGCATATAGGATGTAAAATCTGTGCTCATCGAATGAGTTCGACCACAGTTCATATATATAAGTATATATATATATATATATATATATAAGCGAATAAACGCACCAGATATAAAATCTAGGCTCATAGAACAGAGTCCGACATTCAGTTAATATATATAAAGATATATATATATATATATTAAAGCAATAAACGCACCAGACCGAAGTATAGGCTCATCGAACAAAGTTTGACACACAGTTAATATATATAAATGAATGTATATATATTAAAGCAATAAACGCACCAGACCGAAGTCTAGGCTCATTGAACAAAGTTCGACACACAGTTAATATATATAAATGTGTATATATATATATATATATATATTAAAGCAAATAAACGCTCCAGACCGAAGTATAGGCTCAATCGAGGCATAACTCGATAATGTTAGTCAATATATATATATATATATATATATATATATATATATATATATATATATATATATATGTCGAAATGAAACCACGATCAAGTCCGGGTAAAAGCAAGCAACACGACTCCCAACGTGTAGAAGGGTGTGTGTAGAGATGAAGAGAAAGACTCTAAAGTGTGCGAGAAGGCTTACAGCTGACTACCAAAGAAGACTTCTATATCTTTAGAGTGGGTAAACACTGACTTTTGTAGGTACAAAAAGGCTATATATGAGCTCACGGGTGTTTAAAAGGGAAAAGTATACTGCATGGGGTGAGTGCAGAGCAAATTGGGCAGGGCTTCCTCGCCTTTTTCTCTGGCAAAATGGGCAGCCCAAGCCCTCTATTTATAGGCAATTTAGCCGCAGGTGTACCTGCGGCTAAGCCGCAGGTGATCTCGAAGTACGTGCACTCAGGCACTATAATGTCCACTCGAACTTTAAGAAGTGCAATCCAGGCATCCATTTGAGGTTTAGCAAGACCTATTTCAGACCGCCGTTGTCGAGGGTTGTACGATGGCATGGGATCAGAGTTTGTACGAAGTCATTGAAGATGGGACGGTGCCCTCCGGTCTTCAAGCTTTAACTTTCATCCGTTACCCCGCACAATAGTCACTCGGCATTGGTTAGTCTTGTGGGACATCGTTGCATAAAGATGTTGAGACGATGTGGCATGGCATTGCGTTGGCGAGATGACGATGTTTCCCCTCACCGGTGTTATCACCGGATTAATGATAAAGCAACGTTGCTCGAGACTTGACCGAGATTAGACCGCTTCAATTGTTGAAGGTCTTCATTGTCATCTTTGAGATGTGCTGTCTTCCCGATGTTATCGCGGTTTGGTACAAACAGTATCTCGTTGTGGCCTTTAGATTGAAGCTGGTCAGATTCAAACAAGCATTTCCGGTTATCGCCAAAAAGCGCATTCCTTGGGGTTATCACCAAGGTTGGTGGGTCGTTCCATGGTTGGGGCCGAGACCGGATACCTCGGGGTTATCTTCGAGATTAATCGGTCTCCTCGGTGTGTTTCGATATCGGATCTGCATGCCTCGGGGTTACATCCAAGGTTGGGCTCATTACTCCCAAAGTGGGCTTGGGGTTGATCTTTGAGCTTCGGTAGAGTATCCAAGATGGGATTGTCTTTTAGGGTTCTCTCTTAAAAGGCGAAATCATCCTCTACGATGTTATTAGTAATAATAATACACAAAAATTTCGAGTGTCTACTACAATTACAAATAATTTTATTTGATGATTATTGATTATTATAAAGTATATTCTTATAATAATTAATTTATAGTAGAAATGTTTTATTAATTAGTTTCCATGAAAATATAAACATATATTATTTAAATAAGATATGAAATGATTTTTAGAATAATTATAATAATTATTTTATTATATGAATTTTAGTACTGATTATTAAGTTAATTATTTTACCTTAATTATTAAGCTTAAATATGAAGAATAAATCGGATATGGAATCCAAACCTAATTTTGGATTTTGATCAAAGAATGAAAATAATAATATAAAAATATTATATTTTAAATTTTTCATTGCTATAAATATGTACTGTATGTACGTATTAAGGATTGTTGGTCAATTATGGTTTATATTTTCAAAACCCTAATATTAATTGGTTAAACCCTGGTTTTAATGGGGGGAAACCCTAATTTAAAAATCAATCGGGAGTTTAATACTGTTATATAACCGTGTTTTATGTTTTATGTTGTGTATTAAATGATTAATTAGGTAAACCCTAATTAAAAATTCTAGAAACCCTAATCTTTAGAAAACCCTAATTATAAAACCCTAATTTCAGAAATAAGAAAACCCTAATTTGAAACGCAAATTAGAGTTCGAGATTGGTTGTAATCGTGATAATGTGATTAGTCAGAAATTGTGTTAATGTGATTAATTAACAAGTATTAGAATTATAAGTGTTAATTATGCAAACCCTTAATTACTAAACTAGAAACCCTAATTTCTATATTTAGTAACCCTAATTAGTAATTATAAAATCTAGTTACTAATTATAAACCCCAATTGCTAAATTAGCAAGGTTAATGATAATTATATGATCTAAACCCTAATTTTCTTGTATAAAGTAATGAGAAAATTAATTTAATTAAGAAAACCCTAATTTCTAAATTTTAGAAACTAAAAATTTATTTAATTTTTTTTGTGCAAACCCTAAATTAGAAATCCTAGATATGGTTTATGTTAAACCCTAAGGGTCAAACCCTAAGGGTTTGCCAAATGCCAAGAATGCCCTTAAAAATCACAAGTCAAATGTCCAAAATGCCCTTTTGTATTCTTTAATAAGCAACTTGTAAAATTTTGCCAAGTGTGGGAGTGGGTGACCAACTAAAGCCTAGCATTTGACTTAAAACTCCAACAAATTAATATATATCATCAGATCTAAGCAACATACAATTTATCTATCTATTATATATAGATTGAGAGAGAGAGCGAGAGATGTCTTTACTTGGCCCATTTTTGCTCCAACACTCTACCAATCCTCTCTCTCACTAAAACCCACGAAAATTATAAGTTTTTCAGTCACAAAATCAAGCCCCACAAATTTCATAACAGATCTAGAAGCTTAGAATCAAAACTTGTTCATAGAAGGTATAACCCTAATTTTGAAATTTGTCCATAGATCTGTTGTTTGATGTTGTTTTTTTATGTTAAACGCGTTAGATATAGTGTCTAAGGATGATCTGGGGTTTCTAGATGTTAGATCCATAACATCTAGAGGCTCGGATTAGGCATTTTACAAAATCTGGAAAAATAAATTTTTGTCCTCTGACAACGAATGTCAGTCCTTATATATCTGTGATCTGTAAAGATTTTTGTGTTTTGAAAGCTTGTAGTTGTAGTCGTGTATGTGTTCTTTAGTATGCAAGTGGAATCAGGGTCATTGGATGTGTATATCGTAAGTTATAACCGGTCAAAGATCGTTGACCGGCATTGACCGGGCCATTTCTGGGTTGTGAGACCCCAGATTTTTTGAATAAAGATTATATTTTCTCGAAATATATTTTTGAATATTATGGTGTGGATTTGATATAATGTTATAGTTGTGGGTAATATTTACAAATTTTGCAAAGTACGCAAGTTGTTATATAATATTTGATTGGTCGGAAAATATTCGTTTTAACAAGGAATATTCGTACAACGGCACAATCATTGGTGGACCCCCACAACGGAATTATTATCGAATTGAGAAAACGAAAAAAATACTTTATGAAAATAACGGCGGAAGTTTTACAGTTAACTCGTTGAAACACCGGTGTTAAAAAATACAAGATATCTGCGTGGTTGCATAGTAGCACACTGTATTGATTATTGATGCTTACGTGAGAAGTCACTCGCTTATACTCAATTATTGCTACGATGAATTTGTTGCATCATATCTATCATATTATTGATTCAATTATTGTCACAAAGATCATCTGCATAAAATGTTTTTTTATTAAATCAATACTTGAGACGACAAAGTTATTCATATTATAAATTGCAATATTTACAATGTCTAGAAGTTCTGTCAAAGAGAGGTTTGGTCACCTAATTGCGCGCCAATAGAGAGAAATCCTTATTGGAAAGCCACCTCTTTCCTGGGAATGACCTGGTTGATAAATATTGTGAGTTATAATATTAATAATGAATGTTGTTCGGAGTTGAATTTGGAGATGCGGACGTGATATTTGAGTCCGAAACGAAGAAATTAGTAAAAATAGTCTATAAACACAAAATTTTCCAGGATTCACTATTTGGTCAAAAAGTCAACAGTTGACTTTTTCGAGAAAAGTAAAACTTTGAAATTTCAAAATTTATATTTTTAATAAAAATAGTTTCATTATGTTGGAATTGTTTGTAGTACTGAAAATTGACATTTATTCCGATGATAATTGATGTCTAGGGGTTATATTGATAAATCGGGTAATTTATCGGATAAATGAGCAATTAATTACTACTAATTCACATGCTTACATAACTATTTGTTCACATATGTGTACTATTGAATCACATTATTTACTATTAGGGGAGTTGGTGCAAGATTGATAATACTTGCATCACTAAATTAAAAATTAAGGTATAGATGGAGGTACTATACTGAAATTCGTATTTTTCACATGATTATACTATTGATTCACATGATTGAACTATTGATTCACATTATTTACTATTAGGGGAGTTGGTGCAAGATTGATAATACTTGCAGGACTAAATTATAAATGAAAGAAAAGTTGGAGGTATTGTACTGTAATTTTCAAGCCCCAAAACGTGCAATTATCAAAACTATATTTTCCTATAAATAGAAGCTCATTCTTCCTTCATTTCTCACCAATTCACAAAAGCTTTAGAGTGATTATTATAGAGAGAAATTATAACGAGAAAGAAGAAGAGAAAACTGCTACCTCACTATTCCAGTATCCAGTTTTTTCTAAGGTAGGGAATATTATTTGTTGTACTCGTAGGGAGTATTATTTCTTTCTTTCGTCTTCATGAAGAGAACTTCTGTTATTCCATTCTTTATTATTACATTGAATAACTTTTGTATAAGCCGGGCTACCCTATACTTGGTGAAATTCTTCATTGTTCCATTCTTTATCATTCATTGGAACATCCTGTTTTATGCGTTCTCTGCGGGACCTAATTCCGCCTTTATTATTCTGTTGGAATATCCTCGTCTACGCGCATTTTACCGCCGGACCGGATTACGCCTTTATTATTACATTTGGAATATCCTCGTCGCTTTTTTCGCCGCACTGATTCCGTCTTTATTATTCTGTTGGAATATCATGTCTGTGTGTTTTACGCCGGACCTGATTCTATCTTTATTATTTTGTTGGAATATCTTGTCTGTGCGTTTTACGCTGGACCTGATTCCATTATTTATTATTCTGTTGGAATAACCTGCATGTGCGGTCTATAGCATGCCTGGTGATTTCTTTTGTTATTCCATTCCTTATTATACTCAGTTGGTTAAAGTTTTGACTTCTATACTCCATGAAATTAGTGGAATATCCTTGATATTTGCACTTCATCCAGTATCTTTTCTTGGAAATACTCTTCTGAGCATTCTTGAATTTTACTCTACAAAGCAGTATCATGTTGACAATTTGGACGTTACTAGTTCCTGGATGAATTAATTCTTGAACTTGTTTTATTGAATTCTTATATCATTGTCATCATCCTCATGTTTATATTTTGTTGAAAGTCATTTGTGGCCTATAGTGCATAGATGGACTTTGTATGATTATGACTAGGGATTAGTCGGTGTAATCATGACCGTAATGTTACAAATGATGTGGAAAAAGTCCTCATTGGCCCGTAGAGCATTGATGGATAGTTGTTGGCATGATCATGACCATTAATGAATACACAAATATTCTTAGCCCGTAGTGCATGGATAATTGTGGTCGTGATACTAAAGAATATCCTTGGTCGTAGTGCAGGGGTGATTCGATGATGTGGATTATTTATTAAGCTGAGTCCCAGCGATAAAAGTGATGAAAAATCTTCTAAATCATAAAAGATAGTAGATTTTATTCTCTACTTGACTCTTTTAATGGATTTGCTTGTTCATTTATAGTTAAACTTGATGGTTGTTATATTGTATCGCTTTTAACATTGTTGAAGGCTAACGATAATATATTCTCGCATTATCTTAGTCATAATATTTCTTCTTGGGCTAGTTTGAGCTCACCCTTTTACTTTTATTGTTCTCTTCAGGAAATGAGAACGTAGCAGGGACTAGTCGGGGAACGGAGTGACGGACCAGATGATAGCATTAGTAGTCCTCACTATTCTGTGAAATAGTGTAATAATAATTGTAATAAGGATAATTTTTTAGTTTGTATAATCTCTAGTAGACAATATTTGTATTCAAACTCACAGTTTATGTTTTATCGTATTGTACACGACAGTTGTATTATTAAGTTGTATTTGAATTTATGTACCATGTAAGTGGCGACCCAAGATGGGTGACGTATACATATGTGTACTATTAAAAATGATTTTATTATATTAAAAATCATTTTAAATAATAATAAGGTATTTAAAAATATTTTAAGTTATAAAATATAACTTTTAATATTTAAAGATAAATTTCATAAATTAATTATTATTAATGATATTAAAGTTATTTAATAATTATATTAAATAATTTAGTTTAAAAATGATTTTAATATTATAATAATCATTTTAAATGAAAATAAAGTGTTTAAAGATAATTTAAGTTATAAAATATAACTTTTAATATTTAAAGGATAATTTCATTAATAATTTAATATTAATAATTATTAATTTATTATTAATGATATTAAATTTATTTAATAATTATAATAAATAAATAGTTTAAAAATAGTTTTATTAATTTAAAAATCATTTAAAAGGTTATGAATGAATTAAAAATATTTTAAGTTATAATTCATGACTTTTTATATATTTTGATAAATAATACATTAATAATTAGATATTAATGATAATTATTTAAAAATAATTTTAAATATTTTAAAATTATTTAAAGGTAATATTAATACTTTAAAAGTATTTTGAGTTATTATAAATAACTTTAATATTTTGGAAATAATTTCATTAATAGTTTAATATTAATTAAATATTAATGATAATAGAATTGATTAATATTTAAATCATTTAATAATGATTCCTGTTTGAAAATTCATGATAAATTATAAGAAATGTTTAAAAATTATTATTAGTCATTTAAAAATAATATGACTGATACTTACCGATATTGTAAGACCCCGAATTTTACGAAATAAAAGTATTCAATTTTTTCTTATAATTACTATTCATTAAATGGTTAAATTGATAAAAGTTAAAGTTAAGGGTGATATATGAAAAAAAAATTTCAAAATATGCAAGTGGTAATAAAATATTCTTTCTGTCGGGGAATATTCGCATTTACCATGCCGATCTTGTGTGGGCCCCATAACGTAAAAGTGATTGGATGAAGAAAAGCGACAAGTATAAGTTGTTTACAAATAACGGCGTAGTTATTACCGCTTATCTTGTTGAAATACCCTTAGTTAAAACACGATGTCATACGATTTTTGCACACTAAAGACACCAGTATTGCACCAATTATTGATTCTTACGTAAGAAGGCACTACTCAATAATTGTTACGATGAGTTCTTGTTCAATATTTTATTTTATTTCTTGATTCAATAATTCTTTGCATTGATATTTTATATTACTTGTTGTTTCAATAATTATCACTACACAAGATTTTCCATTATCGGAGCAATAATTCATATTATCTGAATAATATTATTAGATAACATTATTGGCAATGTCTAGAAAGTTATGTCTAAGGTGAGGTTTGGTCACCTAATTGCGCGCCAGTAAGATAACATTATTAATTTATATAATGAAGAAAATATTTATTTTATGTGGATATAGATGGAGAAAATTTTTAAAGTGACAATTGTTGAAAATTGATATTTTATCTTTTCTGATAAAATAATATTTGATTATATTATTATAATATAATAATGATGATATTTTTACAATGAATGTGTGGTATATGAGTATATGAGGAGAAAGAGTATTTTTGTTGCATTAAATGATTAACACATATTTTGTGTGTCGGTGGAACCCATTTCTTAACTGAAATTTGATTACAGCCTATAAAATCGTCCGAATGTGGATTTCGGCCAATTTTTGTTTGGAATTTGGAGAAACTTTCTTCTGGAAAGTTATAGAGAATTGAATTTCTTATAGAAAAAAGCGAGATTCAAATTTTCTGATAAAAGAGCTATTTATTATGAATTATTGAAGTTTCGGAATATTAGGTCTGAATTTATTTTGTTACAAAAATTATTTAAAACATGTTTTTTGTGATTGGTGGGACCCACTTGTTGTTAAGCATGGCTGAATTCAGATCCTTGAATGTGTGCGTAGGAATTTATATATAATATATTAATATTATATTCAATTTTCTTCTTTGGTGTTCTAAGTAATTTCCTATAAATAGGGTGCTTAGGTTAGAATTGAAAATCACACCAGAAACTGAAGTTTTCTCTCTATTTCTCTCTCTCTATATTATCGAGTGTATTCTTGTAAGTATTTTGATATCTTGAGTGTTGCTATACGGTGCAAGTTTGTTCAGCGTTATTCTAGTCAAAAGTACTGCTCTTTCGAGGTAGGGGATTGTAAGAGATAGTAAGGGATATTATTTTTTCAAAAATGATATTATTTCTTCAATATCATTATACCAAAATATTGGTTGGAACTTTTTATCAAATTTTGAACTTTTCATGTCGGAGTTACTATTCATGAGTTACTATTTATGAGTTACTATTCACGAGTTACTATTCATGAGTTACTATTCATGGGTACTATTCACTACAAAATTGGTTTCTTTTTCTAACCAAATTATAGTTGATTTATGAATATTACTCTGGAGATTAAAACTATGTATTGATTATATTGATTTTATTATCATATATAACATTTTTATAACCCTGATGTTGAAATTCTCTTTCACTGGAGTATAAAGATGGGTAGATTATTGGTATGATAATGACTAGGGTTCTCTTTGGCCAGTAGTGAAAAGTTGAATTGTGACTGGTATGATCATGACCATTGAATTTACAAAGGAATATTTTTAGCTTAAGTGCAAGGTGAATTGATCAACATGGTTATAATTATGGTTTATATAAATTCTGAAATGATTATATATTTCTTTGAGATAAGAATATCTTTGGCTTATAGTGTAAAGATGAATTGTTGATGAGTATCTTTGGCCCGTAGTGCAAAGATAACTTGTTTTTGAATATCTTTGGCCTGTAGTGCAAAGATGAAATGATAATGAATATCTTTGGCCGTAGTGCAAAGATGAATTTATTAGTATGATTATGAACAGGAACTGTGATTTGGTATAACCATGATCTTTGATGTTTCAGGTAAAGACAAGTGATGAAAATTTTCTTTGTCTTGAATGCGAAAAGGAATTTAGAACTACAATTATGATTATGAGTTATTCACATGATTGTGGACAGGAACTGTTGATTGATGTTACAGGTTTAAAACATTGTTGGTGGACTTTTAACATGGAGAAGATAATAGACTTTATAGTCTATTTGACTATTCTAATGGATTGCTCGTTCCGCTGCAACTATGGTTGAAAAGTTTTATCATCTACCATATGTTCTAAATCTCTGATTTATTACTGTTGAAGGCTATTGATAATTTATTTATCTTTAGTCATGATATTCTTTACTGAGCTAGTTGTGCTCACCCTTTTGCTTCACAATTCCTTTCAAGTAATAAAAGTGTAGCTGGGATAAGCGGGGAATAATAGGGGAATATCTATCATAACCTAGAAGCATGGCCTCCCATGTACGAAGGTTTCCTTGAGCACTTTCCAAATATTCAAATTTCTAAAATAGTTTTTGACTATACATTTATGTAAGGTGTAATTGTGACGTGCTATCTTAGGTTGGGATGAGAGTCACAGTTGGTATATATATTTGTATCAAAACTCACAGTATATGTGTTGTTGTATTTTGCACGACAATTGTTGTAATAAAGTTGTAGTTGTTTTCTGTACCATGTATTTGGCGACTCAGAATGGGTTGGATGGAATGGACCTATTTTGGGGTTGTCACAGTTGGTATCAGAGTTTAGGGATATGATCTCTAGCGGAGATCGGGATTAGAACTAGGAGGGTAGAGATGAGTAAATCCTTCGCTAGTGTGTCCTACCTAAGCTTATTTGTTGGTCACTCATAATATCGGGATATTATGTGATATGTTAATTTTTTTAAATTAACCTTTGTTTTTGAAGTCGTATTCTAGAATGATATTTGAAATACGTGAGATGAAGCAATGGAGAAATCATGATGACATAAAAGATGGAATCGAAAGAAAAGCAAGGTATTCTCAACTCTTTGAAATACGGATCGTAAATTTCGAGGATTTAAATTTCATAAGAGATGAGATTGAAGACCGAATTTTATGAAATAAAAGTATTCAATTTTTTTTTATAATTACAATTCAGTAAATGGTTAAATTGATAAAAGTTAAAGTTAAGGGTGATATATGAATTTTTTTTTTTAAAATATGCAAGTGGTTATAAAATATATTCTTTCTATCGGGGAATATTCGTACGACGGCGCAGTCTTGTGTGGGCCCCCTAACGGAAAGCGATTGAATGAAGAAAACGACATGTATAAGTTGTTTACAAATAACGACGTAGTTGTTATCAAGTATTATCTTGTTGGAATACCGGTGGTTAAAACACGATGTCGCTGTTGTTAAAGAGATGCACTGCAGTATTGCACTTATTATTGATTCTTACGTAAGAAGGCACTACTCAATAATTGTTACAGTAGTTACTGTTCAGTATTTTATTTTATTGATTCAATAATTGCGGCGTTGATATTTTATATTACTGTTGTTTCAATAATTGTTACTACACAATATTTTCCATTATCGGAGAAATAATTCATATTATCTGAATAATATTATTAGATAACATTATTGGCAATGTCTAGAAAGTTCTGTCTAAGGAGAGGTTTGGTCACCTAATCACGCTGTTTAGTAAGGATAAATTCTTATTGGAAAGCCCCTCTTCCTCGGGAAACTACTGTCATTGTCATTATTGTGATTCTCAGAATATTATTTGTGAATAATTAATTATTAATTTATATAATGAGGAAAATATTTATTTTATGTGGATATAGATGGAAAAAAATTTTAAAGTGACAATTGTTGAAAATTGATATTTTATCTTTTCTGATAAAATAATATTTTATTATATTATTATAATATAATAATGATGATATTTTTCCAATGAATGTGTGATATATGAGTATATGAGGAGGAATAGTATTTTTGTTGCATTAAATGATTAACACATGTTTTGTGTCAGTGGAACCCATTTCTTGACTGGAATTTGAGGATAGCCTGTAAAACGTCCGTATATGGATTTTGGTCAATTTCTGTTTGGAATTTGGAAAAACTTTCTTCTGGAAAGTTGTAGAGAATTGAATTTCCTATAAAAAGAAGCGAGATTCGAGTTTTCTGATAAAAGAGCTATTTATTATGAATTACTGAAGTTCCAGAATATTGGGTCTGAATTTATTTTGTTACAAAAATTATTTAAAACATGTTTTTTGTGGTTGGTAGGACCCACTTGTTGTTAAGCATGGCTGAATTCAGATCCTTGAATGTGTGCGTAGGAATTTATATATAATATATTAATATTATATTCAATTTTCTTCTCTGGTGTTCTAAGCAATTTCCTATAAATAGGGTGCTTAGGTTAGAATTGAAAATCACACCAGAAACTGAAGTTTTCTCTCTATTTCTCTCTATATTATCGAGTATATTCTTGTGAGTATTTTGATATCTTGAGTGTTGCTATACTGGTGCAAGTTTGTTCAAATTATTCCATCCGGCAATCGCTTGCTCTTTAGGTAAGGATTGTAAGGGATATTAAGGGATATTATTTTTTCAAAATGATATTATTTCTTCAATATCATTATCTTAAAATATTGGTTGGAACTTTTTATCAAATTTTGAACTTTTCATGTCGGAGTTACTATTCATGAGTTACTATTCACGAGTTACTATTCATGAGTTACTATTCACGGGTACTATTCACTACAAAATTGGTTTCTTTTTTCTAACCAAATTATAGTTGATTTATGAATATTACTCTGGAGATTAAAACTATGTATTGATTATATTAATTTTATTATCATATATAACATTTTTATAACCCTGGTGTTGAAATTCTCTTTCACTGGAGTGTAAAGATGGGTAGATTATTGGTATGATCATGACTAGGGTTCTCTTTGGCCAATAGTGAAAAGTTGAATTGTGACTGGTATGATCATGACTATTGAATTTACAATGGAATATTTTTAGCTTAAGTGCAAGGTGAATTGATTAACATGGTTATAATTATGGTTTATATAAATTCTGAAATGATTATATATTTCTTTGAGATAAGAATATCTTTGGCCAATAGTGCAAAGATGAATTGTTGATGAGTATCTTTGGCCCGTAGTGCAAAGATGACCTGTTGTTGAATATTTTTGGCCTGTAGTGCAAAGATGAAATGATAATGAATATCTTTGGCCGTAGTGCAAAGATAAATTTATTAGTATGATTATGAACAGGAACTGTGATTTGGTATAACCATGATCTTTGATGTTTCAGGTAAAGACAGGTGATGAAAATTATCTTCGTCCTGAATGCAAAAAAGAATTTAGAACTACAATTATGATTATGAGTTATTCACTTGATTGTGGACAGGAACTGTTGATTGATGTTACAGGTTTAAAACATTGTTGGTGGACTTTTAACATGGAGAAGATAATAGACTTTATAGTCTATTTGACTCTTCTAATGGATCGCTTCGTTCACCGTAACTATGGTTGAAAAGTTTTATCATCTACCATATGTTCTAAATCTTTGATTTATTACTTGTTGAAGGCTATTGATAATTTATTTATCTTTAGACATGATATTCTTTATCGAAAGCTAGTTGTGCTCACCCTTTTGCTTTCACAATTCCTTTTCGTAATAAAAGTGTAGGACAAGAGAATAATAGGGAATGTAGAATCGGTGGTCTATAGATGTTGAGGGTGAGGTGAATTTAACTTGGAAGGGTGTTTTGCCACTATCATACAAGATGTCTAATGACATACAACCTCGTGATCATCATAAGACGTAGATGTGCCCATCCACTTCTCGAGTATATATACGAGCACTACCTATATAATCTTGGAGTTTGGTTGAAGTATAATTCTCAATTTGAGATAAAGTGGAGATAATGATAAGTCAAGAGAAGACTCACCATTAGGAAGAACATGATAGTAATCTTCTCGTTTTTCTTTGGGGTCTATTGGGTTAACCAAGGATAATTGCGTGGCCATATGATATCTATCATAACCTGTAGACGCATGGCCTCCCATGTACGAAGGTTTCCTTGAGCACTTCCCAAAGATTCTAATTTCTAAAACAGTTTTTGACTATACATTTATGTAAGGTGTAATTGTGAAGTGTTATCCAAGGTTGGGATGAGAGTCACAGTTGGTATATATATTTGTATCCAAACTCACAGTATATATGTTGTTGTATTTTGCACGACAATTGTTGTAATAAAGTTGTAGTTGTTTTCTGTACCATGTATTTGGCGACTCAGAATGGGTTGGATGGAATGGACCTATTTTGAGGTTGTCACAGTTGGTATCAGAGCTTAGGGATATGATCTCTGGCGGAGATCGGGATTAGAACTAGGAGGGAAGAGATGAGTAAATCCTTCGCTAGTGTGTCCTACCTAAGTTTGTTTGTTGGCAGTCATAATATCGGGATATTATGTGATATGTTAATTTTTTTTAATTAACCTTTGTATTTGAAGCTGTATTCTAGAATGATATTTGAAATACAGGAGATGAGCAATGGAGAAATCATGATGACATAAAAGATGGAATCTGAAAGAAAAGCAAGGTATTCTCAACTCTTTGAAATACCAGGTACGTAAATTTCGAGGACGAAATTTTATAAGGAGTGGAGATTGTAAGACCCCGAATTTTATGAAATAAAAGTATTCAATTTTTTCTTATAATTACTATTCAGTAAATGGTTAAATTGATAAAAGTTAAAGTTAAAGGTGATATATGAATTTTTTTATTTTTTAAATATGCAAGTGGTTATAAAATATTCTTTTTCTGGAATATTCGTTATTCGTGGAATTTCTTTTTCCGCTTCTGAATATTCTTATGTGTGTGGCCCCATAACGTAAAAGTGATTGGATAAAGAAAACGCGACAAATATAAGTTGTTTACAAATAACGCACGTAGTTGTTACCAAGCTATCACCGTTGAAATACCCTTATGGTTAAAAACACAAGAATACGCGCGTTGTTGCACAAGAAGACACCAGATATTGCACCAATTATTAATTCTTACGTAAGAAGGCACTACTCAATAATTGTTATAGTAATTACTATTCAAGATTTTATTTTATTGATTCAATAATTGTCATATTGATATTTTATATTATCGTTGTTTCAATAATTGTCACTACACAATATTTTCCATTATCGAGAGCAATAATTCATATTATCCTAATAATATTATTAGATAACATTATTGGCAATGTCTAGAAAGTTCTGTCTAAGGAGAGGTTTGGTCACCTAATCAAGGCTACCAAGAAGGAGAAATTCTTATTGAAAGCCCCTTTCTTAGAACTACCGTCATTATTATCATTATTCTGTAATATTATTTGTGAATAATTAATTATTAATTTATATAATGAGGAAAATATTTATTTTATGTGGATATAGATGGAGAAAATTTTTAAAGTGACAATTGTTGAAAATTGATATTTTATCTTTTCCGATAAAATAATATTTTATTATATTATTATAATATAATAATGATGATATTTTTACAATGAATGTGTGATATATGAGTATATGAGGAGAAAAGAGTATTTTTGTTGTATTAAATGATTAACACATGTTTTGTGTGTTTTTTGGAACCCATTTCTTGATCGAAATTTGATTATACTTTCATAAAAATCGTCCGATGTGGATTTCTACCAATTTTTGTTTGAATTTGGAAAAACTTTCTTTTGGAAAGTTGTAGAGAATTAAATTTCTATATAAAAAAAGCGAGATTCAAATTTTCTCGATAAAAGAGCTATTTATTATGAATTATTGAAGTTTCTAATATTAATAATCGATTTTTGATTTTATTACAAAAATATTTAAAACATGTTTTTGTGATTGGTGGGACCCACTTGTTGTTAAGCATGGTGAATTCAGATCCTTGAATGTGTGCATAGGAATTTATATATAATATATTAATATTATATTCAATTTTCTTCTTTAATGTTCTAAGTAATTTCCTATAAATAGGGTGCTTAGGTTAGAATTAAAAATCACACCGTAAACTCAAGTTTTCTCTATTTCTCTCTATATTATCGAGTGTATTCTTGTGAGTATTTTGATATCTTGAGTGTTGCTATACTACGCAAGTTCTGTTTGTTCATCGTTATTCCAATCAAAAGTATCTTGCTCTTTCGAGGTAAGGATTATAAGATATAGTAAGGGATATTATTTTTTTCAAAATGATATTATTTCTTCAATATCATTATGCCAAAATATTAGTTGGAACTTTTTATCAAATTTTGAACTTTTCATGTCTGGGGTTACTATTCATGAGTTACTATTCATGAGTTACTTCATTTACTATTCACGACGCTATTTCATTATTTCATGACTACTATTCACTACAAAATTGGTTTTTTTTAACCAAATTATAGTTGATTTATGAATATTACTCGAGATTAAAACTATGTATTGATTATATTGATTTTATTATCATATATAACATTTTATAACCCGATGTTGAAATTCTCTTTCACCGGGAGTGTAAAGATGGGTAGATTATTGGTATGATCATGACTAGGGTTCTCTTTGGCGAAGAGTGAAAAGTTGAATTGTGATTTGGTATGATCATGACCATTGAATTTACAATTGGAATATTTTTAGCTTAAGTGCAAGGTGAATTAATCAACATGGTTATAATTATGGTTTATATAAATTCTAAATGATTATATATTTCTTTGAGATATAAGAATATCTTTGGCTTATAGTGCAAAGATGAATTGTTGATGAGTATCTTTGGCCCGTAGTGCAAAGATGACTTGTTTTGAATATCTTTGGCCCAGAGTGCAAAGATGAAATGATAATGAATATCTTTGGTAGTAGTGCAAAAAGAAGAATTTATTAGTATGATTATGAATAGAACTGTGATTTGGTATAACCATGATCTTTGATGTTTCGTAAAGACAGTGATGAAAATTCTTCTTCTCTTGAATGCGAAAAGGAATTTAGAACTACAATTATGATTATGAGTTATTCACATGATTGTGGACAGGAACTGTTGATTGATGTTACAGGGTTAAAACATTGTTGGTGGACTTTTAACATGGAGAAGATAATAGACTTTATACTATTCGACTCTTCTAATGGATCGCTTCGTTCACGCAACTATGGTTGAAAAGTTTTATCATCTACCATATGTTCTAAATCTCGATTTATTATCGTTGAAGGCTATTGATAATTTATTTATCTTTAGTCATGATATTCTTTATCGAAGCTAGTTGTGCTCACCCTTTTGCTTCACAATTCCTTTCGTAATAATAAAAGTGTAGCCGACAAGCGGGGGAATAATAAGGGAAATATCTGATGTCATAGATTAATAGAGGGAATGAGGTGAATTTAACTTGGAAGGGTGTTTTGCCACTATCATACAAGATGTCTAATGACATACAACCTCGTATCATCATAAGACAGGATGTGCTCATCCACTTGCTTCGAGTATATATACGAGCACTACCTATATAATCTTGGAGTTTGTTGAAGTATAATTCTCAATTAGAGACAGTATGAGATAATGATAAGTCAAGAGAAGACTCACCATCGGGAAGAATATGATAGTAATCTTCTCGTTTTTCTTTGGGGTCTATTGGGTCAACCAAGGATAATTGCGGCATATGATATCTATCATAACCTAGAATTGGCTCCCCATGTACGGTTTCTTTCTCGAGCACTTCCCAAATATTCTAATTTCTAAAACAGTTTTTTGACTATACATTTATGTAAGGTGTCATTGTGACGTGGTATCTTCCAGGTTGGGATGATGAGTCACAGCTTGGTATATATATATTTGTATCAAAACTCACAAGATATGTATGTGTTGTTGTATTTTGCACGACAATTGTTGTAATAAAGTTGTAGTTGTTTTTTTCTGTACCATGTATTTGGCGACTCAAAATGGGTTGGATGGAATGGACCTATTTTGGGGTTGTCACAGCTTGGTATCGAGCTTAGGGATATGATCTCCCATGCGAGATCGGGATTAGAACTAGGAGGGAGAGATGAGTAAATCCTTCGCTAGTGTGTCCTACCTAAGCTTATTTGTTGGTCACCATATATATCTGGATATTATGTGATATGTTAATTTTTTAAATTAACCTTTGTTTTTTGAAGTCGTATTCTAGAATGATATTTGAAATACGGGAGATGAAAGAATGGAGAAATCATGATGACATAAAAGATGGAATCTGAAAGAAAAGCAAGGTATTCTCAACTCTTTGAAATATTGTGTACGTAAAATTCGAGGACGAAATTTCATAAGGAGGGAGATTCAGAAGACCCCAATTTTTTATGAAATAAAAGTATTCAATTTTTCTTTATAATTACTATTCAAGAAATGGTTAAATTGATAAAAGTTAAAGTTAAGGGTGATATATGAAATTTTTTTTTAAAATATGCAAGTGGTTATAAAATATATTTCTATTATTCTTTGGTCGGGGAATATTCTTTCCGTCGGCATACGACTAGCTTGCCATTGTGGGGCCCCATAACTAAAAGCGATTGAATGAAGAAAACGACAAAAGGGAGTTGTTTACAAATAACGACGAAGTTGTTACCAATTATCATCGTTGGAATACCCGTGGTTAAAACACAAGAATACGCGTTGTTGCACAAAGAAGACACCAGTATTGCACCAATTATTGATTCTTACGTAAGAAGGCACTACTCAATAATTGTTACGTAAATTATTGCTCAAGATTTTATTTTATTGATTCAATAATTGCAAGGCTGATATTTTATATTATCGTTGTTTTAATAATTGTCACTACACAAGATTTTCCATTATCGGAGCAATAATTCATATTATCTCTAATAATATTATTAGATAACATTATTGGCAATGTCTAGAAAGTTCGCCTAAGGAGAGGTTTGGTCACCTAATCAAGGCCACCAAGAAGGAGAAATTCTTATTGAAAGCCCCCTCTTTCTTTGGAACTACCGTTGCCATTATTGTGATTCTGTAATATTATTTGTGAATAATTAATTATTAATTTATATAATGAGGAAAATATTTATTTTATGTGGATATAGATGGAGAAAATTTTAAAGTGACAATTGTTGAAAATTGATATTTTATCTTTTCTCGATAAAATAATATTTTATTATATTATTATAATATAATAATGATGATATTTTTTTTAAATGAATGTGTGATATATGAGTATATGAGGAGGAAGAGTATTTTTTGTTGCATTAAATGATTAACACATGTTTTGTGTGTCAGGAACCCATTTCTTGACCGAAATTTGATTATAGCACAGAAATCGTCCGTGATGTGGATTTCGTCAATTTTCTTTTGAATTTGGAAAACTTTCTTCCGAAAGTTGTAGAAATTAAATTTCCTATAAAAATCGCGAGATTCGAATTTTTTCGATAAAAGAGCTATTTATTATGAATTATTGAAGTTCCGTTCCAATAATTGGGTTTTGATTTATTTTAAACAAAATTATTTAAAACATGTTTTTTGTGGTTGGTGGGACCCACTTGTTGTTGTTAGCATGTGAATTCAGATCCTTGAATGTGTGCGTAAATTTATATATAATATATAATATTATATTCAATTTTTTTTTCTTTTGTGTTCTAAGCAATTTCCTATAAATAGGGTGCTTAGGTTAGAATTGAAAATCACACCGTAAACCTAAGTTTTCTCTATTTCTCTCTATATTATCGAGTGTATTCTTGTGAGTATTTTGATATCTTGAGTGTTGCTATACTGGCAAGTTTGTTCAAATAAGTTATTCCAAATGTAAGTAATCGCTTTTTTGAGGTAAGTGGATTGTAAGGGATTATTAGGATATTATTTTTTTCAAAATGATATTATTTCTTCAATATCATTATGCCGAAATATTGGTTGGAACTTTTATCAAATTTTGAACTTTTCATGAGTTACATTCATGAGTTACTTTCATTTAGTTACTATTTACTATTCACGAGTTACTATTCACGAAGTTACTATTCATGAGTTACTATTCATTACTATTCACGAGTTACTATTCACGAGTACTATTCACTACAAAAAATTGGTTTCTTTTTTCTAACCAAATTATAGTTGATTTATGAATATTACTCCTGAGATTAAAACTATGTATTGATTATATTGATTTTATTATCATATATAACATTTTTATAACCCTCGATGTTGAAATTCTCTTTCACCGAGTGTAAAGATGGGTAGATTATCGGTATGATCATGACTAGGGTTCTCTTTGGCCAAGAAGTGAAAAGTTGAATTGTGACCTGTATGATCATGACTATCAATTTATAATGGAATATTTTTAGCTTAAGTGCAAGGTGAATTGATCAACATGGTTATAATTATGGTTTATATAAATTCTAAATGATTATATATTTCTTTGAGATAAGAATATCTTTGCCCATAGTGCAAAGATGAATTTTTGATGAGTATCTTTGGCCAGTAGTGCAAAGATGACTTCGTTGTTGAATATTTTTGGCCTTGTAGTGCAAAGATGAAATGATAATGAATATCTTCGGCAGGTAGTAGAAAGATAAATTTATTAGTATGATTATGATGAAATGAACTGAATGTGATTTGTATAACCATGATCTTTGATGTTTCGTGTAAAGACAGGTGATGAAAATTATCTTCGTCCTGAATGCAAAAAAGAATTTAGAACTACAATTATGATTATGAGTTATTCACTTGATTGTGGACAGGAACTGTTGATTGATGTTACTGTGTTTAAAACATTGTTGGTGGACTTTTAACATGGAGAAGATAATAGATTTTATAGTCTATTCGACTCTTCTAATGGATCGCTTCGTTCACCGTAACTATGGTTGAAAAGTTTTATCATCTACCATATGTTCTAAATCTCGATTTATTATCGTTGAAGGCTATTGATAATTTATTTATCTTTAGTCATGATATTCTTTATCGAAAGTTAGTTGTTTCACCCTTTTGCTTCACAATTCTTTTCGTGTAATAAAAGTGTAGCCGGGACAAGCGGGGAATAATAAGGGGAATAGAACGGTATCTATAGATGTTGAGGGTGAGGTGAATTTAACTTGGAAGGTGTTTTGCCACTATCATACAAGATGTCTAATGACATACAACCTCGTATCATCATAAGACAAAGATGTGCCCATCCACTTGCTGAGTATATATACGAGCACTACCTATATAATCTTGGAGTTTGGTTGAAGTATAATTCTCAATTTGAGATAGTGGAGATAATGATAAGTCAAGAGAAGACTCACCATTGGGAAGAATATGATAGTAATCTTCTCGCTTTTCTTTTCGGGGTCTATTGGGTTAACCAAGGATAATTTCGGGCCATATGATATCTATCATAACCTGTAAGCATGGCCTCCATGTATGCGGAAGGTTTCTTGAGCACTTCCCAAAGATTCTAATTTCTAAAACAGCTTTTGACTATACATTTATGTAAGGTGTAATTGTGAAGTGTTATCCAAGGTTGGGATGAGAGTCACAGTTGGTATATATATTTGTATCCAAACTCACAAATATATGTTGTTGTATTTTGCACTTTACAATTGTTGTAATAAAGTTGTAGTTGTTTTCTCATGTACTATGTATTTGGCGACTCGTAATGGGTTGGATGGAATGGACCTATTTTGAGGTTGTCACATGTTGGTATCGAGCTTAGGATATGATCTCCGGCGAGATCGGGATTAGAACTAGGAGGGAAGAGATGAGTAAATCCTTCGCTAGTGTGTCCTACCTAAGTTTGTTTGTTGGTCACCATAATATCGGGATATTATGTGATATGTTAATTTTTTAAATTAACCTTTGTTTTTGAAGTCAGATTCTAGAATGATATTTGAAATACGAGAGATGAGCAATGGAGAAATCATGATGACATAAAAGATGGAATCTGAAAGAAAAGCAAGGTATTCTCAACTCTTTGAAATACCAGGTACGTAAATTTCGAGGACGAAATTTTATAAGGAGTGGAGATTGTAAGACCCCGAATTTTATGAAATAAAAGTATTCAATTTTTTCTTATAATTACTATTCAGTAAATGGTTAAATTGATAAAAGTTAAAGTTAAAGGTGATATATGAATTTTTTTTTTTTAAATATGCAAGTGGTTATAAAATATTCTTTTTGTCGGCGAATATTCTTTTCCGCTGAATATTCATACTCGCCACAAAGCCTTTATGTGGGCCCCATAACAGAAAGCGATTGGATAAAGAAAACGACAAATATAAGTTGTTTACAAATAACGACGTAGTTGTTACCAATAATCATCGTTGGAATACCCTATTGGTTAAAACACAATAATACGCTATTGTTGCATCAGAGAAGACACACGATTGCACCAATTATTAATTCTTACGTAAGAAGGCACTACTCAATAATTGTTATAGTAGTTACTATTCAAGATTTTATTTTATTGATTCAATAATTGTCATATTGATATTTTATATTATCGTTGTTTCAATAATTGTCACTACACAAGATTTTCCATTATCGAGCAATAATTCATATTATCCTAATAATATTATTAGATAACATTATTGGAAATGTCTAGAAAGTTCTGCATCAAGGAGAGGTTTGGTCACCTAATCACGCTACCAAGAAGAGAGAAATTCTTATTGAAAGCGACTTTCTCCTCGAAACCGGCCTGGTTGTCATTATCAGTGATTCTCAGTAATATTATTTGTGAATAATTAATTATTAATTTATATAATGAGGAAAATATTTATTTTATGTGGATATAGATGGAGAAAATTTTTAAAGAGACAATTGTTGAAAATTGATATTTTATCTTTTCTGATAAAATAATATTTTATTATATTATTATAATATAATAATGATGATATTTTTACAATGAATGTGTGATATATGAGTATATGAAGAGGAAGAGTATTTTTGTTGTATTAAATGATTAACACATGTTTTGTGTGTCGGTGGAACCCATTTCTTGACTGAAATTTGATTATAGCCTGTAAAATCGTCCGTATGTGGATTTCGGTAAAATTTTGTTTGGAATTTAGAAAAACTTTCTTTTGGAAAGTTGTAGAGAATTAAATTTCCTATAGAAAAAAGCGAGATTCGAATTTTCTGGTAAAAGAGCTATTTATTATGAATTACTGAAGTTTCGGAATATTGGGTCTGAATTTATTTTATTACAAAAAATATTTAAAACATGTTTTTTGTGGTTGGTGGGACCCACTTGTTGTTAAGCATGGCTGAATTCAGATCCTTGAATGTGTGCATAGGAATTTATATATAATATATTAATATTATATTCAATTTTCTTCTTTGGTGTTCTAAGTAATTTCCTATAAATAGGGTGCTTAGGTTAGAATTAAAAATCACATCAGAAACTGAAGTTTTCTCTCTATTTCTCTCTCTATATTATCGAGTGTATTCTTGTGAGTATTTTGATATCTTGAGTGTTGTTATACGGTACAAGTTTGTTCATCGTTATTCCAGTCAAAAGTACTGCTCTTTCGAGGTAAGGGATTGTAAGGGATAGTAAGGGATATTATTTTTTCAAAAATGATATTATTTCTTCAATATCATTATGCCGAAATATTAGTTGGAACTTTTTCATCAAATTTTGAACTTTTCATGTTATGAGTTACTATTCATATTACATTCACGAGTTACTATTCACGAAGTACTATTCACTTCATTCAAAATTCATTGGTTTTTTTTTTTCTAACCAAATTATAGTTGATTTATGAATATTACTCGAGAGATTAAAACTATGTATTGATTATATTGATTTTATTATCATATATAACATTTTATAACCTCGATGTTGAAATTCTCTTTCACCGAGTGTAAAGATGGGTAGATTATTGGTATGATCATGACTAGGGTTCTCTTTGGCCAGTAGTGAAAAGTTGAATTGTGACTGGTATGATCATGACCATTGAATTTACAATGGAATATTTTTAGCTTAAGTGCAAGGTGAATTAATCAACATGGTTATAATTATGGTTTATATAAATTCTGAAATGATTATATATTTCTTTGAGATAAGAATATCTTTGGCCTATAGTGCAAAGATGAATTGTTGATGAGTATCTTTGGCCCGTAGTGCAAAGATGACCTGTTGTTGAATATCTTTGGCCTGTAGTGCAAAGATGAAATGATAATGAATATCTTTGGCCGTAGTGCAAAGAAGAATTTATTAGTATGATTATGAATAGGAACTGTGATTTGGTATAACCATGATCTTTGATTTTTCAGGTAAAGACAGGTGATGAAAATTATCTTCATTCCCGAATGCTAAAAGGAATTTAGAACTACAATTATGATTATGAGTTATTCACATGATTGTGGGATGTGAACCGTTGATTGATGTTACAGTTTAAAACATTGTTGGTGGACTTTTAACATGGAGAAGATAAAAGACTTTATAGTCTATTTGACTCTTCTAATGGATCGCTTTCGTTCTACCGCAACTATGGTTGAAAAGTTTTATCATCTACCATATGTTCTAAATCTCCGATTTATTATCGCTGAAGGCTATTGATAATTTATTTATCTTTAGTCATGATATTCTTTATCGAGCTAGTTGTGCTTCACCCTTTTGCTTCACAATTCCTTTCGTAATAAAAAAGTAGCCGACAAGCGGGAATAATAGGGGAATAGAATCGGTTGGTCTATAGATGTTGAGGGTGAGGTGAATTTAACTTGAAGGGTGTTTTGCCACTATCATACAAGATGTCTAATGACATACAACCTCGTATCATCATAAGATGTGGATGTGCTCATCCACTTGTCGAGTATATATACTGAGCACTACCTATATAATCTTGGAGTTTGGTTGAAGTATAATTCTCAATTTGAGACAGTGGAGATAATGATAAGTCAAGAGAAGACTCACCATTGGGAAGAATATGATAGTAATCTTCTCGTTTTTCTTTGGGGTCTATTGGGTTAACCTAGGATAATTCTGTGGCCATATGATATCTATCATAACCTAGAAGCATGGCCTCCCATGTACGAAGGTTTCCTTGAGCACTTTCCAAATATTCTAATTTCTAAAACAGTTTTTGACTATACATTTATGTAAGGTGTAATTGTGACGTGCTATCTTAGGTTGGGATGAGAGTCACAGTTGGTATATATATTTGTATCCAAACTCACAGTATATGTGTTGTTGTATTTTGCACGACAATTGTTGTAATAAAGTTGTAGTTGTTTTTTGTACCATGTATTTGGCGACTCAAAATGGGTTGGATAGAGTGGACCTATTTTGGGGTTGTCACAGTTGGTATCAGAGCTTAGGGATATGATCTCTGACAGAGATCGGGATTAGAACTAGGAGGGGAGAGATGAGTAAATCCTTCGCTAGTGTGTCCTACCTAAGCTTATTTGTTGGTCAGTCATAATATCGGGATATTATGTGATATGTTAATTTTTTTAAAATTAACCTTTGTTTTTGAAGCTTTATTCTAGAATGATAGTTGAAATACAGGAGATGAGAAATAGAGTAATCATGATGACATAAAAGATGGAATCTGAAAGAAAAGCAAGGTATTCTCAACTCTTTGAAATACCAGGTACGTAAATTTTGAGGACGAAATTTCATAAGGAGGGGAGATTGTAAGACCCAGAATTTTATGAAATAAAAGTATTCAATTTTTTCTTATAATTACTATTCAGTAAATGGTTAAATTGATAAAAGTTAAAGTTAAGGGTGATATATGAAATTTTTTTTGAAAATATGCAAGTGGTTATAAAATATTTTTTCCGTATTGGGGAATATTCTTTCCGTGCAATATTATGCGATCTTATGTGGGCCCCATAACGGAAAGCGATTGGATGAAGAAAACGACAAGTATAAGTTGTTTACAAATAACGGCGTAGTTGTTACCGTTAACACTGTTGGAATACCCGGTGGTTAAAACACAGTAATATGCGTTGTTGCACAGTAGCACACAGTATTGCACCAATTATTGATTCTTATGTAAGAAGGCACTACTCAATAATTGTTACAGTAGTTATTGTTCAGTATTTTATTTTATTGATTCAATAATTGCTGCGTTGATATTTTATATTACTGTTGTTTTAATAATTGTCACTACACAGTATTTTCCATTATCGGAGCAATAATTCAAATTATCTGAATAATATTATTAGATAACATTATTGGCAATGTCTAGAAAGTTCTGTCTAAGGAGAGGTTTGGTTACCTAATTGCGCGCCAGTATGGAGAAATTCTTATTGGAAAGCCCCCTCTTTCTTGGGAACGGCCTGGTTGCCATTATTGTGATTTTGTAATATTATTTGTGAATAATTAATTATTAATTTATATAATGAGGAAAATATTTATTTTATGTGGATATAGATGGAGAAAATTTTTAAAGTGACAATTGTTGAAAATTGATATTTTATCTTTTCTGATAAAATAATATTTTATTATATTATTATAATATAATAATGATGATATTTTTACAATGAATGTGTGATATATGAGTATATGAGGAGGAAGAGTATTTTTGTTGCATTAAATGATTAACACATGTTTTGTGTGTCGCATGGAACCCATTTCTTGACCGAAATTTGATTATAGCACAGAAAATCGTCTGTATGTGGATTTCTTGTAAATTTACGTTTTAGATTTGGAAAAACTTTCTTCTGGAAAGTTGTAGAGAATTAAATTTCGTATAAAAATACGCGAGATTCGAATTTTTTGATAAAAGAGCTATTTATTATGAATTATTGAAGTTCTGGAATATTGGGTATGAATTTATTTTGTTACAAAAATTATTTAAAACATATTTTTTGTGGTTGGTGGGACCCACTTGTTGTTAAGCATGGCTGAATTCAGATCCTTGAATGTGTGCGTAGGAATTTATATATAATATATTAATATTATATTCAATTTTTTTCTTTGGTGTTCTAAGCAATTTCCTATAAATAGCGTGCTTAGGTTAGAATTGAAAATCACACCAGAAACTGAAGTTTTCTCTCTATTTCTCTCTCTATATTATCGAGTGTATTCTTGTGAGTATTTTGATATCTTGAGTGTTGCTATACGGTGCAAGTTTGTTCAGCGTTATTCCAGTCAAAAGTACTGCCATTTCGAGGTAAGGGATTGTAAGGGATAGTAAGGGATATTATTTTTTCAAAAATGATATTATTTCTTCAATATCATTATGCCGAAATATTGGTTGGAACTTTTATCAAATTTTGAACTTTTTCATTCATGTTACTATTCAAAGTTACTATTCACGAACTATTCACGAGTTACTATTCACGAGTTACTATTCATGAGTTACTATTCACGGGTACTATTCACTACAAAATTGGTTTCTTTTTCTAACCAAATTATAGTTGATTTATGAATATTACTTTGGAGATTAAAACTATGTATTGATTATATTGATTTTATTATCATATATAACATTTTTATAACCCTGATGTTGAAATTCTCTTTCACTGGAGTGTAAAGATGGGTAGATTATTGGTATGATCATGACTAGGGTTCTCTTTGCCGAAGAGTGAAAAGTTGAATTGTGGATCGGTATGATCATGACCATTGAATTTACAATGGAATATTTTTAGCTTAAGTGCAAGGTGAATTGATCAACATGGTTATAATTATGGTTTATATAAATTCTAAAATTATTATATATTTCTTTGAGATAAGAATATCTTTGGCCTATAGTGTAAAGATGAATTTTTGATGAGTATCTTTGGCCCGTAGTGCAAAGATAACCTGTTGTTGAATATCTTTGGCCTGTAGTGCAAAGATGAAATGATAATGAATATCTTTGGCCGTAGTGCAAAGATGAATTTATTAGTATGATTATGAACAGGAACTGTGATTTGTTATAACCATGATCTTTGATGTTTCAGGTAAAGACAGGTGATGAAATTTTCTTCGTCCTGAATGCGAACAGGAATTTAGAACTACAATTATGATTATGAGTTATTCACATGATTGTGGACAGGAACTGTTGATTGATGTTACAGGTTTAAAACATTGTTGGTGGACTTTTAACATAGAGAAGATAATAGATTTTATAGTCTATTTGACTCTTCTAATGGATTGCTCGTTCCGCTGCAACTATGGTTGAAAAGTTTTATCATCTACCATATGTTCTAAATCTCTGATTTTTTACTGTTGAAGGCTATTGATAATTTATTTATCTTTAGTCATGATATTCTTTATGGAGCTAGTTGTGCTCACCCTTTTCGCTTCACAACCCCTTTCGTAATAAAAGTGTAGTTGGGACAAGCGGGGAATAATAGGGGAATAGAACGGTGGTCTATAGATGTCGAGGGTGAGGTGAATTTAACTTGGAAGGGTGTTTTGCCACTATCATACAAGATGTCTAATGACATACAACCTCGTATCATCATAAGACAAAGATGTGCCCATCCACTTGCTGAGTATATATACGAGCACTACCTATATAATCTTGGAGTTTGGTTGAAGTATAATTCTCAATTTGAGATAGTGGAGATAATGATAAGTCAAGAGAAGACTCACCATTGGGAAGAATATGATAGTAATCTTCTCGTTTTTCTTTGGGGTCTATTGGGTTAACCAAGGATAATTCTGTGGCCAATATGATATCTATCATAACCTAGAAGCATGGCCTCCCACGTCGAAGGTTTCCTTGAGCACTTCCCAAAGATTCTAATTTCTAAAACAGTTTTTGACTATACATTTATGTAAGGTGTAATTGTGATGTGCTATCCAAGGTTGGGATGTGAGTCACAGTTGGTATATATATTTGTATCCAAACTCACAGTATATATGTTGTTGTATTTTGCACAACAATTGTTGTAATAAAGTTGTAGTTATTTTCTGTACCATGTATTTGGCGACTCAGAATGGGTTGGATGGAATGGACCTATTTTGAGGTTGTCACAGTTGGTATCAGAGCTTAGGGATATGATCTCTGGCGGAGATCGGGATTAGAACTAGGAGGGGAGAGATGAGTAAATCCTTCGCTAGTGTGTCCTACCTAAGCTTATTTGTTAGTCAGTCATAATAACGGGATATTATGTGATATGTTAATTTTTTTTAAATTAACCTTTGTTTTTGAAGCTGTATTCTAGAATGATATTTGAAATACAGGAGATGAGCAATGGAGAAATCATGATGACATAAAAGATGGAATCGAAAAAGAAAAGCAAGGTATTCTCAACTCTTTGAAATACAGTGCGTAAATTTCGAGGACGAAATTTTATAAGGAGGGAGATTGTAAGACCCCGAATTTTATGAAATAAAAGTATTCAATTTTTCTTATAATTACTATTCAAAGAAATGGTTAAATTGATAAAAGTTAAAGTTAAAGGTGATATATGAATTTTTTTTTTTTTTAAATATGCAAGTGGTTATAAATATTCTTTTTTTTGGTGAATATTACGTATGATGGTAGCATTTTTTGTGTGGGCCCCATAACAAAGCGATTGGATAAAGAAAAAACGACAAATATAAGTTGTTTACAAATAACGACGTAGTTATTACAATTAATCTTGTTGGAATACCCGGTGGTTAAAACGCGATGAATACTGCGTTGTTGCTTTCGATGCACTGCAGTATTGCACCAATTATTGATTCTTACGTAAGAAGGCACTACTCAATAATTGTTATAGTAGTTACTATTCGAGATTTTATTTTATTGATTCAATAATTGCTTTGCGTTGATATTTTATATTACTTTGTTGTTTCAATAATTGTCACTACACAAGATTTTCCATTATCGAGCAATAATTCATATTATCTCGAATAATATTATTAGATAACATTATTGGCAATGTCTAGAAAGTTACGTCTAAGGAGAGGTTTGGTCACCTAATCATGCTTTTGATGAGAGAAATTCTTATTGAAAGCGACTTTCTTGGGAACTACCGGTTGTCATTATTGTGATTCTCGTAATATTATTTGTGAATAATTAATTATTAATTTATATAATGAGGAAAATATTTATTTTATGTGTATATAGATGGAGAAAATTTTTAAAGTGACAATTATTGAAAATTGATATTTTATCTTTTCTAATAAAATAATATTTTATTATATTATTATAATATAATAATGATGATATTTTTACAATGAATGTGTGATATATGAGTATATGAGGAGGAAGAGTATTTTTGTTGCATTAAATGATTAACACATGTTTTGTGTGTCGGAGGAACCCATTTTTTGACTGAAATTTGATTATAGCCTGTAAAATCGTCTATATGTGGATTTTGGTTAATTTTTGTTTGGAATTTGGAAAACCTTTCTTCTGGAAAGTTGTAGAGAATTGAATTTCCTTTAAAAAATCGCGAGATTCGAATTTTCTGATTAAAGAGCTATTTATTATGAATTATTGAAGTTCCGAAATATTGGGTCTGAATTTATTTTGTTACAAAAATTATTTAAAACATGTTTTTTGTGGTTGGTGGGACCCACTTGTTGTTAAGCATGGCTGAATTCAGATCCTTGAATGTGTGCGTAGGAATTTATATATAATATATTAATATTATATTCAATTTTCTTCTTTGGTGTTCTAAGAAATTTCCTATAAATAGGGTGCTTAGGTTAGAATTGAAAATCACACCAGAAACTGATGTTTTCTCTCTATATTATCGAGTGTATTCTTGTGAGTATTTTGATATCTTGAGTGTTGCTATACGGTGCAAGTTTGTTTAGCGTTATTCCAGTCAGAAGTACTGCTCTTTCGAGGTAAGGGATTGTAAGGGATAGTAAGGGATATTATTTTTTAAAAAAATGATATTATTTCTTCAATATCATTATGCCAAAATATTGGTTGGAACTTTTTATCAAATTTTGAACTTTTCATGTCGGAGTTACTATTCATGAGTTACTATTCACGAATTACTATTCATGAGTTACTATTCACGGGTACTATTCACAACAAATTGGTTTCTTTTTCTAACCAAATTATAGTTGATTTAGAATATTACTCTGGAGATTAAAACTATGTATTGATTATATTGATTTTATTATCATATATAACATTTTTATAACCCTGATGTTGAAATTCTATTTCACTGGAGTGTAAAGATGGGTAGATTATTGGTATGATCATGACTAGGGTTCTCTTTGGCCAGTAGTGAAAAGTTGAATTGTGACTGGTATGATCATGACCATTGAATTTACAAAGGAATATTTTTAGCTTAAGTGCAAGGTTAATTGATCAACATAGTTATAATTATGGTTTATATAAATTTTGAAATGATTATATATTTCTTTGGGATAAGAATATCTTTGGCCTATAGTGCAAAGATGAATTGTTGATGAGTATCTTTGGCCCGTAGTGCAAAGATGACCTGTTGTTGAATATCTTTGGCCTGTAGTGCAAAGATGAAATGATAATGAATATCTTTGGCCGTAGTGCAAAGATGAATTTATTAGTATGATTATGAACAGGAACTGCGATTTGGTATAACCATGATCTTTGATGTTTCGGGTAAAGACAGGTGATGAAAATTATCTTCGTCCTGAATGCGAAAAGGAATTTAGAACTACAATTATGATTAGGAGTTATTCACATGATTGTGGACAGGAACTGTTGATTGATGTTACAGGTTTAAAATATTGTTGGTGGACTTTTAACATGGAGAAGTTAATAGACTTTATAGTCTATTTGACTCTTCTAATGGATTGCTCGTTCCACTGCAACTATGGTTAAAAAGTTTTATCATCTACCATATGTTCTAAATCTCTGATTTATTACTGTTGAAGGCTATTGATAATTTATTTATCTTTAGTCATGATATTCTTTACTGAGCTAGTTGTGCTCACCCTTTTGCTTCACAATTCCTTTCAGGTAATAAAAGTGTAGCTGGGACAAGCGGGGAATAACAGGGGAATAGAACGGTGGTCTATAGATGTTGAGGGTGAGGTGAATTTAACTTGGAAGGGTGTTTTGCCACTATAATACAAGATGTCTAATGACATACAACCTCGTATCATCATAAGACAGGGATGTGCTCATCCACTTGCTGAGTATATATACGAGCACTACCTATATAATCTTGGAGTTTGGTTGAAGTATAATTCTCAATTTGAGACAGTGGATATAATGATAAGTCAAGAGAAGACTCACCATTGGGAAGAATATGATACTAATCTTCTCGTTTTTCTTTAGGGTCTATTGGGTCAACCAAGGATAATTATGTGGCCATATGATATCTATCATAAGCTAGAAGCATGGCCTCCCATGTACGAAGGTTTCCTTGAGCACTTCCCAAAGATTCTAATTTCTAAAACAGTTTTTGACTATACATTTATGCAAGGTGTAATTGTGATGTGCTATAAAAGGTTGGGATGAGAGTCACAGTTGGTATATATATTTGTATCCAAACTCACAGTATATGTGTTGTTGTATTTTGCACGATAATTGTTGTAATAAAGTTGTAGTTATTTTCAGTACCATGTATTTGGCGACTCAGAATGGGTTGGATGGAATGGACCTATTTTGGGGTTGTCACAGTTGGTATCAGAGCTTAGGGATATGATCTCTGGCGGAGATCGGGATTAGAACTAGGAGGGTAGAGATGAGTAAATCCTTCGCTAGTGTGTCCTACCTAAGCTTATTTGTTGGTCACTCATAATATCGGGATATTATGTGATATGTTAAATTTTTTTAAATTAACCTTTGTTTTTGAAGCTGTATTCTAGAATGATATTTGAAATACAGGAGATGAGCAATGGAGAAATCATGATGACATAAAAGATGGAATCTGAAAGAAAAGCAAGGTATTCTCAACTCTTTGAAATACCAGGTACGTAAATTTCGAGGACGAAATTTCATAAGGAGGGGAGATTGTATGACCCCGAATTTTATGAAATAAAAGTATTGAATTTTTTCTTATAATTACTATTTAGTAAATGGTTAAATTGATAAAAGTTAAAGTTAAGGATGATATATGAAAAAAAAAAATTAACATATGCAAGTGGTTACAAAATATTCTTTCTGTTGGCGAATATTCGTACGACGGCGCAGTCTTGTGTGGGCCCCATAATGAAAAACGATTGGATGAAGAAAACGACAAATATAAGTTGTTTACAAATAACGACGTAGTTGTTACCGTTAATACTGTTGGAATATCCGGTGGTTAAAACACATTAATACGCGTTGTTGCACAGTAGCACACGGTATTGCACCAATTATTGATTCTTACGTAAGAAGGCACTACTCAATAATTGTTATAGTAGTTCTTCGTTCGATTTTTATTTTATTGATTCAATAATTGCAAGGTTGATATTTTATATTATTGTTGTTTCAATAATTGTCACTACACAGTATTTTCCATTATCAGAGCAATAATTCATATTATCTGAATAATATTATTAGATAACATTATTGGCAATGTCTAGAAAGTTCTATCTAAGGAGAGGTTTGGTCACCTAATTGCGCGCCAGTAAGGAGAAATTCTTATTGGAAAGCCCCCTCTTTCCTGGGAATGGCCTGGTTGTCATTATTGTGATTCTGTAATATTATTTGTGAATAATTAATTATTAATTTATATAATGAGGAAAATATTTATTTTATGTGGATATAGATGGAGAAATTTTTAAAGAGACAATTGTTAAAAATTGATATTTTATCTTTTCTGATAAAATAATATTTTCTTTTATTATTATAATATAATAATGATGATATTTTTACAATGAATGTGTGATATATGAGTATATGAGGAGGAAGAGTATTTTTGTTGCATTAAATGATTAACACATGTTTTGTGTGTCGGTGGAACCCATTTCTTGACTGAAATTTGATTATAGCCTGTAAAATCGTCCGTATGTGGATTTCGGTCAATTTTTGTTTAGAATTTGGAAAACCTTTCTTCTGAAAAGTTGTAGAGAATTGAATTTCCTATAAAAAGTCGCGAGATTCAAATTTTCTGATAAAAGAGATATTTATTATGAATTATTGAAGTTCCGAAATATTGGGTCTAAATTTATTTTGTTACAAAAATTATTTAAAACATGTTTTTTGTTGTTGGTGGGACCCACTTGTTGTTAAGCATGGCTGAATTCAGATCCTTGAATGTGTGCGTAGGAATTTATATATAATATATTAATATTATATTCAATTTTCTTCTTTGGTATTCTAAGCAATTTTGTAAGACCCCAACTTGTTATTAATGAAATTTAATTTTCTCTATTTATTATTTTGAAATAGTAAAGGTTGATTTGATTAATGTGGATAGTTATGGGTAAAATACGCAAATATTTCAAAATAAGCAAGTGGTTATAAAATATTCATTGTTGTCGGGGAATATTTGTTTGGTCGTGGAATATTCATACTGTCGGGGAATATTCGTACGACGGCGCAACCATGTATGGGCCCCATAACGGAAAACGATTGGATGAAGAAAACGACAAGTATAAGTTGTTTAAAAATAACGACGTAGTTATTACTGCAAGTATCTTTGTTGGAATACCCTACGATTAAAACACGCACGATGAATACGTTGTTGCAGACAAGAAGACAATCGTATTAAGCGCCCAATTATTGATTCTTACGTAAGAAGGCACTACTCAATAATTGTTACGATGAGTTACCGTCAAAGATTTTATTTTATTGATTCAATAATTGTCTGCGTTGATATTTTATATTATTGTTGTTTCAATAATTGTCACTACACGATATTTTCCATTATCGAGCAATAATTCATATTATCCTAATAATATTATTAGATAACATTATTGGCAATGTCTAGAAAGTTCTGTCTAAGGAGAGGTTTGGTCACCTAATTGCGCGCTAGTAAGGAAAAATTCTTATTGAAAGCCCCTCTTTCCTGGAACGCTACTGTTTGTCATTATTGTGATTCTGTAATATTATTTGTGAATAATTAATTATTAATTTATATAATGAGAAAATTATTTATTTTATGTGGATATAGATGGAGAAAATTTTTAAAGTGACAATTGTTGAAAATTGATATTTTATCTTTTCTGATAAAATAATATTTTATTTTATTATTATAATATAATAATGATGATATTTTTACAATGAATGTGTGATATATGAGTATATGAGGAGGAAGAGTATTTTTGTTGCATTAAATGATTAACACATATTTTGTGTGTCGGTGGAACCTATTTCTTGACTGAAATTTGATAATAGCTTATAAAATCGTCCGTATGTGGATTTCGGTCAATTTTTGTTTGGAATTTGGAAAAACTTTCTTCTGGAAAGTTTTAGAGAATTGAATTTCCTATAAAAATTCGCGAGATTCGAATTTTCTAATAAAAGAGCTATTTATTATGAATTATTGAAGTTCCGAAATATTGGGTCTGAATTTATTTTGTTACAAAAATTATTTAAAACATGTTTTCTGTGGTTGGTGGGACCCACTTGTTGTTAAGCATGGCTGAATTCAGATCCTTGAATGTGTGCGTAGGAATTTATATATAATATATTAATATTATATTCAATTTTCTTCTTTGGTGTTCTAAGCAATTTTGTAAGACCCCAACTTGTTATTAATGAAATTTAATTTTCTCTATTTATTATTTTGAAATAGTAAGGGTTGATTTGATTAATGTGGATAGTTATGGGTAAAATACGCAAATATTTCAAAATAAGCAAGTGGTTATAAAATATTCATTGTTGTCGGGGAATATTTGTTTGGTCGTGGAATATTCAGTACTATCTGGGAATATTCGTGCTACACAACCCAATGTACGTGTATGGCCCCATAACGGCGATTGGATGATGAAAACGACGAATATAAGTTGTTTAAAAATAACTAGTAGTTTGTTACCAAGATTATCTTGTTAAAATACTCTTGGTTAACACACAAGTAAGATTACGGTATTGTACGATTATTGATTCTTACTTAAGAAGGCACTACTCAATAATGGTTACAGGTAATTCTTACCGCTCAAGATTTTATTTTATTGATTTAATAATTGTTGCGTTGATATTTTATATTCTTTGTTGTTTCAATAATTGTCATTACACGGTATTTTCATTATCGAAGCAATAATTCATATTATCTCAATAATATTATTAGATAACATTATTGGCGATGTCTAGAAAGTACTTTCTAAGAGAGGTTTGGTCACCTAATCATGCTACTTGAAAGAAGGAGAAATTCTTATTGAAAGCCCCTTTCCTGAACCGCCTGGTTGTCAATATTGTGATTACGTAATATTATTTGTGAATAATTAATTATTGATTCATATGATGAGGAAAATATTGATTTTTTGTGGATATAGATGGAGAAAATTTTTAATGTTACAATTGTTGAAAATTGAAATTTTATCTTTTTCTCGATAAAATAATTCATTTAAATATATTATTATATTTTAATAATATAATAATGATGATATTTTTACGATGAATGTGGGATATATGAGTATATGTGGAGGAGTATTTTTGTTACCAAATATATTTAAAGCATGTTTTATGTGTTTTGGACCCCATTTCTTTCTTTGAAATTTGATTATAGCACGTAAAAAAGCGCTTGCTTTGTGGATTTCAACCAATTTCTATTTGGAATTTAGAAAAACTTTCTTCTCAGTAAAGTTGTAGAGAATTGAATTTCCTATTAAAATCGCCAGATTTTGAATTTTTTTGACAAAAGGGCTATTTATTGTGAATTATCAAAGTTCAAGCTCAAATAATTGATTTTTGGAAGTTTAAATTATTTTAAATTAGAAAAACGTTTTTCTTACTTTTTCTAGAAGGTGGCATGTGCTTATTTAATCAAATCAGATTTCAAGAGTGGCGTAGGAATTTTGATATATATATTTATATTTTATTAAATTTTCTACTTTGGTGTTCTAAGCATTTTCCTATAAATAGGGTGCTTAGGTTAGAATTGAAAATCACACCGTAAATCAAGTTTTCTCTCTCTATATTATCGGCGTATTCTTGTGAGTATTTTAAGTATATTTTGAGTATTGCTATATCTGATGCAAGTTCAAGTCATAGCCTTTATATCCTGTTTTTCAAATTAAGCACTTGATCTTTCGAGGTAAGGATATTTTTTTCGTAATGATATTATTTCTTCAATATCATTATCTTTGAAATATTGATCTCAAGTTTTTATCAAATTTGGAACTTTTGGTGTCGGAGTTACTATTCACGTATACGGCACTATTCACGTATACGACACTATTCACGAATACGGCACTATTCATCGAAAAATGAAAATTTTCCCTTTTCATCTAAAATATCTATTGTGGATACTAGCTTTGATTGTATCCATATTCTGATCATTCTTGAATTTTACACCACTATGATTATTTTTGAGGTATTTTTGGACATGGATAAAACAAAGTACTGAATCCTTAATCCTTGTCATTTTGTTTCAATCGGATTCGCTTTTAAAAATATTTTCATTATCCTCAGTCTTAAATGATGATATTATTGAATATCTTTGGCATGTAGTGCAAAGATGAATGATTTCTGATAAATATCTTTGGCCCGTAGTGCAAAGATGAACAGGTGTTTAGATGAACATGACCAACTGATGAATATCTTTGGCTTGTAGTGCAAAGATGAATATTTGATTCCAGATATATATTGATTGATGTTATAGGGATAAAAGATAGACGATAAACTTTTAAATTCATACATAGAAGATAGTAGTTTGCATTCTCTAGTTAACTCTTCTAATGAATTATTATTTCCGCTGCGAATATTGATTTAAAACTTGTTGTCTATTGTATTCTATTAGATTTTTCCCTGTTGAAGACTAACGATAATTTATTGTATATTATCTTAGTCATAATATTCTTTACTGGGCTAGTTGAGCTCACCCTTTTCCTTTTTGTTCCATTTTTCTTCTCATGAGGCGAGAATATAGCTAGTACGAGTCGGGGTATGGAATGAAGGTTCTAGAAAGAGTTGTTTAGTAGTCCTCACCATTTTTGTAAAATAATGTATCAATAAATGTGATGAGGATTTATTTGAGTATAGATATTGTCTAGAAGATAATATTTGTATTCAAACTCACAGTTTTACTGTTGTAATAATAAAGTTGTAGTTATTTCTGTACCATGTATTGACAACTCAGAATGGGTGATGTATACCTATTTTGGGGGCGTCACAAATTTACTATAAATAGGGTGCTTAGGTTAGAATTGAAAATCACACCAGAAACTGAAGTTTTCTCTCTATTTCTCTCTCTATATTATCGAGTGTATTCTTGTGAGTATTTTGATATCTTGAGTGTTGCTATATGGTGCAAGTTTGTTCAGCGTTATTCCAGTTAGAAGTACTGCTCTTTCGAGGTAGGGGATTGTAAGGGATAGTACAGGATAGTAAGGGATATTATTTTTTCAAAAATGATATTATTTCTTCAATATCATTATGCCGAAATATAATTGTGACGTGCTATCCAAGGTTGGGATGAGAGTCATAGTTGGTATATATATTTGTATCCAAACTCACAGTATATGTGTTGTTGTATTTTGCACGACAATTGTTGTAATAAAGTTGTAGTTGTTTTCTGTACCATGTATTTGGTGACTCAGAATGGGTTGGATGGAATGGACCTTTTTTGGGGTTGTCACAGATACTGAGTTACAGAATAGGGTCTTAGACTCGATAATTACCCAATAAAGTCGCTTGTCGACAATCGGCACATGTTTCAGAAATTGATCTAGACTTAGATAATTTAATTAGATATGTAAGTATTTGTGATTCAATGGTTGTTAAACATGGGTAATAATGTGATTAGGTTATTTGCTGACTACGAAATGAAGTACTATGTGTTATAGTATATTGTTCTAATCGAACGAATGATCTTATTAATGATAGGTCGTGATATAAACGATAAAACTAAGTTGTGAACTGTAAGCAGCGCATCAGGCAAGTATCTTACCTTTGCATTTTCTTTATGCAATGGACATGAGTAAGAATGTTTCTAAATTATATTATTACTGTACAGATTATTAACCTTATATTATATACGCTCATTGATTATCAACATGTTAGTATATGGTAATTCCGATATATATATTCTGTTCGTTAATTTCTATAAATGGTTATACAAGTGTCCCCACTTGAATAATCATTGTATTTAATCACATGTTGATATACCTTTGTCAATTACCCGTATATATATATATATATGTTGAATTATAGATTATTGTTGAACAAGATAAAACCTTTGATTTAGAACCCAGACACGTATGAACATCCTTACACGGGAAAACTTTTTATGCACCCAAGGTGGACAGAGTGAACGATAACCTTGTTCTTGCATGTAGTATTGATCAATGCAGGGCATAACGGGCTGATCACCCCTCGTGTCTCGTAAGTTATATTTCATTTGCGAGATGAATTTCTGTTTAACCTATTCAAAAATTGAAAGTAATGTTCATAGCATGTCACCTAAACCCTATTTATAGTCAGTACGTAGTTTCAAAAATTTGGTATAGAATTGATATATTATTATCATTGGTACAGATTACTTCACAACTGTTGAATCGTTGTATAAGGGTAGTATAAAAAAAACATTTAAATTCTTTCAGCTTATATATATAATTGGTATTACTTGCTGGGCACTCAAATGCTCATCCTTGCTTAATTTAAATGTTTTCAGCTAAGTGTGAACGACCAGAGAGCTCTGCTAAGAATAAGGGAAAGGGAAAGGTTGTTGAATGAACGAAAGGCTATGTTATGTAATTGTTAACTTTATTAAGACAAGTATGACATATATTATCTATCATGTATTGTAATGAATGTTTAAAGGTCTCGTACCTAGGGATTAGACTCTGATGATATATAAATTAAGTTGATCTTTATATTATTGTTATTATTATTAGTATTATTCCGCTCATAGAAATAGTATCGTGAAGCACCGAGTTCGGGTTTTAAGTACCCGGATTTGGGGGCTTTACAAAAAGCTTCATGAAAACAAGCTATATGCCAAGTTGAAGAAATACGAGTTCTGGCTTGAGGAAGTAGCATTCCTTGGGCACGTGATATCAAATCATAGAATATCTGTTGACCTGGCAAAGATTGAAGCAATTTAAAGCTGGGAGCAACCTAAGTCAGTGACCGAAGTATGTATCTTTCTCGGCTTAACCGGTTATTATCGGAGATTCGTGGAAGGATTTTCTCAAATCGCTACTCCATTAACTCAGCTGACTCGAAAAGATACAAAATTTGGTTGGAGCGAGGAATGTGAGAAGAGTTTTCAAGAACTCAAGAGGAGACTCATTTCAGCACCTGTTCTGACAATACCATCTGGTACGGAGGGATATGTCATCTACAGAGATGCTTCATTCAGAGGTTTAGGATGTGTTCTCAAGAGACATGGGAAAGTCATAGCCTATGCCTCGCGACAACTCAAAGAATATGAGAGGAATTATCCTACTCATGATCTAGAGTTGGCAGCTGTCGTTTTCGCACTTAAAATTTGGAGGCATTACCTGTATGGGGAGAAGGTGGAGATCTTTACAGATCATAAAAGCCTCAAATATTTGTTCACTCAAAAGGAACTCAATATGCGGCAACGACGTTGGCTTGAACTATTGAAAGATTGTGATCATACTATTCAATACCAACCTGGAAAAGTGAACGTGGTAGCTGACGCATTGAGTAGAAGATCATATCCGGGTACGAGTACGATATTGTCAACGCAAAGGCCCATTTTGTATGACTTGCAAAGGATGGAGATAAAGATAAAGACTCCAAGGACCAACGTGATGATGGCAAATATACGAGTAGAACCGACCTTAATCGATAAAGTTAAAGTTGCTCAAACTACAGACCTGGAGCTGATGCGTATGAAGAAAAAAGTACAAGAAGGTGCTATTTCGGAAGCAAGAATCAATGAAGAAGGAATACTTAGAGTCAACTCCAGACTTTGTGTTCCTAACGACTCTGATTTGAAGTATAAGATCGTGATGGAGGCACACAACACACCATTTACAATCCATCCTAGGAGTACTAAAATGTATCCTGGGAGTACATTTTGGTGGAGCAATATGAAAAGAGAGATCGCGGAGTTTATCTCAAGGTGTTTAACTTGTCAACGAGTCAAGGCGGAGCATCAAGTGCCAAAAGGTCCATTGAAACCACTTGAGATTCCAGAATGGAAGTGGGAGCACATTACCATGGATTTCGTTACCGGTCTTCCAAAGGTTTCTCAAGGCATAGATGCAATTTGGGTCATTGTTGATAGATTTACCAAGTCTGCTCATTTCTTACCTATACGAGAAACTAATACACTTGAACGTCTTGCTCGTATGTACATAAATGAGATTGTAAGACTGCATGGTATGCCAGTATCCATAGTTTCTGATCTAGACCCAAGATTCTCTTCACGATTTTGGGTCAGTTTGCAAAAAGCTATGGGCACAGATTTACAATTTAGTTTAGCATATCATCCTCAAATGGACGGGCAGTCGGAGAGGATAATTCAAACTCTGGAAGATCTATTAAGACTCTGTGTCCTTAACTTCAAAGGAAGTTGGAACAAGTTCTTGCCATTGGTGGAATTCTCCTACAACAACAGTTATCAAGCAAGTATTGGCATGGCTCCGTTCGAGGCCTTGTATGGAAGAAAGTGTCGTTCTCCAGTATGCTGGGATGAGGTGGGTGAAGCAACGTTGTTGGGACCAGAATTGGTACGTTTGACTACAGAAAAGATTCAAATGATCCGGCAACGTATAAAGACCTCACAAGATCGACAAAAGAGTTATGCTGATCTTCATCGAAAGGACATGGAATTCAATGTTGGAAAACATGTGTTGCTATGTGTTGCTCCATGGAAAGGAGTTACAAGATTTGAAAAGAGAGGAAAGCTCAATCCTTGATTCATTGACTCATTTGAAATCCTTGATCGAGTAGGAACTGTGGCTTATAGACTCGCCTTATCGCCAAGTATGTCTCGTGTTCATAACGTTTTTCACATATCCATGTTACGTAAATATGTGGAAGACCTGAACCACATTATTGAGTTAGAACCGGATGAAATAGCGGAAGATTTAACGTTTGAAGAGGTACCTGTAAAAATCTTGGATAAGAAGGAACATATTCTACGCTCTAAGGTTATACCTCAAGTCAAAGTTTTGTGGAGAAACCACGATGTTGAGGAAATGACCTGGGAGTTAGAATCTGAAATGAAATCAAGGTATCCTCACCTCTTCGACATACCAGGTATGTACCCTAATTTCGAGGATGAAATTTTATAAGAAGGGGAGGTTGTAAGACCCCAACTTTTATGAATAAAGATTAATTTTTCTCTAAATATTATTTTGAATATTATGGTGTGGATTTGATATAATGTTATAGTTGTGGGTAATATTTACAAATTTTGCTAAGTAAGCAAGTTGTTATAAAATATTCGTTTGGTCAGGAAATATTCTTTTTGTCAGAGAATATTAGTACGATGGCACAATTATTGGTGGACCCCACAACAGAATTATTGTCGGGGTTAGAAAATGACAGAAATATCTTTTTATAAAAATAACAGCGAAAGTTTTACCGTTAACTGTTGAAATACCCGGTGGTAAAAGTACAGTAATACGCATGGTTGAATAGTAGCACATGTTACCTCTTTTTTTTTCTTAACAAAAGAGCCCTAACTCATGCAAGCATACATGCGTCAACAAGCAATACAGAGCAAGTAAAGTATCGATCCCACAAAGAAAGTTGTTTAATTCAAATCGCTATGCATTAATTAATTCACTATATTTATATGCTCAAACTAATGACTAAGATTGGTTTGTTCTCGAGTTGCAAATAGAAACTAAAATAATAATAAACGGAACAAATCAAATCTGGAAATAATGGGATCCTAACTTCATTTAATACTTCATTCAATCGCCACTATCATGCATAACTTATTCACATATCACAGGAAAGTAGCCAAGAGCACTAAAAGAGTATTAGCCATTTTTCAATGCACTAAGACCTACTTACACAGCATCCACAGATGATAGACTCTATGTAATCATCAATATAACCTGAATCAAAAGCCATTATGGGATCAAATCTTAACATGATTAATAAACAAACAATTGAAAGATGAAAGGTAGAAATAATCAAACCCAATTGCTGAATATAGATCAATATTTAAATCCTCATAAGATTCCAGCAAAATAATAATAATAATAATCCACTCTGGTAGAAAATCCCAAGAAGGAGTAGGAACGTAGAGTTTTGGCCTCCTTTTACGTTGGAATCTCCCCCAGAGAGTAAACCCTAATTACGATGTAAATAATACGACTAAAGTTGAATAATTGTCTAGTGATACCCCTAACACCAGTCAGAAATCGTTTTAAATCAATTACAACCCTAAAAAATTGGAAATAAAATAAAACAAATTAGCGACTTTCAGCCTCACATGTGGCCACAGGCCTCCTCCATTTATTACTCGCACGGGCACGAGACTTATAGCCAGTTTCTCTCAGCGCCTTACTCATATAGGCTTGTCATGTCATGCCACAAGAACTTGCAGTTGGTTCCATGGTTTGGCTGGGTACTCGCGCGGGCGCGCGCCTCCAAGCTCTCTTTGTCGCGCGGCTTGCAGTTGATTTCTTCTGATCCTACTCCTGAGCTTGGTTTTGCAATGTTGTTGCTGCTACTAAAATGTCCTATGTTTATCCATGCTTGTCCATCCATGCTCCACTCAATCCTAGCCATGCACATCCTATCTTTTGCCTCGTCTCAGGAATCCATTAGACTCGTACCCTATAACACCACCAAAATAAGCTGATTCCTGTACTTATTCACCAAAAGGAGTTTTAAGTATGTGAAATGCAAATTAACATGAAATGCAGCTAAAACCTACTAAAATGTACTTGAGATGGGCATAGTTCGCATGAATTGGTACTCCATAAGTAGGTGTAAAATCTACTTATCAAATACCCGCAAACTTGAACCTTTGTTTGCCCTCAAGCAATGCACACTAATGAACAATGAAAATGCAACTATATTATTATGCAACTATATTGTGATGCAACTAATCTCACATTGTCCCAACTATCATAGAAATTCAGTCCCATTTGCCTCAGTGAATTTTTTTCTAGATTCAAGAATACAGATTCAAATCAAACTGCAGGCATAATGTCATACACTCAGATAATTCAAAAAAATGCTATAGAGATGTTGTGTGTGTGTTGTGTTCACCAAAACTTGACTTAGGCACAGAATACTCGTGCTATCTTGCTCAAAACAAAAATTTGCAGCTTAAATCAAGACTTATGTACATATATGCAACCAAGACTATTCCAACATCTTAAAATAAACTAAGGTTCAACACTGGGCTTAACTACTTTATTTCTACACACGAGGGCGACTTTCGCACTTTCCCACGGTGTTTATTGCTATTTTTCTTTTCTTTTCTTTTTTATTTTTCACATGACTGTGCAATGTCTTACTCCATTAGGCACACTGCTACCCCTTAGCGAGCTTTCAACCAACGACTCCCATACCATGAAAGACCTTAGGGTGCTAGCTGTAGAGACAATCCCCTCGGGCGTACTTACTCAAGTAGCCAGGGCCCCGAAATAAGACTAGCCACGTTATTGCTATTCTTCTTTTCTTTTTCTTTTTTTTTCTTTTTTTTATACACAGATACCCATGTTTTCCCCAAGTTTAAAAATCAATGTTTTATACAGTCTATACTTACTTTTCACATATTTCCCTTTTTAAAACTACATTTTTCTATCGAGCATTGCAACACATGATTCTTATACCTACAAGCGATTGTGAACACATTTGTGCAAACCGAAAGCATTTAAACAACATTATGAATTTCATTATGTCAAACATTATATCTCAGCTCGAATTATCCAATTTACTCAAAAATCATTTAACAAAATTCACTATCATCATTGGCTAGACAAAAATTTCTATATGGCAAGAACTGTGAGATACTCTAACTAAACATGAACATGCAACTATATAAGCAAAAATATACTCTAAACATGACAAAAAATTAAAATTTTAAACTTAACATGCAAAAACTAAAGAATTAAACTAATCATGCTAAACTACATACAACTAAAAACTACATGCAACTAAACTACTCCCCAATACCCCCAAACTTAGAATATTCAATGCCCCATTGAATGAAGGTAAAGGGTACGAAAAACTCCCCTAATTATCGGTGGTGCCACCCTCCTCGGGTGGTGAATCTGATGGTGGATATGGTGATGCGATTCTGAACTGAGGCCATTCTAGTGTTGTTCCTTGTTGCGCAAAAGCTTCGGCCAAGGCCCTTGTGAGTCCCGTCGCAAATGTGCCCAAATTATCGTACATGGCATCGACTTTGCGCTCCAACCTTCGGAGCTGGGAATCGCCATGGGTGGCACGTGCGTGCATGGACGGGCCGGCTTCGTCTGTCTGCGGTGGTTGCTGTGACGTTTCTGGAAAAGTGGGCTAAAGGATGAATCCTAGTCTGCGTGGGTGGGGTACACCACTTGTCCACTCCTTGAAATTTGCAATAGTCGCATGAGTGATTGCATGGTTTGGGTACTGCAGTTGCTCATTATGCCATTGGACTCCTTGTTGATTACAGAGCATGGCTATCACTGATGCATGCAGAATAGTCCCATTTCTATTCCCACGTATATAACTCAGCATGTTTCTATGGATTAAAAGGCTGACATCAATGTACTTGCCTTTGATGATTCCCCACAAAATAATCGCTTGCCGCTTCGATGGTTATTGCATTATAATGAGTCGATGGAACTAGCTTGCACAAATAAATGTGTTCGAACTTTGGGCATATCGATTCAATGCTGACGATGGAAACAATTTTGGTTCAGTTGTTCCTGTCTTATACTTCCATTTTGTGCCCGGAATACACAAATCAGTAATCACAACTGCGAGATCCGTTTCTAAATAGTCACCTTTTAACTAATTGTCATACCAGGTGGGTGGTGCATCATAGATGTTGAATACTTCTCTGATCGCGGAAGGTCAAAAATTCACTTGCTCTTCTCGAACTATCGTTATGCCTCTTATATTCATCTCCTCAGCATTCGCATAAAATTCTCTAACAATCCCCATGGGGATAGGTATAGGAGATGCACTTAAGCCAACCCAGTCTCGTTCGCGTATCATATACCATAGTTGGCCATCCTGCTTCGCAGGTAGAAGTCCCCGTTCCTTCACAAAAGATTTGGCCACACTCCGATAATAGTCTTGTTGGGCTGCCAAACTGATAAATTTACTCTCGTCCAAGACATCCTCTTTGTGGTGATCGGAGGAAGAATCTGATGAATAAGAGATTAAGATTTCACGTGCTCTTTTTGGGCCCATGTGGGGATGATAGAGAGAATGCAGAGGAATTGTTGATGATCGTTCCCCCAAACTTACTGCTACACAATCCAAGTAGAACCCTAGATTTATGCCAGGAAAGCGATGTGTGGGTATGAACTTTGATGAGAATTGATTAGCCTTATGAATATAGGAGAACAGAATAATACACTTCTATTATATTAAAGGAGAGACCCAATCAGACCACAACTCGGATTTTATACATCTAAAAATATTTCCATGTCTGCGATAGCGCGCGGCCGCGCGTTCTTACAATGGTTTTCAGGCGCGAGCGCGCGAGTGGCTTTATTGGTCTAAGTTGTGCAGTGCGCGGGCGCACAGTCGTGTGTTGTGTTCATCGCGCGGTTGGTGCGATCCTGCTTTCTGCACTGTTGTATTTATTTGTAGATTCTGCAAGACAGAAATGTGTGCTCTCCAGTACACCTGCAATTCATCAATAGACCTTATCAAAACATGGTTTACTAAATAAACATGAATGTCTATTGTATATCCTCATTTTATACAATGCATATACACGCTCCCCTTTACTATCAGCTATTATGTTAATGTGTTAACTTAGGTTGAAATTGAGTTAACAAAATAACTTAACGAAATAAACAAAAAGTGAAAGAGAGATTTTAGAGAAGAAAAATAATGGGTTGCCTCCCATCCAGCGCTAGGTTATAGTCAATTAGCTTGACTGTCTCTGATGCTCATGTTGAAGAAAGAATTGAGGCGACTTTCTGTCTGTCTACCTCACCACCAAAGTAATATTTTAAGCGTTGTCCATTCACCTTAAAAGGCTTGTCTGGCAACGTATCGAATATTTCGATTGCACCATGCGGAAAAATTGTTTTCACTGTGAATGGTCCTGACCACCTCGATTTCAGCTTCCCAGGAAAAAGTTTAAGTCTGGAGTTATAAAGCAAAACCCTTTGTCCTGGTTTGAATTTTCTCTCAATGATTTTTTGGTCATGCCATTTCTTCACTTTCTCCTTATAAAGCTTCGAATTCTCGTATGCCTGCAGTCTGAATTCATCCAACTCATTGAGTTGGTGTAGGCGTTTCTCCTCGACAGCTAACGGTGTTTTATACGCTGTCCTATAAGCCCATACTGCATCATCTAACTTCAATGACCAGTCCTTCCTTGTGGGATTCACAACTTTCTCTAGGATTCTCTTGACTTCTCGATTTGACACTTCAGCTTGGCCATTCGTTTATGGGTGATATGTTGTAGCAATGCGATGATTCACCCCATATTTAGCCAACAAAGCTGTAAACTGCTTGTTGCAAAAGTGGCTGCCTTCATCACTGATGATAGCCCTTGGAGTCCCAAACCTCGTGAAGATACTTCTATGTAAAAATCTGAGGACAACTTTGGCATCATTTATCGGAAGAGTTGCCACTTCTACCCATTTCGAGACATAATCTACAGCGAGCAGAATGTAGAGATTTCCGCAGGAAGAAACGAAAGGCCCCATGAAATCAATTCCCCATACATCAAAAATTTCTACTTCCAAGATTGTATTTAATGGCATATCATTCCTTTTAGAGATGTTCCCCACTCGCTGACATCTATCACACCGCTGGACAAAGTTGTATGCATCGTTGAAAATTGTCGGCCAGTAGAATCCTGCTTGTAATATTCTAGCCGTTGTTCTTTCACCACCATAGTGACCGCCATACACAGTAGAGTGACAATCTTGCAGAATCCCCTCGGTCTCGCTATATGGAATACACCTTCGTATAACTTGATCAGAACATTGTTTAAACAAATATGGCTCATCCCATATATACCACTTGACATCATGCAGAAATTTCTTCTTTTGATAGCCCACCAAATCAGAAGGTAGCATCTTACTTACCAAGTAGTTTGCATAGTCTGCAAACCATGGCACTTCCCCTTTCACCACAAACAATTGTTCATCTAGAAAGGATTCATTGATTAAAACCTTATCATCTGTCTCCCTTTTCGGATTCTCAAGTCGAGATAAGTGGTCCGCCACTTGGTTTTCAGTGCCTTTCCTGTCCTTGATTTCCAAATCAAATTCCTACAGTAATAAAATCTATCTGATCAACCGAGGCTTTGCATCCTTCTTCGCCACTAAATGTTGAATTGCGGCGTGATCCGTATATACTATCACCTTTGTGCCAATCAAATAAGCTCAAAATTTATCAAAGGCATACACCACTGCCAATAACTCTTTCTCTGTGGTGGTGTAGTTCAATTGTGCGTCTGTAAGGGTCTTGCTGGCATAATAAATAACATGAAACATCTTCTCTTTCCTCTGCCCCAAAGCAGTCCCTACGGCGTAATCACTGGCATCGCACATTAGCTCAAATGGCAATTCCAAATCTGGTGCAGTAATAATTGGTGCTGATGTTAATTTCCGTTTCAGGTGCTCAAATGTCGACACGCAAGCCTCATCAAAGTTAAAATGCGCATCCTTCTCCAATAAACTGCATAGTGGTTTAGTTATTTTGGAGAAGTCTTTGATAAATCTGCGGTAGAAACCTGCATGTCCCAGAAAGTTGCGAACACCTTATACCGAAGTAGGTGGTGGCAATTTCTCTATAGTTTCCAACTTTGCCCTATCTACCTCGAGTCCCTTCTTCGATACTTTGTGTTCGAGTATGATTCCTTCTTATACCATAAAATGGCATTTTTCCCAATTCAATACTAGATTTGTTTCAACACATCGCTTCAAAACTATCACCAAATTCTCGAGGCATAGATCAAACGAGTCCCCAAAAACTGAGAAGTCATCCATAAATACTTCCACATTCTGCTCTACCATATCTGAAAATATAGCCATCATCCATCTCTGAAAAGTGGCTGGAGCGTTGCACAACCCAAAAGACATCCTTCTGAAGGCAAATGTGTCGTATGGACATGTGAAAGTTGTCTTTTCCTGGTCTTCTAGAGCTATCATTATTTGATTATAGCCCGAATATCCATCCAGTAGGCAATAGTACTCATGACTTGCTAATCTGACCAACATCTGATCAATGAATGGGAGTGGAAAATGATCTTTCCTTGTAGCTTTATTGAGCCTGCGGTAGTCCATGCATACTCTCCACCCTGTCATTGTTCGTGTTGGAATCAACTCGTTATTCTCATTAGTCACTACTGTCATGCCACCCTTTTTCGGTACACACTGCGCTGGGCTCACCCATGAGCTATCTGAGATTGGATAGATTATGCCCGCATCCAACCATTTTAGCACCTCTTTCTTAACCACTTCTTTCATTATCGGATTAAGTCTCCTTTGTTGCTCAACCGATGGTTTACTTTCATCTTCCATCAGCATTTTATGCATACAAAATGAAGGGTTGATCCTTTTGATATCCGCTATGGTCCAGCCAATTGCTGATTTGAACTCTCGAAGCACTCGTAGCAGTTTTTCTTCCTGAAAGGATGTTAATGCAGAATAAATAATCACAGGTAGCTTCGAATCTTTATTTAAAAATGAGTACCTGAGATGTTTTGGAAGTGGTTTTAATTCAAGTTCTGGAGGTGTCTCAAGAGATGGCTTTAATTTTACGGAGGTTTCTCCTGCTTTTGTCAATGGCTCAACAGGTATTCTGAATTTCCTGACTTGTGGAGTGGTATCCAGATATTGCACAAGTTCGTCATGTTCCTCATCCTCTAAATCTGAATTTTCAACAATTACATTCCTCAAAGGTTTGTCATCCACCCGACTTTGTACTTCATCATTTATGACCAGATCCACCAAATCAACCAAAAAACATTCCTCTTCATCTGCTGGAAACTTCATAGCTTTGAAGACATTAAAGGTGACCTCTTGATCATGAACACGCATAGTGAGTTCCCCCTTCTGTACATCTAACAGAGTCTTTCCTGTGGCTAAGAATGGTCTTCCCAATATGATTGGTATATTTTTGTCTTCCTCGTAATCCAATATGATGAAATCAGCTGGAAAAATAAATCTCTCTACTTTCACTAATACATCTTCAACAATTCCTCGTGGATACGTGATAGATCTATCAGCTAGCTGTAAAGAAATGTTTGTTGGCTTTGGATCCGGCAATCCCAACTGGTTAAACACTGACAAGGGCATCAAATTTATGCTTGCCCCAAGATCACATAAACACTTACTAAAGTTCATCTTTCCAATGGTGCATGGAATTGTGAAGCTACCCGGAACCTTCAGCTTTTGAGGTAATTTCTGCTGAAGCATTGCACTGCATTCCTCTGTCAAGGCTACCATTTCAAACTCATCTAGTCTCCTCTTCCTTGACAGTATACCCTTCATAAATTTGGTGTAGCTGGGCATTTGTTCCAATGCCTCGGCGAACGGTATGTTAATCTGCAGCTTTTTGAATACCTCCAAGAATTTGCTGAACTGTTTATTTTCCCTTTTTTTATTTAATTTCTATGGATACGGAACTTGAATGTGAATAGGTGGTAATGGACTCTTAAGCTTTTCCTCTGAACCTGTTTTTTCAGCCTCTTCCTGCTGAACCTCAGACTTTTCCAGATTTTCTTCTTGAGTTGGCCGATCGCTTCGCCATGAGGCATGCCAAGCTCTCCTCGGTGTAATCTCATGCGCAGCACGCGACTTGCGACTTGCGACTGACAAATCTTTCCCATATCTCAATGTGATCGCTTGACACTGTTCCTTCCCGTCTCTTCTTGGATTTGTCTCTGTATTACTTGGCAATGAACCCTGGGGCCTGTTAGTAAGCATGTTCGCCATCTGCCCCATTTGAGTCTCCAGATTCTTTATAGCCACTGCTTGGCTCTTGATCATAACTTCTGTGTTTGCCATGTATTTCATCATTATCTCCTCCACTTCTAATTTCTTTTCTTGTTAAGGTACAGCCGGAGTGTGATGTTGTTGTTTTTGCTGAGAAAATCCCGGAAGAAAAGGTGGTCTAGGATTAAACTGCGGCTGTGCTGGTTGTGATTGAAATTAATTATTCGGTTGAAACTGATTCTACTGATTCCCTTGATTAGTTGACCAACTAAAGTTTAGATGATTTCGGTTGTTGGGGTGGTATGTGTTCTGAAATTATCCTTGGTCTTTTCTGTTGTTGCTCACATACTGCACTGATTCTGAGCTGATAGCACATTGATCCGTCGAGTGTGACCCCGCACAAATCTCACATACGAAGGCAACCGTCTTTACATTTCCTTCTGCCAAAGTATCTATCTTCTTTGCCATGGTTGCCATCTGTGCTGACAACTAGTAATAGCATCAACCTCCAACACACCTGCCACTTAGGGTTGTGGCATCCGAGATGTAGGATTCTAAAAATCGTTGGATGCCATTGTCTCAATAAGGTTATAGGCTTCTTTATAATTCTTTGTCCATAATGCCCCTCCTGCAGCTGCATCTATAATCGGTCTCGACTACCATCCCATTCCATTATAAAATGTGTTGATCACCATCCAATCTGGCATACCGTGATGTGGACACTTCCTCGGCATTTCTTTGTATCTCTCCCATGCTTCATATAAGGACTCACCCTGTTGTTGCTCAAACTGAGAGATAGTTGTCCTCATCTTTGCCAATCTTAGCCATTGGGAAGAACTTAGCTAAGAACTTTTGTGCTAAGTCCTCCCATGTAGTTATAGATCCAACTGGCAAAGAATGAAGCCAACTTTTCTCTTTATCCCTCAATGAGAATGGAAACAACCTTAATCTAATAGCATCTTCCGTCACACCGTTGTATTTGAATGTATCACAAATTTCGATGAAACTTAACAGGTGTTCATTCGGATCATCTGTAGCAGCACCCCCAAACTGAACTATATTCTGCACCATTTGAATAGTCCCAGTTTTTATCTCGAATGTATTGGCTGCTATCGCTGGTCTGACTATGCTAGACTGTAGTCCATTAATATTAGGCATGGAATATTCCTTCAGAGCCCTATGCTCCTCTCATTGCTCTTTTCCTTGTGCCTCGGCTGCCATGTTAATTGTCGTATTTCCCAACTGTACTTGTAAATTTCTACGAACACCCGCTTTCCAACCTCTCCCATTTATGTTATCCTGGACAGGTGTTAAATTGGGGTTGGTTGACCGCGTGCGCATAAAAATTTATCCAAGTTCCTGATACAAAAACAAAAACTGAAATGAGATAAGATAAGACTAGACTTGTCTAAGTTATACAATATAGCTTAAAACTAATGATAGTAATACTAAATTAAATGCCTTTCCCCGGCAACGGTGCCATAAACTTGTTGCCTCTTTTTTAGTCTTAACAAAAGAGCTCTAACTCATGCAAGCATACATGCGTCAACAAGTAATACAGAGCAAGTAAAGTATCGATCCCACAAGAAAGTTGTTTAATTCAAATCGCTATGCATTAATTAATTCACTATATTTATATGCTCAAACTAATGACTAAGATTGGTTTGTTCTCGAGTTGCAAATAGCAACTAAAATAATAATAAACGGAATAAATCAACTCTGGAAATAATGGGATCATAACTTCATTTAATACTTAATTCAATCGCCACTATCATGCATGACTTGTTCACATATCACAGGAAAGTAGCCAAGAGCACTAAAAGAGTATTAGCCATTTTTCAATGTACTAAGACCAACTTACACAGCATCCACAGATTATAGACTCTATGTAATCATCAATATAACCTAAATCACTATATGTCTATGTGAAATTGCAACTATATTCATTTTAAGTTCAAGCCCTTATTCTAACTTATACGGTGAAACAGTATATGTCTATCTGGTTCACGAAATACATAAGCCATATAACACAGCCCTATATGCGTATACTATCATGATTACAATCCATATTTGCATGTTCATTGTCAATTCTATAGAAATACTAAAACGAATGGTGATCAAGCATTCATACATGCAAACAATCATGATAGACATCCCATATGATATATAAAACAATCCAGCATTTAAGCATGCAATCAAACTACATATTAAAATCCGTTAGAATCTCATAATGGAGTTTAGTTCATGATTGAATCAAAAGCCATTATGGGATCAAATCTTAACATGATTAATAAACAAACAATTGAAAGATGAAAGGTAGAAACAATCAAACCCAATTGCTAAATATAGATCAATATTTAAATCCTCATAAGATTCCAGCAAAATAATAATAATAATCCACTCTGGTAGAAAATCCCAAGAAGGAGTAGGAAAGTAGAGTTTTGGCCTCCTTCTACGTTGGAATCTCCCGCAGAGAGTAAACCCTAATTACGATGCAAAGAATACAACTAAAGTTGAATAGTTGTCCAGTGATACCCCTGAAACCAGTCAGAAATCGTTTTAAATCAATTACAACCCCTTAAAAATTGGAAATAAAATAAAACAAATCAGCGACTTGAGGCCTCATGGCGAGGTCAGTAGCTCCTCCGAAATATATTACTCACTGGGGTGCGAGACTTGCAGTAAGTCCTGATGTTCAGTCGGGCTCTCGCGTGGTAGCTGCCTCCTTAACTTCATCATGCTCCAGTCACAGCGCAACTTGCGATGGGTTCCATGGTTTGGTTGGGTACTCATGCGGCGTCTTGCGCCTCAAGCTCTCTTTGTCACGCGCGATCATGTGACACAATTGTTGTCTTCCGATCCTGCTCCCCGAACTTGGTTACTGCAATGTTATTCTTTGCTCTTCGAAATGTCCTATGTTTATCCATGCTTGTCCATCCATGCTCCACTCAATCCTAGCCATGCACATCCTATCTTTTGCCTCGTCTCAGGCATCCATTAGCCTCGTGCCCTATAACACCACCAAAATAGGCCAATTCCTGCACTTATTCACCGAAAGGAGTTTTAAGTATACGAAATGCAATTTAACATGAAATGCAGCTAAAACCTACTAAAATGTACGTGAGATGGGCATAGTTCGCATGAATTGGTACTCCATAAGTAGGTGTAAAACCTACTTATCAGCACACGGTATTGATTATTGATGCTTACGTAAGAAGCCACTCAGTTATATTCAATTATTGCTACAGTAATTGTTGCATAGTATCTCATATTATTCATTCAATTATTATCACAGTATCATCTACATAATATTTTATATTATTAAATCAATAATTGAGACGACAAAGTTATTCATATTATTATTTGCAATATTGACGATGTCTAGAAAGTTCTGTCGAGGAAAGATTTGGTCACCTAATTGCGCGCCAATAGGGAAAAATCCTTATCGGAAAGCACTCTCTTTCCTGGGAATGATCTAGTTGTTAAATATTGTGAGTTATAATATTAATGATGAATAATTGTTGGAAGATTAAAAATATGTTGATTGAAGATAAAATGATTTGTGGTAATATTTATTCAATCTTTGATATAAATAAAAAGTCTGTTATGAGACGTTTGTGGTAAGTTTGGTTTATTCTATGGGGGCGTATATGTCATCATCTAAGAGTCACTTTCGCCAATAGAAATTGCCTTTACCAAACATCAAACCACTTGTCGTTTCATATTACAGGCGTCGAACCAATTGTCGTTTCACATTACAGGCTTCGAACCAATTGTCGTTTCACATTACAAGCGTTGAACCAATTGTCGTTTCACATTACAGGCGTCAAACCAATTGTCGTTTCACATTATAGGCGTCAAACCACTTGTTGTTTCACAGTACAGGCGTCAAACCACTTTTCTTTTCACGTCACCAATCGTCAAGCCACTTGCCTTTTCACATTGCAAGGGCTAAGCTAGAAATCTTCTATAAATATAAGCTTATTTCTTCTTTCATTCTCACCAATTCACTACGACTCACAAGAGAATTCTATAGAGAGAGAATCAGAGAGAAAGAAGAAGAGTATTTTGTTACTGCACTATTTCAGTATCCAATCTCCTACTAAAGTAAGGGGTATTATTTCTTCTATATTCATATAGGGATATTATTTTTGTTCAATATTCGTATGAAATAATATTTTCTTCCATACTCTATAGTATGTAAGTAATATTATTTCGTTTCAGATTCTGAATTCTACACTTATGTTGACAAATATTGCTTCTATACTTCTTGAAATTAGTAGAATATCCTTAAAATTTGCGCTTCATCTAGTATCGTTTCACAAGGATATTTTTCTGAACATTCTTGTTAAAGTTTAATCTTTTCATGCCGGAGTACTATTCACTGGGTATTATTCATAACAAAAATTTATTTCTTTTATGTCCAAATTATTTTTGATACAATATTATTCTTGAATTTTACTCCAAAGAGCAGTATATGTCAGGAATAAGCATATGAATGATATTCCTATTTACATATGATTTGATTATGATATATATATATATATGAATGAATATGCAAGTATGCTTGCATTAAGAAAAGCTGTAAAGTCCTTTGATAGACAATAGAAACATATGTACAAGGACTTAGAATGAATTGATCAAATGTATTAGGTTGATCCTATATAAGCAAAACAACTTTGCAAAGTCCTTGAAAAGAAATGATGTACAAGGACTATAAATATAGAAAGATCAAGCATGTTAGGTTGATCTAATGATGTAATAAATAGGATTGTCTGATCGTCGAGCACTGCACCACAAATCTTAGTCTGCCAGGAGAGTCAAGGGAAACTCGAGAGCTATCGAGGCAGAATCGTAGTCTGCAAGATAGGAGATCTCGGAGCTCGTAGACTGCCAAGAGAGACGAGGAAAGAATCGTAGTGTGTCGAGGAGAACTTCCTCAAGGCCGTAGTTTACTGAGGAAGTCATGTTTACAATCGTAAAGACAGCCTGTCTATGAGCCGACTGAAGATCTACTGAAGCCCAAGTCAAGAATCGTAGACTACACTCAGAGTCGTGGAGTCTACTGATCATATCAGAGGCAGAGATCATAGTCGAGCAAGATTAGATGAAGACAACAAGCACAACGACAGAAATCATAGTGTCAAGATCTGATCTCGGAGTCGTAGTGTCTCGCAGTACCAAGTCAATCGTGAATCGTGCGTAACTAAGACCTCAACAGATGTGCTCACAATGCCAAAACAGAATCGTAGAGCAAATACGATTCTCAATGAATGAGCACTCCCAGAATATCCAAAGGAATTAAGCCTCTGGTTGGCACTGCAAAGATACATCTCATCTGAAGGAAACCAGAGAGCACTCAAATGGCATGCAAGCTAACAGAAGATCTAAGCACCAACCCAATCAGCATCTAGATTTAGTTGTGAAGCCATTCGAGATGAAGTCTTCCACAAGTTGATCAGAAGAAGACTTCAGTAACTGAATAAGGAAAGTCAGCAAGTGCAGTAGTTGTCAAGTGGTAAGATGACAATGATCTTGGAAGTAACTAGGATCGTAGTGTTTGCCAAACAAAGAAAGAACTGATAGAGTACACACAGAGATACTGGTCAGCTTCTGTAGAACAAGGCTAAAATGATTAAGAATTGGGTCAGTCCATTGATGATAAGTGAACGGGAGATCACAAGGAGAAAGCGAGTTGGACACGCCACAAATATGAAGTGTCTTGCTATTCAGAAGGGGCCAGAACAAAGAAGTCAAGCCATCAGCATCTAAGAGCTGTTGAGGCAAACAAAAGTGTTGAAGCACTACACAAAAGAAGGAAGAGGTGTTCTCTATTGAAGATACAATCAACACTCTTCAAGATCGAAGTGTTGTCTCTGCCAGTCAACAAGACACTACGATCAGGTCCAAGAAGACATGCATCAGAATCGTAGAGTTTGAACAGCTGAAAATTGAAGCATTGGCAACAGTTCAATCTGAAGACTGATATTCGGACAAGAGCTTATTGAGAGCATCGATGCACAAGGACAACCTCTGATCGAGGAATCAGAATGGTGAAATAAAGTCTTCAACCTGCCCGAGACATTAAAGTGACATCTCTGACAGGGTAGGTGAAATAGTAGACTGCAGTGTCAGAAATCATGACATGTCACATCTGCAGTCTACACCAAATAACTCGAGATCTGCGAAGTAAATCTGAAAGCTTTCAACGGCTACTTTCCAACGGGAAGATTGGGAAGAGGTATAAATCAACAGAGCTTCAAAGATCAAAAGTTGCTGATGATTGCAATGTTGTAGAATCGTTGAGTTGGTAGAATGCTAAACGTTGACTCTGCGAGTTCCACCTGAGCTTAAATAGAACAAGTCTTAGTGACAGTGAGACTACGAAGGTGGAAGTGAAGCAGCTTTGAAGAAGGACTTAAACAGATCAAAGCTTCACTCAACAAAGATGAGAATGCCACTTGAATTGGCATCTAAGCTAAGAGCCGAGAAGGACAAGAAGATAGCATTCAGAAGAGTGGCAAAGCACAAGACAAATCCTAAGAGCCACTCTACGATTCACCATGAACCCAAAGTCAAAGCGAGCAAAGTGTGCGAGAACCATATGCCTTGACATATTAAGAAGGGTTCAGGAAATGGTGATGGTGCACAGCTGACACTACATGAAGATGAGCAAAACAGAAGAAGATCAGTTGCACCAAAGATGATGTGGTCTAGTCTCGAAGCAGAATGCAAAGAAGACCACACCAAGATGCTAAGTACAAAAGATGATAAAGCTTAAAGTTATCTTAGCAGCTCAGCACCAACAACTACAACAACGAGAAGCCAAGGCCTGAGGGGTCCTTGTCCAGAGGGACTAAATGAAGTTCCAAGCCTGCTAGGCTTGAAGAGTTCCTAGGGAACTAGAGAAGTTCCAAGGCTGCTGGCCTTGAAGAGTTCTTAGTGAACTGAAGTCCCAAGGCTGGCCTTGAAGGAATCTTAGTGATTCAAGGTGCTGCCCTTCTTTAGTGGAAATTCTGCTAGTTAAAAGCAGAAGAGTGGATTAGGAGCTTGAGTCTCTGAACCACTTAAAACCCCTTGTGTCTTTTACTCATTTACATTATGTACATTAACTGCTATAACTGTTATGTATGTTTTAACTGCTTACTACTGAATTAACTCTACGAACAATGTATGTCTGATTACGAATATATCAATGAAGGGGGTCTTTTACTTATTCCGTTGTGCTTGAAAAGATTCTTATGTTTGTCATATGCTAATTTATGAGCAATACAAAATAAATCAGAAAAGTATTTGAAATTAAAAAGGATCTATTCAACTATATTGTGCCTACTGGGAACTAACAATTGGTATTAGAGCAGGTTCTCATGCTATATTCAAAAGCTAATCTCTTTGAGTCTGATCCTAGGCACAAACATTATTCTAAAACTTAGTTTAGTAGTAAGTCACATGTTATATGCAGATGTGCTCACACATTGGAAATATTGTGTATAGGTAAATGTGTATATACACCTGAAGCTGTTCAGATTGGTCTATGTTCTTGATTATCATATCAACAAGACCAATCCTTGCTCGTGGTCAATCTTGAAGTCTGAAGACCAGGCTAAAAAGCTCAAGAGACATCTAGTCAAACATCCACCAGCCTAAAAAGATGAAAAGGCTATACATGCAAAGAAATGCTTATCCATAGAAGAAAGGAGAACTTCTCAAACATATGTCTGGTTAACCAGCAGCTGGATGTAAACCTGGTAAACTCAAGGATGTCAAAGAACTAAAGATGCTGAGATTTTCTTAGCTTACATCTTCAAGATCACAGCTGATTGATTGATGGTCAAGAGGAGCAACAAGTTGTCAGGAGCAAATGAGAAACTATGCACATCAATGCCTAACCTCAGTATGTCTAAGATAAATGACTATTAAGAAACTGACAATAAAAAGGTACAGTTCCTCACTAAGATGATTGTGTACATAATGTTGCACCTCCTTATGAACTATAACAGTACTCTTTCAAGAAATCATAATCTACCTAAAAAGGTGAAGAGAAAAAGTACACTAAGGGTGGATACTCAAATGCCTACAAACTTTCTCTCCATCCAAATTTTAGGATGAAGATGACATCTTGAAAGAAATCTGAAATAGGTCATAAGAACATCACAAGTTAAATCAATTTCATATGGAGTAATCTTTACTGATGGGTTAGTATGCATGTACAAACCTATGTTCTAAGTGTTTGATAACACAAAGAGTATGATCAGTTCTACAAGAGTATCTTGATGATTTGTAGAAACTGATCACCTCCATGAATCAACTAGATACACATAAATCGTAGAGTTGATTCTCACTCTGTGAACACTTAAACCTTGTGAACATAACCCAGCAAATGATGAAACCATCAAAGAAAAAGAGTGTGTTATTAAAATGACGAATCTTACACACACTCACCATTATGCATCTAAAAATGTATTATCTAAAACTAGTTGCATGCATAAATATGATTGTCGGTGATAAATGTGATAATTATCCAAATATATGAGGAATAAGGGTTTAGAAAACTAACCTTGCAGAACCCATTTAATTATGGGTACCAAAAATAGAAATGTATCTAACCTGCAGGTACGTAGTCTATCTGACCACACTAAGGAATGTTGAAGCAGAAGACTTCAGTCTAAGAAAGATTCAACCAGCAGAAGGCTTAAGACTGTTCAGAAATGATTCTGATAAAATTCCTAAATGACTAAGCCTGTCCTTGAAGACCTGCTGAGCTAATCCAAATGAAGCTCACTTGGCTGCTGACACTTATATGGAAGCAGACCAATTAACCAAAGATGGAGAGGGTCTTAGATGCTCAATCATGCAAAGCATGACATATGAGAAGAATCCTCAAGGAAGCTGATCACAGAGGATCATTGAGCATCAAACATGTGGAGCTCATTACGGGAGCAGAACTCAACGAGTACATGCTAACAAAGAAGGTTCGGAGTGCTGACAAATGATCGTAGAATGATCAGTCCTGGAGATAGCCATGTCCACGATGAAAACCGATTTGACTGACGGTGTTATTTCTAGTCAGAAAGAAGCATGTAAGGATGTCTCCTAATGCACACAAAGAAAAGGAAGTCACCCCTCACTGAGAAGATAGTATGAACATGGGGAAGCAGTGATCTGTTAAGAAACAACAGCACTGAGTTATACTATGAAGCAGTGTACCAGCTACAGAGTCCCAAAACTTTGTGCTTGATGAACCAAATGAAGATCGATAGTCAGTAGGAACGTCTCAAAACGTACTACTAATAACCTTTCAGTCACCCAACCCAAAATCATGGAGTGCCCACGATCAAACATCTGATCGTAGTGTAAGAATAGGAGGACACCACGATCACAACAAATGCAGTTTCCTAAAGTTGGTAGAGGTCCTCTCCAGTAGAAAAAGGTCAAATAAGATATCAGTACAAATTACTTCTAAAGTATTTCATCTGGAAAGCGCCTCAGGGACAAACCTGACCCTTAGTTCACTCTAAGAGGTTAGCCCTTCCTGAGCTACCTTGACCCAGAAGGAATGTTAAGTAAAGTTTATCTCAAGGACCAAGTCAGTCAACGTTCGTAGAGTCGAGGTTGAAGAGAACTCCATGATCGTAGTGCAACCTCAGCAATCGTAGAAGCAGACTTGACGATCGTAGCCCTACCAGAGGAAACCCTAGCTAATGAGAAGCTCGGAAGAACTGGACATTTGCCCAACCATTCAGATCAAAAAAAAATTAAGTTTGAATGCTGGTTGGAAAGAGGTCATGTTAAAGAAGAATGTCCAAGCCCTCATGGAGTACATCAGTGATCAAGCTATGCAGCATCAAGATGAGGATTAATGTCAAAACCATTCACTGCAGTGTCTATCAAAAGATGATCGTTGAGTCAACAAAGGAAAACGTAGAGTACATAACTGCCTTATCATGTTACTCTACAAATCAAAATGGTCAACGGTCAATCCATGTCATTGACACCTATTTGTTTTGAAAGGAGATATTAAACTGAAGAGTTAATGGGGGAGTTACAGCTCATTACTGGGTATCATGCAACCAATGGTTGGTTGACACATCACTGTTTATGCAGAGTTAGAAGGAACTATCATAAAGGAAAATTCAAATTAGCAAACAGTTATCAGAAGCTATCGAACATCTCTCCCTCCCATTTTCAAACCCTAGAACCCTCTCAAAAGCCAAAATCAGTTAACCCTCCAGAGCCTTGCCCAAATCACAATTAGCTGTTAGAATTTGTAATATTCAAGAACGCAATCAAATTGCAAAAATAAGCGGAAACGTGTAAAAATCAGAGTTTAAAATTTTACAAACCATATACCCGGATCACCCTTTATGCACAATTATTAATTAAACGAAAAGGATGAATAAGAAACATACCCTTGAAGATCCGAGCTTCCTCAGGTACAAGTTCACCTCCAATCCTTTTCGCGGTCAACTTGAATCCACCGGGTTTGGTTCCTTCCTTTGATCAACGTTAGCCACCCAAGTGTTTGGCCTCTAGAGGTGATCCACCAAGGAAGAAGAAGAATTCAAGAATATGGGTATTTGGCTAAACCCTAGTTTTTCTATCTCTATAGAAAATAAGCGTACTCTCCAACCATTGGAATAATTACGTATATATTTTGATATCTGATATAAGACTCCTCTTATAAAGATATCAGGTAACCTTATTTAATAAAATAAGGTATTATTTAATTAAACTCTTTTAATTAAATGGGCTCCCTAATCTTATTAGGGATAATTAATTAAACTCCTTTAACTAATTTTTCCTCCTAATCTATTAGGAATAAATGAGAGTACTTATATTAAATTAATTTCTAAACTCTTTTAGAAATTAAAATAATAATAATAATTGTAATAATATTAATAAGACTCCTCTTATTAATTTATATTTAATATTTCTAAAATATTAAATAATAAATATTAAGCTATTTAATTTATTCTATCACCATAGATTAAATTAAATATACATAACATATTATTACGATTATGCCATTAACTTATTAAATAATTATTCTTCCTTTTATGGTGTGACCCTTTAGGTTCTCCATATTAAACCTATTGTGAATAAATCAATTAGAACAATTCTAATCTTATTTAAATAAATAAATTAAATAATTAATTTATTTAAATAAATAATATTTATTCTACAATAGGAATAAGTCTCCTAGCGATCAACGACTTTCCGGATAATATAGATTTCAACATTAATCATAAAAGAACCTTTGAGTAAATAGTTCTTGTATGAATTCAATCCTTCCACCATACAATGTCCCAATTAAATATAAGACATGGAATTCTTCACAAGTCTTATTTTATTTAATTATATGTATTTCGACTCTTAAATGCACAACACCAAATAATGCAAATTAGAAACTCCTTTCTAATTTCATTACGCTTATAACCAAGGACTACTGGTTGTCATTTATCGAATCACATAGGACATTTCTCTTCTTTTAATAAGTGGTAGATTCTTTATTGATCATACATTATCTCCATGTACAACTTATTATACCCAAGCATACCTTTGATATACCCTAAGGGTCTTAAGGAATAAGTCAAAGTATAACTCATCATACACAAGATACTATGATGATCTCAAGTCCAAGGATCACTTGTACTACTATCACTACAGAAATTCCTATTGACAGCAAATAAAACTCCATTAGGTATTCCTTAGCGAGCCACGTTCGATGAACTTATTCTCTAATAAGCACCTACATACTTGCTTTAGTGTCTCCACACAAATGATCATGAGATCAATCATCCTCATCCAATGAGCAAGCAACGTATGTACCAATCTATCCTGGATTCACTAATCCCCAATTTAGTAATCCAATGATTGGGAACTATTTTAGTTTTAAGCTTTCTAAGAATTTAGATCTCATTAGAATGATCATCATCATTATTCTAAAAGCATTGCTTAAAACTATGGGTTTATCACATATTATAAAAACAAACATCATGTAGATAATTAAAAGCCCTTAATAAATTAATACTTTTTATTAATAAATGAATAAGATTGTTACAAAGTATATGCTTTATCATCAAACATGATTGGCTTGTGTGCATACTACTTTCATTAGTAATCTCTCATAAACCCCTCTGAATCAAATACCCATATTCCTCGAACTATTCAAATAGAAGACTGGCGAGTAATCACTGGCATTCAGCTAGTAACCAAGTCGTTTGAAAAATCTAAAAAGAAGTTCAGGGACATTCTCGAACTTGAAAAGAAAGCTGGATTCTCAGAATGTTTTGAGGCTAGCACTCGAGTATATACTAAACTGGTAAAGGAATTCTACTCAAATGCATCCATAAATGCCGAAACCCTTTCAACCAAGGTTAAAGGTCAATCTCTTAAGCTGAAATCATCTGATATAAATCAATGCTTAGGTTTCTCTGACCTAGGACTGAGAAACCTTGATGAGATCAACACTGAGCAAACAAAGGAGATTATGGGGTACTAAAGAAACCTCATTCTAAAGGATATGAAGAAAAAGGAGTTCCCTGAGGAATTCGAGTTCCTTGCTGAAATAGTGGGAAAATGCATACTATGCAAGGACACTGCACACGACACGGTGCTTGATCAACAGTTGAAAATCATGTCTGCTATAGTTCTGAAGAAACGAATCAACTTTGGAGTTATCCTGTTTGTTTGAATATCCAAATGGGTAGAAAAGGCTGAATTGAAGAAGTCTACAGAAAAACCACTTACAAAAGTGTTTCATGGAAGACTACTGAGCATTGTGATGAAGAAGAAGCTAAGAGGCAGAATCAAGGATGATGAGGGAGAACCTCTGAATGTTCACAAAGTAATGTCTCCATAACTATTTGTGAATTGGAAGAAAAACCCCAAGGAAAATAGAAGACTGACAACTGGGAGCAACAACAAGGCCTCTGCAAAGAAGAGGAAGGCAAAAGAGGTAGAAAGCTCTGAGTCTGATGACTCTGTACCAGTAGCCACCACACCAGCCAGAAAGAAATCCAAAGGTGTGAAGAAAATTGAGGCTCCACCAAGAAGTCTATCAACTGAAGACAAGGTTAAAAGAAGAAAAGGTCCTGACTGCAGAAACCGCCAAGAGAAGAAGTAACAGCCTGCTTCAAGGACCATCAAGCAAGAAAGCTAAAGTGGTAAACAAACCAACCTCAGCTTCCCGAGAAAGCCCATCAAACAAAGAAGAGGAGGTGGAGTCAGAAGAAGAGAAGGCAACTGATAGTCCCAAGGCTGAGTCCCCACAGATCAAATCCAGCAATGAAGGTGAAGCTGGATTAATGGAAGAAAATGCAGCATCTACTGATGAAGAAGAATGCACAAGCCATGTGGCTAACTCTCAGAGCATTCACTCTGATGATGAAGACAAGATACAAGGTGACCCAACTGCATCTCCAAATGCAAATGCTCCAACCAGCCCAGATGATGGGTCAAATGATGTTGATTCTAAAGAAAAAGGACCTGCCCCTGCTAGTGCTGAACCTCAAGGAAGTTCATTTGATGATTCAAAGGCTTCAGAGTCTGAAGAAGAGTCTGACTCTCCCATAGCTAAACCTCCAAGGAGAAGGAAGAGCTACAGACTACAAGCCAAATTTGCTTCCAAAAAGAGAAGTGATCACTCTAATGCTGTCATTGAACTAAGTGATGATGAGTCTGTATCACAGGACGAAAGTGTTGAAGATAGGACCAGTGATGAAGAAGATGAATCAGAGGAAGATCTTGCTAAAGAAAGTTCTCAAAATGAAATGCATCAAGAAGGATTCATTGATGGAAATGATCAAAATGTCTCAGGCTTCAAAGAGAAGAAATGGAGAAAGATTCTGATTCTGCACATCAGGAATCAGAGGAACAAGAAGACTATCCAGTTCTCTCTCCCGCAAGGATTAACAGAAGAATAGTGGTGGAAGTCTCAAATGAACTACCAGAAGCACCTCCCGAGAGATGGGTAAATTATGGAAATGAACAGCTCAAAGTGGTGAGGATGACTGCGTTTGAGGTGTTTAAAAACTGGAACAACATAGAGCTAGACTGCACAACTATCCTCTACAATCCTGATGATCTACTGATGAGATGGTTCCTCCAATGCATGCCATGGCTAAAGGCACACACTGAAAGAGATGGAAGTTACTTCAGCTGGTGCTACTCTCATTTTCCAAGCATGGAGCTGGTGGCACAAAACTTCCCAAGGGTGATGAGGTTTGCTACAATGATGATCAAAGACCAGCCTCACTACAAAGTCTACAGACATGCTGGCAACCACTATATCCCTTATGATCGTAGAGTGGAACTTGAAGGAAGAAGGATCGTGACTAAGGAGATAATCGTAGAGTCTGTTCACTCTACTACTGATGGTATCCAAGTCCTAAATGAGAAGCTTCCATCTGCTCAAGCACTATTGACCAACACTCCCTCATCCTCAAATAGCAATTAGTACTCAATGATTGTTCAAATTCTCAAAACATTCAAAAACCTGTCCAAGGATGAAAATTATAGAGTCCAATCTGATGCTCAACAAGAGGCTGCCCAACCAGATGACCGAAGTCCTATGGAGCAGGAGCTGTTGAAGAATTTTGATCAACTGGTCAAGAAGATATCTCTGATCAATGAAGAATCAAAGATGATGCTGACAACAGCTACTATGGCTGATGTATCTCTCAAAATCAAATAGAGAGATCACATCTATCTGAAGGCCATACATAATCAGAAGGCAGAAGCACTACGAGCGCAGAAGGAAAATGAAGAACAACTCCAAGTCCTATCTGACAAGATTGACAACATGAATCAATCTTTCTCAGTGCAACTTGAGCTAAGCCAACAGGAACTCAAGTTTGAAGTTTCTAACTCCTCCTACCTGATGGAATAACTAATGTCCAACATTGACCAGCTCTCCCAAGTGATTAATGACAAAAAGGGGGAGAAAAAGAGGAATAGCAAGAGCAAGAGCAAGAGGCATTCAAGAAAGGGTAAGGAGAGCAAAAGGAAAGAAAAGAAGAAGTCAAAGAAGATAGCACAAGAAGAAGCTGAGTCATCGTTTGAGGGGAAGCCAGAAGATGATGATCATATGATCGCAGAGTTTGAGGGGGAGCAAATTATAACATAAGATAATGAGTTTGAAGGGGAGAAGAGCAAAGATAGAAAGTCATCATCCCAGGGGGAGGAGGAGCAAGAAGATCAAACAGATGATTAGCTTATCAACAAACATCCTGGAAGCATACATGGAGCCAAAAAGGTACATCTCTAACTGGTTAGGTATGTTCTAGATCCAGGATGTAAAATATCAGTGTATTAAATACCAAATCATTATAAATGACATTCGTGATAATCTGTTTTAGAAATACAGTTGCTCATTGTATATAGATTCATTCATAACATGCATGTGCACTTATTGTTTTTGTCATAATCAAATAGGGGGAGATTGTCAGGAATAAGCATGTGAATGATATTCATATTTACATATGATTTGATTATGATATATATATATATATATATGAATGAATATGCAAGTATGCTTGCATTAAGAAAAGATGTAAAGTCCTTTGATAGACAATAGAAACATATGTACAATGACTTAGAATGAATTGATCAAATGTGTTAGGTTAATCCTACATAAGCAAAATAGCTTTGCAAAGTCCTTGAAAAGAAATGATGTACAAGGACTATAAATATAGAAAGATCAAGTATGTTAGGTTGATCTAATGATGTAATAGATAGGCTTGTCTGATCATCGAGCACTGCACCAGAAATCATAGTCTGCCAGGAGAGTCAAGGGAAACTCGAGAGCTATCGAGGCAGAATCGTAGTCTGCAAGATAGGAGATCTCAGAGTTCATAGACTGCCAGGATAGATGAGGAAAGGATCGTAGTGTGTCGAGGATAACTTCCTTAGGGCCGTAGTCTGCTGAGGAAGTCATGTTCAAAATCGTAGAGACAACCTGTCTACGAGCCGACCGAAGATCTGCCAAAGCCCAAGTCAAGAATCATAGACTACACTCAAAGTCGTAGAGTCTACTGATCATATCAGAGGCAGAGATCGTAGTCGAGCAAGATCAGATGAAGACAACAAGCACAACGACAGAAATCGTAGTGTCAAGATCTGATCTCGGAGTCGTAGTGTCTGCATAGCCGAAGCTGAAATGTAGAGTCCAGAACTAAGACCTCAACAGATGTGCTCACAATGCCAAGAGAGAATCGTAGAGCAAATACAATTCTCAACGAATGAGCACTCCCAGAATATCCAAAGGAATGAAGCCTCTAGTTGGCACTGCAAAGATACATTCCATCTGAAGGAAACCAGAAAGCACTCAAATGGCATGCAAGCTAACAGAAAATCTAAGCACCAACCCAATCATCATCCAAATTGAATTGTGAAGCCATTCGAGATGAAGTTTTCCTTAAGTTGATCAGAAAAAGACTTCAGTAACTAACTAAGGAAAGTCAGCAAATGCAGTAGTTGTCAAGTGGTAAGATAACAATGATCTTGGAAGTAACCAGGATCGTAGTGTTTGCCAAACAAAGAAAGAACTGATGGAGTACACACAGAGATACTGGCCAGCTTCTGAAGAACAAGGCTAAAGTGATTAAGCATTGGGTCAGTCCATTGATGATAAGTGAACGGGACATCACCAGGAGAAAGAGAGCTGGACACGCCACAAATCTGAAGTGTCTTGCTATTCAGAAGGGGCCAGAACAAAGAAGTCAAGCCATCAGCATTTGAGAGCTGTTGAGGCAAACAAAAGTGTTGAAGCACTGCACAAGAGAAGGAAGAGGTGTTCTCTATTGAAGATACAATCAACACTCTTCAAGATCGAAGTGTTGTCTCTACCAGTCAACAAGACACTACGATCAGGTCCAAGAAGACATGCATCAGAATCGTAGAGTTCGAACAGCTGAAGATTGAAGCATTGGCAGCAGTTCAATCTGAAGACTGATATTCGGACAAGAGCTTATTGAGAACATCGATGCAAAAGGACAACCTCTGATCGAGGAATCAGAAGGGTGAAATAAAGTCTTCAACTTTCCCAAGGCATTAAAGTGACATCTCTAACAGGGTAGGTGAAACAGTAGACTGCAGTGTCAGAAAGTCATGACATATCACATCTGCAGTCTACACCAAATAACTCAAGATCTGTGAAGCAAATCTGAAACTTTCAACGGCTACTTTCCAACGGGAAGATTGAGAAGAGGTATAAATCAACAGAGCTTCAAAGATCAAAAGTTGTTGATGATTGCAATGTTGCAGAATCGTTGAGTTGGTAGAATGCTAAACGTTGACTCTACGAGTTCCACCTGAGCTTAAATAGAACAAGTCTCAGTGACAGTGAGACTACGAAGGAGGAAGTGAAGTAGCTTTAAAGAAGGACTTAAACAGATCAAAGCTTCACTCAACAAAGATAAGAATGCCACTTGAATTGGCATCTAAGCTAAGAGCTAAGAAGGATAAGAAGATAGCGTTCAGAAGAGTGGCAAAGCACAAGGCAGATCCTAAGAGCCACTCTACGATTCACCATGAACCCAAAGCTAAAGCAGAGCAAGTGCAGAACCATGTCTGCCAACATGTTAAGAAGGGTTCAGGAAATGGTGATGGTGCATAGCTGACACTACACGAAGATGAGCAGAATAGAAGAAGATCAGCTGTACCAATGATGATGTGGTCCAGTCTCGAAGTAGAATGCAAAGAAGACCACACCAAGCTGCTAAGTACAAAAGATGATAAAGCTTAAAGTCATCTTAGCAGTTCAGCACCAACAACTACAACAACAAGAAGCCAAAGCCTGAGGGGTCTTTGTCCGGAGGGACTAAATGAAGTTCCAAGCCTGCTGGGCTTGAAGAGTTACTAGGGAACTAGAGAAGTTCCAAGGCTGCTGGCCTTGAAGAGTTCTTAGTGAACTGAAGTCCCAAGGCTACTGGCCTTGAAGGAATCTTAGGAGCTTGAGTTCCAATCCTGCTAGTTAAAAGCAAAAGAGTGGATTAAGAGCTTGAGTCTCTGAACCACTTAAAACCCCTTGTGTCTTTTACTCATTTACATTATGTACATTAACTGCTATAACTGCTATGTATGTTTTAACTGCTTACGACTGAATTAACTCTACGAACAATGTATGTCTGATTATGAATATATCAATGAAGGGGGTCTTTTACTTATTCCAATGTGCTTGAAAAGATTCTTATGTTTGTCATATGCTAATTCATGAGCAATACAAAATAAATTAAAAAAGTATTTGAAATTAAAAAGGATCTATTCAACCCCCCTTCTAGATCTATATTGTGCCTACTGGGAACTAACAGTATTATGTTGACAATTTGGACATTATTGAATTCTGGATAAATTGAATTATAAATCTTAAAAATTTATCCTTGCTCTAATTTAATTGAATTCTTATATCATTGTCATCATCCTCATGCTTATATTATGATGAAAGTCATCTTTGGTCGTAGTGCATAGATGGACTGTTGATTGGTATGATTATGACCAGGGATCATTCGGTATAATCAAGACCCGAAATGTTACAAATGATGTGGTAAAAGTCCTCATTGGCCCGTAGTGCATTGATGGACAGTTGTTGGTATGATCATGACCATTGGTGATAAAAAAAATGAATATCTTTGGCCCGTAGTGCATGGATAATTCAGTGATGTGGATTATTTATTTAGCTGAGTCCCAGTAATAAAATTGATGATAAACTTTTAAATCATAGAAGATAGTAGATATCATGCTCTACTTGACTCTTCTAATGGATTGCTTGTTCCGCTGCAGTTAAACTTGGTGTTTATTGTATTTTATCAGTTTAACACTGTTGAAGGCTAATGATAATTTATTTTGCATTATCTTAGTCATAATATTTCTTACTGGTCTAGTTGAGCTCACCCTTTTGCTTTCATTGTTCTCTTCAGGAAATGAGAATATAGCTGGGACGAGTCGGGAAATAGAGTGACGGTCTAGATAAGTGGCTATAGTAGTCCTCACTATTATGTGAAATAGTGTGATAATAATTGTAATGAGGACTTTATTTGAGTTTGGATACTCTCTACGAGACATTATCCGTGTTGAAACTCTCAGCTACGTTTTGTCGTACTGTATAAAAGAAGTTTGTATTTAAATTCTATATCATGTATTTGGCGACTCAAGATGGGTGATGTATACCTATTTTGGGGGCGTCACAACCGGTCTTTTTTTTTCCAAAAAATTTATAATATTTATTTGAACTCAAATTTTTACAGACTCCAGTGATTTAGATGTAATTTGGATCAAAAATTCTAAGGGGTCGACCAGGAATTAGTTTGACTCTCAAAAAATTTATAATATTTATTTAAACTCAAATTTTTACAGAATTCAATTATTCAGATATAATTTGAAAACATGTAAAAATAGGATTTAGGGTTTTGTGTTTACGATTTAGGGAGTCAAAAGAACAAAAAATAGGGCCAAATTTTTACAGAATTCAATTATTTAGGTGTAATTTAAATAGGGTTCTTTACAATAATATATAACAAATAGTAAATAATTACAAGAATAGTACATCAATCAAATAATTATAATAACAGTGCAATAATATATAATAATATCAAGAATAGTGCAATACACGTCATATTATCCAACCCAACAAAATTAGAAAACCCTTAATTCAAGGAGAAAACTACTCAACTGTTCACTTTGTTCCATATTTTTTTCTAGACAATGTAACCGAATTTGTTGTTACTGTGTTGTTTCCAAAGCTCGTCTATTGTTTTGAGGTCAGATTCGGTGATGAATTAGACCTCATAGAAGAAGACGTAGCCGCGCTTGATGGCGGCGTCTCTGGCGAGGGCAATGAGGAGGCGGCGGGTTTCTTCATCGACTTGCTGGAAGTTTTGGGCGGCAAGGTAAGTTTGCAGGAGGTCGTAGGTGGTGGTGGGTTGGGAGGTGGAGGGAGTGGTGGAGGAGAGAGATAATGGGGTGGTGGGAAAGGGATTTGAGGAACGAGAAATTGTGGGGTTGTTGGGTTTGAGGAAGAGGGAGTTCGAGGAGTGGGTAGTGGGATGGCAGTTTGTTGGGTGGCGCCGTTGTGGGAGGGAGGTGTGGTGGTTGAGAGATTAGAGGGAGTTGGTGGCCATGAGATAAAGGGATAAAAGGTGTTTTGTTGTTTGAGAGTTTGTGATAGAGATTGAGAGTGAAGTAGTAGTGTTTGAAAAGTTTGAGGGATGGGATATGGAGGGGAGATAATAAATTAGGTTTGGAAGGGAAAATAAAAAGAAGGAATTTTATTGGGTAGATTTGGGTGAGGCTAGCAAAACCTTCAAGTAGTGGGTAGCCAAATCTTCATACCAACGTAACCAATTCAGTTTTATTAAGTTACCAATTTATTTTGAACGTAATGTTGTTGGTAGCCAAACCTTTAAGTAGTTGGTTGCCAAACTTTCAGACCACTGTAACCAATTCATACTGCAGGTGTGGAGGTAGATTGATTACCTTGGTATAAAGGTTTGGTTACCTCGGTATAAAAAGTTTGGCAACCAATTGCATGAAGGTTTGGCTACCAACTATATCACATTCAAAATAAATTGGTAACCTAATAACACTGAATTGGTTATGTGAAGCCCCCAAAACAGGTATACATCACCCATCTTGGGTCGCCAGATACAAGGTACTGAATACAAATACAACTTAATTATACAACGATCAAATGCAAATATCTGACAAAAACATAGGTAATGTGAGTTTTAATACAAATATTGTCATCTAGACAATATCCACACTCAATGGAGTCCTCATTACATTTATTATCACACTATTTCATAGAATAGTGAGGACTACTAATGCACCATCTAGGACCATCACTCTGTTCCCGACTAGTCCCACCACGTTCTCATTTCACGAAGAGAAACGAAAGGAAAGAAATGGTGAGCTCAACTAGTCCAAAGAAGAAATATTATGACTAAGATAATGCAGAATAAATTATCATTAGCTTTCAATAATGTTAAACTGATAGAATATAATAGACAACAAGTTTAACTGCAACGGATCAAGCAATCCATTAGAAGAGTCAAGTAAGGTATAAAATCTACTATCTTCTATGATTTAAAAAGTTTTTCATCAACTTTATCGCTGAGACTCGACTTAATAAATAAAATCGAATCATCCCTGCTCCACGGCCAAGGATATTCATGTAATCATCAATGGTCATGACTATACCAAATAATCCCTGGTCATAATCATACCAACAACTGTCCACTAATGAACTACAGGCCAATGACGACTTTTACCACATCATTCGTCACATTACGGTCATGATTATTATCTAGAATAATCCCTGGTCATAATCATACCAAGTCCATCTATGCACGTAAGCCAAAGATGACTTTCAACATAATATAAGCATGAGGATGATGACAATTCAATAAAACAAGTTCAAGAATAAATTTTAATGATTTATAAGTTAATTTATCCATGAACCAATAACGTCCAAATTGTCAACATCATACTGCTTTGTAGAGTAAAATTCAAGAATGCTCAGAAGAATATTTCCATGAAAAGATACTGGATGAAGCGCAAATATCAAGGATATTCCACTAATTTCATGGAGTATAGAAGCCAAAGCTTTAACCAACTGAGTATAATAGAATATATGAAATTGCAAATGGATTTTCGCCCGCCATTCGGTAATCCACGTAAACAGATCATTTCCACAATTTAATAAGGAATGAATACGAAGGATCATTCACCATGCATGTGGTAATCCACATAGAGCGAGTTATTCCAATGTAATAATAAAGAATGGAATAATGGAAGGATTCACCATGCGTGCGATAGATCGCATGACGAGTTATTCCCAATGAAATAATAAATAATGGAACCAGTCCCAAGCATAAATGCCTGAGACATGGATATTACGACAAAATAATAAATAATGGAACCCGTCCCACAGAACGCATGCATGAGCAGATATTCCGATAGAATAATAAAAAATGAGAATATTAGAAGAATTTCACCATGTATGCGGTATTAGCATAAATAGGTTATTCAACGAATAATAAGAATGGAATAACGAAGAATTTCACCATGTATGCGATTGCACATATATATCTGAGTTATTCCAACATAATAATAAAAATGGAATAACGAAGTTCTCTTCATGAATCTGAAAGAAATAATACCCCTTACGAGTACAACAAATAATATCCCTTACCTTAGAAGAAACTGGATATTGGAGTAGTGAAGTAGCAGAATACTTTTCTTCTTTCTCTCTATAGTTTCAGTGAATTCGTAAGAAATAATGAAGGAATGAGCTTCTATTTATAGGAGAATGGACTGAATAGTAACTAATTCTGAAACAGTCCAGTTGATTTACTTTTAAACCGACGATCCATATTGGTTTACTATTAAAACTTAAAGCAATGGTCCATATTGATTTACTATTAAAACTTTAAACCAAATGATCCATATTGATTTACTATTATAACTTTCCACCAGCGGTCCATATTGATTTACTATTATATCTTCAACCAACGGTCTGAAAAATTAGAACATCTCCTCATGGAATAATATTGTACCCAAAAATGATTTGGACCGAAAAGAAATATATCTTACGGGTGAATAGTACCCCGTGAATAGTAACTCGTGAATAGTAACTCGTGAATATTAACTCGTGAATAGTAACTCGTGAATAGTACTCCAACACGAAAAGTTCCCCGAATACCCGATTGAATAATATAACCTCCAAACATCAATTATTATCGAAACAAATGTCGATTTCCACTAACACTAATAATCCCAACACAATGGAACTATAAAATTCATCTCTAATCAACACGAACTTATTCATCATTAATATTATAACTCATAATATTTAACAACTAGGTCGTTCCCAGAAAAGAGGGGGCTTTCCAATAAGGATTTCTCCTTATTGGCGCGCAATTAGGTGACCAAACCTCTCCTTGACAGAACTTCTAGACATTGTCAATATTGCAAATAATAATATGAATAACTTTGTCGTCTCAATTATTGATTTAATAATATAACATATTATGCAGATGATCTTGTAACAATAATTGAATCAATAATATGAGAGATATGATCGAGAATTATCGTAAGTAATAATTGAGTATAATCGAGGTGACTTCTCACGTAAGCATCAATAATCAATACCGTGTGCTACTACGCAACCACAGCGTATTCATTGTACTTTTACTAACGGGTAGTTCAACGGTTTTAACGGTAACACCTCCGTAGTTATTTTTATAGAAAGATAATTTTGTCATTTTCTAACTACGATAATACTTCCGTTGTGAGGTCCACTTAATGATTGTGTCAATAATACAATATTCCTGTTAAAACGAATATTCCCAATTAATGATAGAATATTATATAACCACTTGCTTACTTTGCAAAATTTATAAATATTATCCACAACTATAACATTATATCAAATCCCCACCATATTATTAAAAAAATTATTTCGAGAAAATTAAATATTTATTCATAAAATCTGGGGTCTCACAAGCTACCTTGGTATGAATGTTTGGCTACCAACTGTGCTTTGAAAAAATTATCAAATAAAGCCTGCCTTTTAGCCGACTAAAAATATCAAACTCTTTTCAAAGCCTGCTTGCTTTTACAAATAAGCCTCAGAACTCAGAAGCTGCTGTGTTTTCAGAATTAATCTCGTTTTCTCTCTCTCCAACTTCATGTCTTCCTCCATAAAATCCGACGACCCACAAAACCAAACCAAAAGTCCGACTAAAATCCGGCGACCACCATTCTCTCTCCTCCCCTCTCCAATATCTACCGGTACGAAAACCGAGGACTCGAGGAAGAAGAATTGAGACGGAAATGTTGAACAAAAGTCCGAAAAACAACGACTGAAGGAGTACAATTATGTCTTCTAATTACTAGTAATAAATTAGTCTGAAAAAGGAATGAGGATTTATCGGATAAAATAAAGGGTTCTTTACAAAAATAAATTTACTAATTATGTAAATAAAACTTTAAATGCATTAATTGTGTAATTATTTTATGAGTGCAGTATTGTTGTAATAATTTTTAAAAATGTACTCCCTCCGTCCCATAATTATAGGCTGATTTTCTATTTTGAGATGTCCCAATATATAGGCTACTTACTATTTATAAAATTTAGTTGGTTCATTATTTTACTTTTATGCCCTTATAATAAATATTCAACCATTACTCTCTTTTTTGAAGAAACAACATTCAATGTCATTATTTTTATCACCACATTTAATGTTGTTGTATTCTCTTTGGTTAAAGTTCTATGGTTATGGACTTTAATGATCAGTACACGTCAATCAATAAAATTGAGAGTTCTAGTGTGATAAGTAATAAGTAATTAACTTATTCATTAATTCCATATGAAGGGGTATATGTGGAAAATTATGTTAAAAATTGCAAATTAAACAAATTTTCTTAAATTATGTGCCAAAAAAATCAGCATATAACTATGGGACGGAGGGAGTAATAGAAAATGTAATTGTTCCATTTAAATACAGGTAAAAAACAAGATTTAGGGTTTTAGTGTTTTAAGGTTTAAAGTTTAGAGTTTAATGTTTACTATTTAGAGTTTAGAGTTTAGGGTTTAAGAAGTCAAAAAAAAAAAAAAAATAGGACCCGTTGCTAGACTCGTCGCTCCAAAGGACTCGTATATATAATTCAAAATTACATAAAAGTACAAGTTCCTAAGCCACTTGGACACCATATATTCCAAGATTGCGTAAACTTGCAAATCTAGAGGAACACAATATGGGCAATTATTCTATACGGTCAAGATTAAAGAAAAGATAATAAAGAATCTGGTTCCAACACTTTGTTGTACAACCTAATTCTTCGTGACAAATTAAATATTTAATTTTGATTATTTATTTATTAAATTGATTAATTTTAGAATCAATAATTAAGCATATATAATTATATTTTGAAAATAATAAAAATTAGAATTAATAATAATTATATACTCCACTTGCTTATGATTATAATCTCTTCACTTATATATATTTTGATTAAAATAGTATAAAATTTTAATTTTATAAATGTTTTATTTGACTCAAAAATATTAAAATTGAACGGTTAATTTGGGACTGAAGTAGTAAAAAATATCCAGAAGCATGATGAATATATTTTCCTATAAATATTCCTTTCATGGTTTTACTAAGCCGTCACAAAATCATAGCACACCCAAAGAAAACAAAAACAAAAAAACAAAAACAGAGCTATGTCAAGGCTAAATAGTGCTAATAATTGGCAAAAAGGCGAAACGGCGCCCCACCGGCTCCTTCAAGTTGAACGGAGGAATGCAAGCTTTGAGAAGTTGGAAACCATTGAAGAAGAGACAGAGTGTGGCCATTTGCACAGCAGAATTGAAAAAACGCCGACGTATGGGTCGGTTTTGAAGGCTGGTTACACCAAGCAATTGTCTTCTGTGAGAGCCGCTTGATTGATCATACTGAAGTTCAGTTTGTTTTAGCTTGCTAATTATGTTATGCATGTGTTTGATCAATTTGTTAATAGTCTTTTATTTTGTTTCTTATTTCTATCTATCATTCTCTAGTCTAAATTAGACTGTTCGAGACAATTTTTGTTATAAAAAGTAACTCGTACAAAAATAATTCATTTTAATAACTTGCTTAAATAGACTGTCTATTTTGAACTGTTTAAAATCAAGAATCCATTTAAAATATAGCAAAATAACTTTTAAATTAGTATCTATTGAACCCAGTCCAGAAAATTACAGTTTCAAGTTTGTAACTAATCAAGTGTCAAGTCTCTCTTGCCCTTTTATTTGTCTAGATTAAAAATTAAATTTCATGTATTTTTTCTTGAACGGAAATTTTAAAACAAATATTGGTAACACATAAAGAAAAGAAAATAAAAATAAAAGGTGAGAGAGAGAGTACATCCATCACACGCCGTATTCCAGATAAGCCATTTTTAGAAGAAAAAAAATTATTTTCAATTATGTGCCAGACATTAATTAGAAATATCAAATGTAATAGTGGTAGACATTATTATACTCCCTCCGTTCAGGTTAAATGCTTTCTAAGTTACTGTACTTTACGTCAACTTATAAATGGGTCATTGAATATTTTTTTCTTACAGTCAACTCATTGTACTCGACTTTTCTAACAAACCGTTAGAAAATCAGTTAAGTCATGTTGACTTTAAACGGTTTGCCACGTAAGCAGCTGACTTATAAAAAAAAAACTTATGTGTATGTGGCCTTGATTATGTGGATTTAGAGGGAAAAAATTATGGAGAAAATAAAAGAATTATTTAAAAGTATAATATAAATTAGAAAAGTTGGCCAAAAAAATAAGAAAAAAAAATATATTTAATTAATTTGTAATTAATATCAAATGAATTTTTATTTAATTATTTTAAATATAATAATATAAATTAGAAAAGTTAGCCAAAAAACAAGAAAATAAATGAAAAATATCTTTAATTATTTTTGTAATTAATATCAAATTAATTTTTGTTTAATTATTTACAAATATAATAATATAAATTAGAAAAGTTTGCCAAAAAATAAGAAAATAAATGAAATATATATTTAGTTATTTTTGTAATTAATATCAAATTATTTTTGTTTAATTATTTACAAATATAATAATATAAATTAGAAAACTTTGCCAAAAAACAAGATAATAAATGAAAAATATATTTAATTTTTTTGTAATTAATATCAAATTATTTTTTGTTTAATTATTTATAAATATAATAATATAAATTAAAAAAGTTGGTCAAAAAAAATAAAAAAATAAATGAAAAATACATTTAATTTTTTTTAATAAATATCAAATGAATTTTTATTTAATTCTTTATCAATGTAATAATATAAATTAAAAACACATAATTTTCCAAATTCACGTAATTTCATCTGAATTTGCTCCAGATCTCTTTATCGACATCATCATCTTTTATCTCAAATCCCTCAACTCACTCAAATTCCATCAGCTCATGCGAATCGAAGCACAAAAGAGAAGAAAAATCGAAAATAACAACAATTAAATTGAACAACAACGAAGAAATCCAAGTCTTCTTGATGGATTTCCTCTCAATGGCGTCAATCTCGTGCTCTCTGTTAATCTCCATTGAAGAACAGAGAACATAGCAGATTGCTTTGAGTGACAACGGCAGCAGCAGAGAATAGAGCAAAGGGGTGGCGGTAAAAATGCCTTTGACTGCCGATCAATCGACTGGCGAGAGGTGCAACGCGTGAGGCTGAAGTGCGAAGGATGCCATTGAGAGTCATTTTCGAATTTAGCAGAGTGAAGGTCTAGGGTTTTAGCGAAGCTTCAATTAAGGGAATATGAAATATATTTAGGGGAAAATTAAGGGTTTTTAATTTATATTATTACCTCAAACAAATTGCTTTTCTCGAAAAAGAGGAGAAGGATTCCAAAGTTGATGGCAAATTCCATTATGACTCGTGTATTGATAAGTGGATTATATATACACGAATCGATATTCATTTCAAGTTTAAATTCGTAGTTATCTTCATGTTTTGTGTTCGTTTTTACTCGTTTCGTGATATTTTATGTGTAGGATGGTCATAGATGCAATTGGTGAGGAAAGGCGGTCTTTTTGGAGCAAAAGTGGAAAAAAGTTGGAGCTTGAAAAATTTGAAGTCGATGCTATATATTGCGGGGCAATGACTTTTTTTCTCGCTTTACTTCGCCAGTATGGGGTCCCGTTCTGAATCGTCCTATTCTCATTTCAAGTCTGCTAGAGCTCGATTTGTGGGATTGGGCTGATGCGTTTGGACTCTAATAAAAGAAGAATTCGGCCAGAAGAGGGGGGAGACGACTATTACGTAGAAAAACAACGATCTTATAACACAAAGGCAAGAATTCAAGAGCGATTTCAAGGATTTAAGAGCGAACGTTGGAGGAGTAATTCTCAGAGATTATCACGACGGTTGCGAATCAAGGCTACGTGAAGGGGTTTTCTTTATTCTTCTTCTCCTCAGTCTTATTTGTAATTGGGATGATGTTTTCAACAAATTATTCAGTTTTTAATTCATTCGTTATGAACTAATTTACTTATTAAACTTGTGATGGATCTTTGGGTGAAACGATGATTCTATAACTTTGATTTCCAATTCAATAAGATATTTTCAGTTTATCTATGTTAATTTGAGCGTGAATTTATGAATTGCTTGATCAACAGTTCTTTGTGGATTTGAAAGGAATCGAGAGATGAGATTCGAATCTGACCTGAGTTAATATAAAGCATCTCATCGCATGAATTTTGTCGATAGCAGATTTGTGATTATTGTTAAGGTAGAGATACGCTTGACATCGCATGTAATCGTATAGAGATCTTAAACTTCAACCTTCTTTGATTGCAGTTCACATAGAGATATAGTGAGTTGGTTAATTTAGGTGTTTAACGGATTTCTATCTTAATTGTGGATTGATGTTAATATGGTATTAGTGCATCGAGAGGTGGCTTTTACTACGTTCGTGTTCTTGATTAATAAACTGGAATATTGAATTGAGTTGGAATAAAGGTTTGAAAATCAGAGTGAAGCTCAGGGTGAAATCATAAGTCTAATTCTCCATTAATTGTTTGAAGTTCTGGATTTCGTTATTGGTGACTGTTTTGTGATAATTTATTTATTTAGTAATTTTAGTTTCTTTTATTTATTTTAAAACCATTGAATTGATTAGTTTAATAAAATTAGGGTTAATACAAAATTGATAATTGTGAAATTAAGATTCTTGATATTTTGTCCTCGTGGGAACGATACTCTATTCATACTATATTACTTGTTGACCACGTGCACTTGCGTGTTTTTAAGCGTATTGATTTTCACCAACAAGTTTTTGGCGCCATTCTTGGGGGACAATTTAATAGAGATTTTAATATTTGTTTTTACAATATCGGTTTAATTAGTCCAGCTTTTACTTAAACATTTTTATTTTGTTTCTCTAATTCGGGGTTTTCGACAATGGTTTATGCAAACACGATCTAAACATCCAGACTTGCTTCCTTTTGAGGACGACATTGACAGACGATTTCAAAAGTAGAGTAAGTGGATTGAGAAACGAGCAATTGAAAAAATTACGATAAGGAAGAAACGATGGTCTGCCAAGACCGAAAAGCGTTGAGGAATTTTGCCACACCTAGGGTGACTGATCTACAGTCGAGCATTACTAGGCCTGCAATTGCCGCGAACACTTTTGAAATAAAGCCTGGGACCATTCAGATGATGCAGAACTCATGTCAGTTTGGGGGAATGGCAAACGACGATCCGAATGAGCATTTGATCAGTTTTCTAGAAATGTGCGACACGTTCAAGTACAATGGGGTGTCGGATGAGGCAGTGAGACTTCGCTTGTTCCCATTCACTTTACGGGACAAGGCGAAGAGTTGGTTACATTCTTTACCGCCGGGTTCGATCACTACGTGGGAGGATTTGGCTCAAAAATTTCTTGCCAAATTTTTCCCACCGACGAAGACTGCGAAAATGAGGAATGACATCACAATGTTTGAGCAGAAGAATGGAGAGTCACTATATGAGGCATGGGAGAGATACAAGGAATTACTCAGAAAGTGCTCACATCATGGATTGCCCAAGTGGTTACAAATGAACACCTTCTATAACGGGCTACATGGAAATGTCAGAACTAGCATTGATGCGGCATCGGGCGGTGCATTCATGGCTAAGAGTTACGAGGAAGCCTACAATTTGATAGAAACAATGTCGACAAATAACTACCAGTGGCCCACAGCAAGAATGACACAGGCAAAGGCGGCTGGGATCTTGGAATTAGATGGAGTAACAGCTATACAAGCACAGCTTTCTGCATTATCCATGAAGTTTGATACGATGAATGAGAGGGTAAATACGATGGCAGGGGCTCAAGTTCAACAATAAGTTCAGCAGGTTATGGTAGTATGTGAATTGTGTGCGGGTGATCATCCGACAAAGCAGTGTGCAATAAATCCAGCATCCGTTCAGTTAATAGGCAACTACAATAGAATTTCGCAATATACTTACCAAAACACCTACAACCAGGGGAATAGGAACCACCCAAACCTTTCATGGAGCAATAATCAGCAAACTCAAGCTCCACGACCATCATATCCCCCTGCTTTTCATAGTCATCCACAATGATTCAACAAAGCAGGGAGGGAAAATTCGATGGGGAGGAATCATGGGCAAGGTACATGACTAGCAACGATTTGGCTATGAAGAATCAAGCTATTGCTATCAAAAAATATAGAGAATCAGATAGGTCAAATTGCATTGGCATTGAATAATAGACCACAAGGAACATTACCTAACGACACCGAAAGAAATCCGAAGGGTAATCATGAGCAATGTCAAGCAGTTATGTTGAGAAGTGGAAAACAACTCGGTGGGAATAGTGCAGAAAATTCAGCAACACCGGAGGAAAAAGTTGATGACAGTAACGCAGTGGAGGGTAACAAAAATGAGGAAACAAAGTTAAACAGCGAGCTGATTGTTTAACCTCCACCGCCATTTCAAAGAGAGGGTCCAAAAATGAAATCGAGATAAGCGATTCATAAAGTTTTAGATGTGTTCAAGAAACTCCAGATTAACATCCCATTCGCAGAGGCCCTAGAACAAATGCCGAGGAGTTATGCGAAGTTTATGAAGGGAATTACATCGAGGAAGAAGAAATGGGAAGACTTGAAACAAAGGCACTAACGGATGAGTGTAGTGCGATTATTACGAAAAAGCTTCCACCAAAACTCAAATACCTGGGAAGCTTTACTATCCCGTGCATGATCGGGAAGATGTCGTTTAACAAGTGCTTATGTGATTTGGGGACAAGTATAAACCTGATGCCATTATCAATATATTCATAATTGGGTTTGCCCACGCCAAAGCCTACGAATATTTCATTACAATTGACGGATAAGTCAGTCACATATCCGAGAGGCATTGTAGAGGACATTTTGGTAAAAGTGGATAAGTTCATATTCCCTGCGGACTTTATCATATTGGATTTCGATGAAGATAAGAACATCCCGATCATCCTAGGGAGACCTTTCTTGGCCACGGGACGGACACTCATAGACGTGCAAAAAGGAGAACTGACAATGAGGGTCCAAGATCAAGAAATAAAATTCAATGAGTTCAAGGCCATTAAATATCCTACAGACGAGGAATAGTGTTATCGAATGGATTTAATTGAGCAAATTACCAGCGAAGATATTAACAAGAGTTTGATCAATGATCCGTTAGAAACAACCTTATTGGGGGATGAAGAAAAGACGACCCGAATTTGTGGACTTATTACGGATGCTAGACTCTTTGCCACGAGTTAAGCCGATTCTGAGCAATTTAGGTTGAACCTCCACACACCGAGGAGACAGTTGCAGAAAAATTGAAACCATCATTGGAGGAGCCACCGACATTGGAACTTAAGCCACTCCCTAAACATCTCAGGTATGCGTATTTAGGCGATTTAAATTCTTTACCTGTAATTATTTCTGCTGCACTTAACGAATTGCAGGAAGAAAAGTTGCTGAGGGTGCTTAGGGATCATAAATCAGCAATTGGATGGACGATTGCGGATATAAAAGGCATTAGCCCATCATTTTGCATGCACAAGATTCTGATGGAGGATGATGCAAGTCCATCGGTGGAGCATCAACGTCGACTTTACCCATTCATGAAGGAAGTGGTCAAGAAGGAAATTCTGAAATTATTGGATGCCGGTGTCATATATCCAATTTCTGACAGTAAATGGGTAAGTCCGATTCATTGTGTGCCTAAGAAAGGGGGAATGACGGTAATTCAAAATGAGGATAACGAGTTAATTCCAACAAGGACAGTGACAGGTTGGAGGGTGTGCATCGATTATAGGAGATTGAATAAGGCAACCCGAAAGGATCATTTCCCGCTACCTTTTATCGATCAAATGTTAGACAGGTTAGCGGGACATGAGTTTTACTGCTTATTGGATGGATATTCGGGATATAATCAGATTGCTATCGCTCCTGAGGATCAAGAAAAGACAACATTCACTTGCCCTTACGGCACCTTTGCATTCAGGAGAATGTCATTCGGATTTGTCAATGCACCACAACTTTCCAAATGGTGTATGATGGCTATTTTCTCGGATATGGTGGAGAAGAACGTTGAAGTCTTCATGGACGATTTCTCGGTCTATGGGGACAATTTTGACACTTGCTTAGAGAATCTGTCATGGTATTGCGATGGTGTAAGGATCTGAACCTCATACTTGAATTGGGAAAATGCCACTTCATGGTTGAAGAGGGCATAATTTTGGGACATAAGGTGTCGGCTCAAGGATTGGAGGTGGACAAGGCAAAGTTGGACACGATCGAGAAACTACCTCCACCTGCTCGATTAAGGGCATTAGAAATTTTACTGGGCTTCTTTGGGTTCTACAGAGATTCATAAAAGACTTCTACTAGATTGCAAAACCTCTATGCAGTCTTTTAGAGAAGGATGCCACTTTCAGCTTTACTGCGGAATGTAAGTCCGCGTTTGACCTATTGAAGAAGAAATTAACTTCTGACCCGTGATGATAGTGGCAATCCGATTTGAAAATGCCATTCGAACTTATGTGTGATGCGAGCGACTATGCGGTTGGGGCTGTTTTGGGCCAAAGACGAGACAAGGTGTTTCACGCCATATACTATGCAAGCAAAACACTCACAGAGACTCAAATGAACTACACTACTACGGAAAAGGAATTGCTTGCAGTGGTATACGCGTTCGACAAATTCCGGGCATACTTGATCGGGACTAAGGTAATAGTCTACACGGACCATTCGGCGATTCGGTACTTAATAGCGAAAAAAGATGCTAAGCCACACCTTATTCGATGGATTCTCCTACTTCAAGAGTTTGATTTAGAAATTAAAGATAGAAAGGGGACGGAGAATCAAGTTGCCGATCATTTATCAAGGCTGGAAAATCTGGAGAAAAAGGATGAAGATAGATGCGTGATCAACGAGACATTCCCGGATGAGCAGTTATTTGGGTTCAATGCAGAATTTTCGTGGTATGCAGACTTAGCGAATTATGTGGTAAGCAAGATTCTTCCCCCGGATCTTACACGACAACAGAAAAAGAAGTTTCTTCACGACGTCAAGTGGTACATGTGGGATGAGCCGTATCTGTTTAAACAATGCGACGATAAGATGATTCGACGATGTATCCCATACAGTGAAGTCCACAACATATTACAAGAATGCCACTCATCGGCATACGGTGGACATTACGGGAGTGAGCGCACCGCGGCAAAAGTGCTTCAATCTGGGTTTTATTGGCCTACAGTGTTCAAAGACGCCCACCAATTTGTGAAAACATGTGATAGATGCCAAAGGGTGGGAAACATATCGAAACGAAATGAGATGCCCCTACAAACAATTCTTGAAGTGGAAATCTTTGATGTATGGGGCATCGATTTCATGGGACCATTCCCGTCGTCTTTGAGCAATCAGTATATTCTCGCTTTCATGCGGTGATTACGTCTCTCGAAATGGGTTGAAGCTGCAGCATTACCATCTAATGATGCCAAGGTGGTCCTCAAGTTTCTACAAAAAAACATTTTCACGAGGTTTGGCACGCCAAGAGCAATAATTAGTGATGAAGGCGATCCTTACGCAATAAGTCGCTTTCTGACTCTTTTGGCTAAGTATGGGGTCAATCACAAGGTGGCTACAGCATATCACCCTCAAACTAATGGGCAAGCCGAGGTATCGAACAGAGAAGTTAAGAGGATATTGGAGAAAGTCGTAAATCCGAGTCGGAAAGATTGGTCACTTCGATTGGATGATGCATTATGGGCGTACCAGACTGCGTACAAAACGCCAATCGGGATGTCACCTTATCAACTCTTGTACGGAAAGGCATGTCACTTACTGGGGTGGAGCTACTGACAAGAGCTTACTTGGGCACATACAAAATTGAATTTTGATCAAGCCGCGGTAGAGAAAAGAGGCTACTCTAACTAAATGAGCTCGACGAATTTCGCCTCCAAGCCTACGAGAATGCCAAGCTATACAAAGAAAAAGTTAAAAGATGGCACGACCAGAAAATTGTGCAAAGAACATTCGAGCCGGGTCAAGCAGTCCTCTTGTTCAATTCACGGCTGCGTTTGTTCCCCAGAAAGCTTAAGTCGAGATGGTCGGGACCATTTACTATAAAACGAGTATTTCCTCGTGGTAGCCGTTGAACTCTACAATTCGTAATCCGTTAGAAACGTTCAAGGTCAATGGTCAACGGATAAAGCATTCTTTGGGGTGGCGAATCGAATTGGGACGCCGAATAACATTACCCTCGTATATACGATGAAAATGAGGAGTAGTCAGGCTGAACGACTTAAAATCAAGCGCTAATTGGGAGGTAACCCAATTTTTCTTTATTTTTCATAGTTCATGTTTAATTTGTTAGGATATAGTTTATGAAGCAATAGTTAAGACTTGTCAATTATTAAGTTTTGCTAAAAATCTCTGAAAAGTACTAAAAATCTCATTGAAACTCCAAGTTGTCATTAATCTAACATATTGCATGTTTTTGGTTTCAGGAGAGGTCCAACATGAGTTAGAGCAACAACGACTACGAAATGGAGGAAAATCGGAGAATTTTGCATCTCAAAATTTTTTGCCAAATTTTTTTAGCAGTGGGCATGCCTGCTGGAATGGGCCTCTTTATTTTAACACCCCGTAGGAAGTGGGTCCTGAAACTAAGGCGGACACGCTTTGTTATAAGGCACAACCCCAGCCTTAGTTCCCACACACATACACACGCCCACTCCTTCTTTTGCTCTCTCTCTCCCTCAACATCACTACCTAGCTTCCATATCAACCCACTACTAACCATAACCTACATCACAACCCTCATCCCCACTACTAATTCCCACGATCTCCACTACCCAAACTTCACAATCCCACCAACATCACCTATATATATATCATCTCATATCTATTTCTTCCCACATTCATATTTTCGAATTAGGGCATTTAGAGATGTTGTTTTTGAGAGCGAATTCTAGTGCGTACTTGGCGCTTCATCTCATTTCTACCACATACACCAATTTCCAAGTTCAAATTTCAAAAATTGTGTAACTTAACCCCACCGCACGCCAAGTGTTTGATAAAGTGCTTGAACCAAGTTTTCGGGTACGTAAGTGTTTACTAGCAAGAGTTCACTACTGACATTCAATGGCGTCTCAACCAACACCCAAACGCCAACGGGGGGCGAGTTCAAGCGCCGCTCCACCGCCAACCACCTATGACCGCCGAAAATTTGTGAGTGCCGCCGCCGCCGACCGTTATGAGTACATGCAATCTAAGGCACTTACGCCAGAGCGTGGTTTGGCCCCCGAGGGGAACGACGGGGAGATGATGTCCCAAATTCACCAAAAGGGGTGGATCAAATTCACCGAACATCCGACACCCGCAGTGGTTACTATTGTCAAGGAATTCTATGCAAACACCGAAGACAAAGCTCCTTTCAAAGCGTTTGTGCGGGGTCGAATGGTTCCGTTCAGTGACGATGCAATCAACGCTTACTATCAGTTGCGGGTGCCACGCCATTGTCAGTATGTTCAAATGAGGGATTTTAACCCGGATTATGAGGAGGTCATTAAAAATTTGACAAAGCCGGGCACATCTTGGACCAAAGGGAGGAAGGGAGGAACAGTGTTCAATAGCAAGGACTTAAGCGGTATGGAAAGATATGGTACGCATTTTATATGCGAAAAATTGCTTAGTCCCAACACACTTTGGACGTCACCAAAGAGAAGGCGTTACTGTTATACGCCATTATGCAAGATTTCATTATCGACGTCGGGGTCATCATCAGTTTCTCCATCCACCGGTGCTTACGTGGAAATTTTTCGGGCGGTTTACCTCACCCTTCACTTATATGTGCGTTGTCTTATGCAACGCCGGGTGCGTTGCGTTATCGATGATGAGCCCACTCAACCGCCATTGTTTTGCTTGATTCACGAATGATTGCGCGGTATTCATTGTGGGGGGTGGAGGAGAGAGTCACATCCACGGGGTTTGGGTTTTATTTTTCCATCTAAGGCGTCGGAGACGAAGTCGATCGCCAAGATACCTCGGGGATGAGGATGAAACAATGGGAGATCAAGGAACCGAGCGGGTTTCCGCAGATCGAGGCATTTTCTAGTACTCGGTTCTTGAGTTCCGTAATCAAATGAATCGCGATAATAGGGCAAAGACGGAAATGCGGCGATTGACAATGCGTCAAGATCATATGTTCGATGCCATGAACGTGTCTTTCGCCTCATTCAATACAACACTTCAGAGTTTTAACCCGGCGGCCCAATTTCTGTATCAACAACCCGGTCCATTACCTCGATTTCCTCCTAGTGATTCCGATGAGGAAGAGCACCAACCATCGCCCCAGACTTAGACGATTCCAGGGAAGTCCTATTGCACTTTATTGTTATCCAATGAGGGCATTGTCTTATTTAAGTTAGGGGGAGTAATTTGTTTAGTTGCATACATGCATTTTTAAATTTTTGTTGTCATATCTAGTTTTGCATTATAGAATAGGTATTTGCTTAGTAGTTAGGATTTTGCATTGTTTTCATATATATAAAAAAAATTAGTTAAATAGTGTGTTTGCATATGTCCAACGGTGTCGCATTTTTCATGTTATTTTTGTGGGCTAATGATGAGATTGTGAACAAGTTAACCAATATAGTATGGATTATTAGAACTATGATATAATTACTGTTATGAATCGAATCTTGGACTTGTTTGATACTGTTATAAAAAGGGTAGCACTAATAACATCTTTGTTGACCGGTCAGTTCAAATCGATACATAAAATGTTTCTAAAGGATAATGCTAGGGTGAACCAGAAAACGACAAGGATAGGCAGTGAAGGCTTAAATTAGGCAAGAACCTAAGTTTGGGGGAATATATGTGGGGTATATAACTTTAAAAAAGAAAAAAAAAAAGAAAAGAAAACATGTTGAGTCTTGTGGTGGGTTGAGGAGAAACACTCCCCATAAACACAAGCGTGAGATAGAGCGTAAAACGCACTCACCAACCATCTAGCAAAAGAAAAAGAAAAGGGAAATAATCACGGGAAAAGAGCAAAAAGCCCCCGTGTAAAAAAAAAAAAGAGAAGGAAGAAAAGAAAGTATAAGTATCCTGCATGTACCCTTGAATTTGGTTGAGTTTAATTTTAGTTGAATCGTGTCTATCTTTGAGATTTTTGAGTTTGCACTTTATGATTCCTTCTTAGAAGTTGTTTATGTATTGAATTTGGGTCCGTATCAGTTATCTTAGATGTTGATCACACACGCACGCTATACCAGTAATAGTTGTTCAAGAATTGAGAATTAATACGTAATTGTGGATTGGGTTTGATAATTTGTATTGTAAAGTTGCTTGTTTTCTCTGAGGCCGATGGGATAAGTTAGTTTATGCGATGTTGTTGGATTTTTAGGCATTTAGATTGTTATTGTATTTCATTGCATTGCATAACATATAGTTTGTTTTGTGCTCGAGGGCTAGCACAGTTTAAGTTTGGGGGATTTTTATAAGTGGATTTTATATACACGAATCGATATTCATTTCAAGTTTAAATTCGTAGTTATCTTCATGTTTTGTGTTCGTTTTTACTCGTTTCGTGATATTTTATGTGTAGGGTGGTCATGGATGCAATTGGTGAGGAAAGGCGGTCTTTTTGGAGCAAAAGTGGAAAAAAGTTGGAGCTTGAAAATTTTGAAGTCGATTAGCTATGCTGGCGTAAGGCGACTTGTTTTTCGCACCCCGTAGGGTATGGGGTCCGTTCTGAATCGTCCCTATTCTGCATTTGAAGTCTGCTAGAGCTCTCGGTTTGTGGGATTGGGGCGATCGTTTGGACTCTAATAAAAGAAGAATTCGGCCAGAAGAGGGGGGAGACGACTATTACGTAGAAAAACAACGATCTTATAACACAAAGGCAAGAATTCAAGAGCGATTTCAAGGATTGAAGAGCGAACGTTGGAGGAGTAATTCTCAGAAATTATCACGACGGTTGCGAATCAAGGCTACGTGAAGGGGTTTTCTTTATTCTTCTTCTCCTTAGTCTTATTTGTAATTGGGATGATGTTTTCAACAAATTATTCAGTTTTTAATTCATTCGTTATGAACTAATTTACTTATTAGACTTGTGATGGATCTTTGGGTGAAACGATGATTCTATAACTTTGATTTCCAATTCAATAAGATATTTTCAGTTTATCTATGTTAATTTGAGCGTGAATTTATGAATTGCACGATCAATGCTTCTTTGTGGATTTGAAAGAAATCGAGAGGAGATTCAATCTGAGACTAGTTAATATAGCATGTGTCGCATGAATTTTGTCGATAGCGCATTTGTTATTATTGTTAAGGTAGAGATACGCTTGACATCGCATGTAATCGTATAGAGAGCTTAAACTTCAACCTTCTTTGATTGCAGTTCACATAGAGATATAGTGAGTTGGTTAATTTAGGTGTTTAACGGATTTCTATCTTAATTGTGGATTGATGTTAATATGGTATTAGTGCATCGAGAGGTGGCTTTTACTACGTTCGTGTTCTTGATTAATAAACTGGAATATTGAATTGAGTTGGAATAAAGGTTTGAAAATCAGAGTGAAGCTCAGGGTGAAATCATAAGTCTAATTCTCCATTAATTGTTTGAAGTTCCGGATTTCGTTATTGGTGACTGTTTTGGGATAATTTATTTATTTAGTAATTTTAGTTGCCTTTATTTATTTTAAAACCATTGAATTGATTAGTTTAATAAAATTAGGGTTAATACAAAATTGATAATTGTGAAATTAAGATTCTTGATATTTTGTCCTCGTGGAAACGATACTCTATTCACTACTGTATTACTTGTTGACCACGTGCACTTGCGTGTTTTTAAGGCTATTGATTTTCACCAACATGTATCCAGAGGGATTAGTGGAGACGAACAAGGGATTGTAGTTCTTGAACAAGAAGCTTTTATTAATGGCACTTCTGAGTTTCATTCCAATTTTGCAGCTGCTGGACTAGAATCCACTCTCAATCATCTGGTTGAAATTATGTGAATTTGGAAAATTAAGGGTTTTTAATTTATATTATTATATTACTAAAGAATTAAATAAAAATTCATTTGATATTTATTAAAAAAAATTAAATATAATTTACTTTTATTTTTTTTATTTTTTGACCAACTTTTCTAATTTATATTATTATATTTGTAAATAATTAAACAAAAATTAATTTGATATTAATCACAAAAAAATTAAATATATTTTTCATTTATTTTCTTGTTTTTTGGCAAAGTTTTCTAATTTATATTATTATATTTGTAAATAATTAAACAAAAAATAATTTGATATTAATTACAAAAATAACTAAATATATATTTCATTTAATTTCTTATTTTTGGCAAACTTTTCTAATTTATATTATTATATTTGTAAATAATTAAACAAAATTAATTTGATATTAATTACAAAAATAATTAAAGATATTTTTCATGTATTTTCTTATTTTTTGGCTAACTTTTCTAATTTATATTATACTTTAAAATAATTCTTTTATTTTCTCCATAATTTTTTCCCTCTAAATCCACATAATCAATGCTACATAGGATAATTCTCGACACAAGCATTTTTTCACAAGTCAGCTGCTTACGTGGCAAACCGTTTAAAGTCAAACTAACTTAACGGATTTTCTAACAGTTTGTTAGAAAAGTCGAGTACAATGAGTTAACTATAAGAAAAAAAAAAATCAATGACCCATTTGTAAGTTGACGTAAAGTACGGTAACTTAAAAAGTATTTAACCCCCCTCCGTTCCTAAAAGATTATCGTTTTAGAAGAAAAAATTTGTTCTAAAAAGTTTGTTGTTTACAATTTTCAGAGAGAATAAATTATTTACTTTCCTATATTACCCCTACCTTCTCTCATTGTCCCAAGAAATTATCTCCCTTGTATTAATAGTTTTCAACTTCCCATAAAGGGATAGTGATGGAATTTCAAACAAATTTTACTTGATAAATGATACTCCCTCCATCCCATGATAAAAGTCTTATTACTATTTTGTGTAGTCCCCATGTTAAATGTTCATTTTTGTTTAATAACCAAACTTTTACACATATTTTCCTATTATATCTGTAGTATTAAATATCTCATACTTTTCTTATTCTAATTCTCTCTCCATATTTAATGACATTATTATGGACAATTTGATCATTTCATTTATGTTCTTAATATGCGTGAAAAATTCATCAGAACTTTTATCCTGGGACGGAGGGAGTACTTTCTTAATCCATGTGTCAAACTTTAAACGACAATCTTTTAAAAACGGAGATAGTAGTATTCAATCAAATTACAAATAATGATATATTGGGAACTCATCACTTTATAATCTAAAAATAGTAATCTATTTTTAATTTTGGAACATACAATAACTCGTCACTTTAGAAAAGGGAAAAAATTAATTTTTGGTACTTGTACTGGGACACAACTTACAATTTAGTACTCGAAATGAAAAAAGTTACAAACTAATGATTGTACTCGAAAAATGTTTCACTTCGTTAAACATTAGGGACACAACTTACAATTTGGTACCCGAAGTGAAAAAAGTTACAAACTGGTGATTGTACTCGAAAAAAGTTACACTCTGTTAAACAGTAGGGTTTCATCTTTATTCTGTTTGAAAATTAGAGTTTTCTTCTTCTGTTTTTCTTCTTCTCTCATTCTTCTTGTCTCGATTCTCCATTGATTATTGGTTCTCATATATTTATTAAAGGATTTTTAGTTTTTAATTGAAAGGATGAGCTCGTCTTAGAGTGGAATCGTAAATAAAATCGGGGAAGAAGATCGTAGTTCATGCAACAAAAATGAATGAATTACACCAGAGTTCCCAAATCGGTGCCACTGTGGAGCAATGGTGCGAATGTGGGAGGTAAGAAAAGATGGAACAAAATATTGTGGATCTTCTTCGCGTCGACTTCGCTTCTCTATCTGTATGTTTGTCTCTCCTGTTGGATCAATTTTAACGATTATTTAAAAATTGAAAAGTACAAACACCAGATTAGAAAAAATTTTGAGTACAATCACCAGTTTGTAACTGTTTTCACTTCGAGTACCAAATTATAAGTCGTATCCCTAATGTTTAACGGAGTGTAATATTTTTCGAGTACAATCACCAATTTATAACTTTTTTCACTTCGGATACCAAATTGTAAGTCGTGTCCCAGTACAGATACCAAAAATTGATTTATCCCCTATAGAAAATATACTCTCTCCATTTCAAATTATAACTAAAATTGACTTTCTAATGGCAATTTAAAATATTTTTAAATTTAAAATTAATATAAATCATTTAAATTTTAAAAAAATAAAACTTATAACTAAAAATACTTTTTAAGTAGTTTATGATATTTTATAATTATATTGACATAAACTCAACAAACTCATGTTAATTTTAAATTTAAAAATATAAAATTAATTTTTAAAAAGTCAATATTAATCTTATAATTTAAAACAGATGAAGTACGAGTATTAATTTTTTTTGAAACAGAGGGAGAACATAATACAATTAAGAGTGTAAACGAACCGAGTCGATCCGAGTATTGAGTTGCTCAGATTTGGTTCACAAAATTTATCGAGTATAAAATAAGGTTTGATTGAAGCTCATTTAACTACCGAGTCGAGCGCGATTCCGAATCAATCCCGAGCAGTTTGAACTTTTTCAACGAATATGATCAGAGTATAATTAGAAAATTACAATTTGAGAAGGTTCGAGTAATTTATCAAACTTTAAAATGTGCTCATATTTGACTCATTTATATTTCGAGTCGAGCTCGAATCGAACTTTTAGCCGAACGAGTACGAATCGAGCCCGAACTGTTTGCTCATTTTACAGCCTTAAATACAATACACCCCATCATTCGTTCCACAAAAAGATTTACACATGTAAAGTTTATAAATACTACTCCCTCTGTTCCTTAATATAGGTGATTTTAAGGTTGTGCACAAGTATTAAGGTAATGATTGTATAACATTAACTATAATATCAATTGTCTATATTGCCCTTATATTAATTGGACTATTGGAGTAAGAAATTGTTATTTATTGGACAAAAATAGTGAGAGAACCAAAATTACATTTAATACTTGGGGGTAATATTGAAAACTAAATAATTAATGCTTACTTGAAATTCTCAAACGACTTATACTAAGGAACAAAAATATTTTTCTAAAACGACTTATATTAAGAAACGGAGGGAGTAACATTGTTCTATTTATACACTTAATATAATAAATTATGCCTATTAATGGTATTATGATATCAATTTTGAACATTATACTCCTCCTTCCTGAAATAAAGTCTTAATTAGTTTATGTCTAATTAATAATATAATATTTACCTAAGTTACTCTTTTGAATTAATTATTAATTAAAACATTTCACCACTTTTCTATGAAGTATAACTTGTTCTCATGTTAATTAATTTTCTAGATCATTCTTTTTTATTATTCACACATCCCCAATAAATACTAAAAGTTAGAATGATTAAAAAACGAGTCTAAAAAGTCATAAAATAGAAATGTTATACGGTAATATGAAAGAAAAGGTGGTATAATAATTCATCAGTTCCCAATGCAAGTCTTTTCTCATTTCTTCAATTTTATAAAAGGTATAAGTGAAAATAAGATAAAAATAATTACAAATATAAAAATAAGATATTTATTGTAAAACATCCTAAAAAGAAATTAAAACGTATAATACGAGACAGAATGAGTATTATTTACATCATCCAGTTTTGTCTTGCTCTTACTTTCCCTTGAGAATTACATTTTCTATGGGCTTCAAAATCAACTTTGATATATATTTTAACTTTCTTGAAACGACTGTAGAATGCAAAGGATGCAAACTAAAAGCGGGACAGAGAATATTGTGTTTCATTTCAAAACACTTCTCAAAAAATTCGAGTCATCAATGCCACCAGATTTTATACCGTCCATTACTACCCAAATTTTAAAAAGGACGAGACCTTTGAAACCAGATTTTATTCCGTCCATTACCACCCAAATTTTAAAAAGGACGAGACCTTTCACAACATTCTGTCGCAGAACAACTCAACTATTGCAACAGTGTTGGGAAAGAAAAAATTACTAATTTTAATTAAACAATAAGACAACTTCCCCTATGCAACACAATGTTGCAGAGGGTCTCTCTCTCTAAAAAACATCCTTACCATCAAATAGACGGTGTAAAATCTAGTTGCCAATTAAGACCTATAACCACCATTTGTTATATGAATCGTCTGCCTTCCGTATATCTAAAGTACCATTTCTAAATTCTCAATAATCAATAGTAATTTCTAAAAGTAACAAGAAAAGAGTACTAAACCAATAAACCTCGATCAATAACTTTTAGTGGTATCAACTCAAATATTTTGTTTTGTAGGAAACTCCAAAGTCTTCCTAAATAACAGGTGAAACCTAGATAGAAGCCATCATGCAACACAATAAACCAAAATACTGTCCTTTTTGGGATTTTAAAGAAAGAATGAAACACAGAAAACAATTTCCTTGACGCACAAGCTGATTACAAGCAAAATGAGCAAACTTGCAACAAACAGTTGAAACGATGAAAAACATTTATGTTGGATCTCTATTGTTGTTCTTATTTTTCAAGTTCTCTTGCATGCTTTTCCTACATATTACTCAATTATAATAAACAGATGGTTTGGCACAAGTAGATGGAGAGCTCATGATTTTGTGGCAAGGAGCTCACAAGTAATTATATCATCAATAGAAGCAGCAGACCTTCCAGCCCCTAAGACGGGGACTAGGTTGAAAATGGGTACCTCGTTAATGTTAAATGTAGGACTTGTTTCAGCAAGCTCATTGAATGCATCGGTGAAGATACGCAACAATGTTTCATGAGACATCTGAAGACTTGTGGAGAAATAGACCCTCAGATTCTACAAAAGGAGAACACAAAAACGAATGAGTATGTATAGAATTAAACATTGATAAATCAACAAAAACGGCCCCACTTTTCTTTCAGGGACATTCTGAGACGACTCCACTTTGAAAATCCAGGTATTCAAACCTCGAATTAATTTTGATCATGCCGACTTTGACTTCGTAATGGAAAACCAAATACAGGATGACAGAAAAATAAGTGAAAAAGAAAAAAAATTACATTGTTGGTTCTTTTAGTGAGATTACAGAACTATAAACAATAGAAAGAAGACATGCTTCCCTCCATCTATCACTTTATAAACATGTTGACTTGAGGCACGTATGTAACTAGGTGATGCAAGAGCAATTTTGAAAATTATATAGGACGTTACTGTCAGGTGTAACATTCATGTTATATTTAATTATATTAAAAGATTATTCTAGAATAGTAGTAGATAATCATTAGCGATTGTGCTTTTTAAATTAAATTAGCCTCCAAGTATCAGGTTTTCTATATTAGTTGATGTAGTATCAATACTATAATATATTGAATGATTGATTATCATTGAATTAAGCTTTGTGGCTTTCAACCTAATTATCTTCTTTTAATCCTCTTTCTTCCATCTTCTCCTACATCCATGGTTCAAAGTCACGGTTATGTCTTATGTTTCGAAAAGTCTTCTTTTGACTCAGTATCAGTTTATGGTGATACGCACCGTTAGCCAGTTAGGAGCTTCAAAATAATTGAAAATTTCTAAATAATAAGAACAAGAAGATGAATAAATTAAGTTAAAAAAAAACACTATCTAATGCACATAACATTGTCCAAATGATAAAACAAACATCTCGCAGATATGTTTAATCAATTTTATGTTTGAATAAAGTTAATATTGATGTTGTCTTAGCTCAAGTGGTTGAGCACACATGTTTTATATAATTCAAGTACAATTTAACTTAACTAGTTAAGTATATTTTAAGTATATTTTTTCAACTTGTAAGTAGGTACTATATAGGTACAATTTAGTTATAATTGAAGTACAATTTAACTTGCTAATTATATAATAAGTATATTGTGATAACCCGGGATTTCGAATAATCCAAAATTTGCGAATAAATTTTTTTTTTTTATTAATATTAATATTAATTATTAATTTTGTGACAAGTTTTTGTGATACGAGTCTCGAGAAGGTCAATTTGTCATGTATTGACTAATAAAATTAGAGTAGAGTTGTGCTTAACGGAGAATAGAAACCCTAACCCTAATTTCAGGAACGGGATTCGATAGAAAATATAATTAAAATAATTATATTGATGAGAATGTGTTGTAGTGTATAGAAATTTTGATCAATAATTGATCGGATAAGGTTTAAAATTTATAAACCTTAATAAGAGATTAAAAACCCTAATCTCAGAATTAGAAACCCTAACGTATCGTTAGAAACCCTAATCGAAAGCCAAAAACCCTAATTTCATATTCGAGAATCCTAAACGCTAAATTAGGAAACCCTAATCCTAATTGACAAGCCTAAGGTGTTTATTAAACTTTAATATGATTAGAAAACCCTAATTATATTTTAGTTATCTTAATTTCTATTTTACAAACCTAATTGTAATTTGGAAATTTTATTTTTCTATTAGAAACCCTAATTTGTGGGTTATAAACCCTAATGACCAATTACGACCCTAATTGCTTAATTAGCAATTTTAATTAGGAATTATTAATCCTAATTAGAAATATTTAAGTTATGATTAAGAAATTTTAATATAATTAGAAAATTCTAATTATAATTTAGAAATATTAATTTTCGATTTTTAGAACCTAAATTGGAAATTGGAATTTTTTTTTAAAAAAAAAATCAAATTGCTAAACCCTAAAGGGTTCAAATCTTAAACCCTAACCCAAACCCTAAACCCTAAGGGTTTGTGCAAATTCCAAGAATGCCATTAAAATTAATTTACAAATGACCACAATGCCCTTTTGTATATTTTAGTAAGTTAACTTGTAAATCTTGGTAAATTTGTAGTAGGTAACGACCAACCCACTCAACGATGTGACTTAAATCTAAACCTCATGACCCAAAATTAGCAGATCCAAGCAACATTAAGCACTATAAAAGAGATTCAAGAGAGAGAAAGTCTAGAAAAGTTGCCATTTTACATACATGCTCTCACCAACTCTCATTCTCTCTCAAAGCTCCGAAAATATAAGGTAGATCAGTCCTAAAAACATCTCTTGATCAACCAATATCAAATTGGAGAGCTAAGATCAAGAATTTAGAGCTAGAAGGTATAAACCTATTTTTGATTTTTGATCCAAGTTGCTAAGAAACTTTTTGTGTTTAAGTGTTAAGAATCTTGCTAGTGGATGTTTTATGAAGATCTGTGATGATCTACCATGAATCCATAGCATCAAAGTGCCTTAAAATAGAGTTTTCAAAAATCATTTTCTTGAGTATGAACGTAGTCCGATAAGTAATGTCGGTGGCCATGATCTTTGCTCGTATATGATTTTTGATGTTTTAAAGTTGTAATTTGTAGCCTTGTATGTGGTCTTTACTCTGAAAGTGGAATCAGTGTCATTAGATGTCTAGATCATGAGTTATTAATGGTTGAAAACCCGTTGATCGAAGCTTACGCCGCTTAATCTGGGTAACCCGAAATATAAAACAAATATCGACAAGCGTTTATACGGCACATATCTGACAGATTTGATTTTGTTTGATGTTTTGTTTGTAACCATGTTGTAGCCTGTATAATGGACTATAGATCTGGGTCTTTAGACCTCTTAAAACATCAACATATTAATCGGATTAGGTGGTCAAACTAGGCAACTCGGCCTGATTTGCAGTTTCTGAAATTTCCAGAAATGGGAAGACGTTTCTCTGACAACCTTTGACCGGTTAAGAAATTATGATCGTGTTATTGTTTGTCTGATATGTTGTTACATTAATGTTCTTTGTCATGTATAATACGAGTATGAACCTAGAAATCACCAAACGAATTACCAGAACACTTATCTAATTGAGCTCGAAATAGGCCACTCGAACTGCCTGGGTTTCTGGAAAACCTAGGTGATGTCTGACAGTGATTTTAGAAGCATAGATATATTTGTATGTTTTCTGTGTGACCAAGATGCTGATTGAATATTGTAGTATTACATTTCTACTACCGGATCCATGCTCAAACCAACTGAAAACAAACTTGGTTGAGATTTAAAGCCTATCAAAGTTGACCTCTTAATCTCGCTTAAATCATCATTTCTTGAGCTCAAGAACACCAACATCGACGCTTTAAGGTCGCTAAATCCTGACAACGACTTCGCTTTTATTTATTTTATTTTCCGAATATTAGGAAATTATTTAAAAATTGAAATAAATTATAAAAATTATTAAAAATCATTTTAAATTCTAAAAATAACTTTTAGTTATTTGGGACATTTTCATTAATATTTATAATTATTGGGATATTAATGATATTTAATTTATTTAATTAGTGTGTTAAATAAATTAGAGAAAAATGATTTTAATTATATAAAATCATTTTTAAATAAGAATAATGTATTTAAAAATATTTTTAGTTATAAAATGTGACTTTTAATATTTTTAGAGAATTTTCATTAATAAATTAATATTAATGATATTAGATTTATTTAATTATTAAATTAAATAAATAAGATAAAAATGATTTAATTGATTTAAAAATTATTTTAAATAAGAATAAATTGTTAAAAAATATTTTAAATTATAAAATATAATTTTCAATATTTTGGAGAATTCTCACTAATAAATTAATATTAATGATGATAGATTTATTTAATTATAATATTAAATAAATGAATTTAAAATAATTTTATTAATTTAAAAATCATTTAAAATGAGAAAAATGAATTAAAAATATTTTAAGTAATAATTAATTACTTTTAATATTTGGATGATAATTTCAATATTAATGGTAATGATTTAAAATTATTTTAATTATTTTAAAATCTATTAAGTAGAATATTAATGATTTAATAATATTTTAAGTTATTAAAATAACTTCAATATTTTGACAAGTATGTTATTAATATTTTTATATTATTAAATATTAATAATGATAAGATTATTTGATAATTAAATCATTTAAAAATAATTTAAGTGTTTGAAAATTATTATAAATAATAATAATTGCTTATAAATTATTAAAAGCTTAGAAAAATATTATAAATGATAATTGACTTATCTAAATTAATATTGAAGCTTAGAAACCAATTTAATTGACAATAAATGTGTTAATTGTGGGATAGGATGACCGAACAGAGAAATGGACCAAGTCCAACCAGAATCAAACTAGTTAGACTTGCTAAGTGTTTATATAGTTTATAAACACTAATGTATGCTATGTAATGTGTATAGGAGAAGTTTGACCGTAAAATACGATGTTACATGTTATAAATGATTGTGCTAATTGTGAGACCGATATTTGTTGAATATAGGTCTTACGAACGCAGTTAATTATATTGTGTAGCTGTAATCAACGCGGAAGGCAAGTTTCCTAACTCAACCTTGAGTTATATTCATTCAATTATTATAATGGTTAATTATTGCTAATTATGCCATGTCCAGAGAAATTATTGTTGATTATTCGCAGTTAGTGCATGTTTAATAATTCAAATTGAATTACTGATTCGGAAAATATACATTTGTAGAATAATTGTTGTTGGATATTTATATCCGTAGAAAATAGAATTGACAGTACAGATAATTCATGTTATTGTCGAATTATGTTGAGAAATGTCTTAGCTAATCATTCTGGCTAGACGAACCTTTGTTAGAACTTGATAGTTTCGAGAAGAGAATTAAATTATTATTGACAGATCGATGCCAATTATTTCGGCTAGATCGAGAAGTAATTAGAAATTGAAATCACAGTATTTTGTTGTTAAATCAAAAATCTTGATTCTGGGACTGAGAAGAACCTTTTATATTAAGGGAATATTTTATTGGTCGATATTAGAAACTTTTACTACGATTATTTATTATCGTAATATAGGGTATAATGAAGCTGATCACTTTATATACTTGCAGAGGGGTATGATTTAATCTTTATGGTTATTTAATACACCTGGGTATATCAAGGTATAACTTTGATAGTTACTCGAGAAGAGAAGTTCAAGATCCAATGGATCGCTCAGCATAAATCTGGAAAACATTCCACTTTGCTATTTCGTAGAATTAATTCTTGATTATTCATTTGAATATCGTGAAAACCTTGAAGCGCGTTGACTCTTTCATTATCGAATTATTGTTGCGTAGAATGTGAGAAGGTTTGATATTGATTTCTATATCTTTATTGTATCTCTTAACTTGCTGAGCAAACTTGTTGCTCACCCTTGCTATAAATAAAACTTTTCAGCTAAGGACGAAGTTGCAGAAGGTGCTGCGAAGAAGAACAAAGGAAAAGGCATAGTTATAAATTAGTATAATGAAGTTCAGCATTATTATTATATTGTTGTATTGTAAACCCTTTTTGTATATCTAAAGGGGTATGTTTGTAATTTTAAGGTTAGTGGACCTGGGACTTATGTATTAACAACATATGTTAATGACTTATGTATTCCTATTTATATATGAATGAGTAGTTAAATGGAATTATATTGTGGATCGTGAACACCAAACCCGTGGGTCAAGTAACCCGGATTTGGGGGTGTCACAGGTTGGTATCAAAGCTGTAGTGACCAAGGTGTCACAAGTTTGGTAGCAGAGCTATAGGTTTTAAACCTTAAGTGGGGTGGGGAAAACCCTAGGATTATAACCATACGTGAGATATAGAATACTCATTTAGAGTTCTAAGTGAGGGATTGCCGAAGTGCATCAATAGTGAGATATATGAACCCATAGTGTGAGAATGTTGTACTTGTGGAGTATTAATCAAGTTGTTTAAATTGATTGTAGGATGTCGGGAAAAGATAAAATGAGTACGGAGATGCCAGCGGCTGTCGCACAAGTGCCAGTAACTGAGGTGCCAGCACAGAGCGAGTCAGGAGAGAAGGTGGGAGAAGATGAACCCATGGCCAATCTGGGGAGCGATCATGACGATTATCCCGAGATGTATCTGAGTGGAGATGAGGAGGCAGAGGCAGAGTCTGAGCCAGCTAAGGTGGAGTTAAAGAATAAGATCAACGTTGGAGAACAAGATCAGCTATCTGCAGAAGTCCAGGAACTCCGAAGTAAAGTGTTTCTTCTAGAGGAGTTGTGGAAGACGGAGCGGGCGTTACGCGAAATGACTGAAGAACGGAACGAGCTGAAGGCGCAGGTGGACAGAATGAAGGCTGAAGGTGGTGGATCATCTGAAGGAACAACCAAACAGCAGAAAGGCAAGAAAAAGAGAAAGAGGAACAACGACAGCCCTAACTCTGAAAAGTCAAACCCGAAGGAGAGGCAAGCATGTATCAAGTGTGGAAAGACTCACGCTGGAGAATGCATGATGTGGAAGAATGTCTGTTTCAACTGTAAGCAGGGAGGACATATTTCTTTGCATTGTCCTAAGCCGAATTTGAGGAAGTGTTTCTCATGTAGAAGAACGGGTCACGGATTCAACAAGTGTCCTAACAAGAAGAAGACTGGTGAAGGGAGTGGACAATAGATAGCTTAAGTTTAAGCGTTAGTATCTTTTGGTAGAAGATTATGATATTAAGTGTTGTAATATCGAGAATGATGTATAAACATATGTAAATATATATATATATATATATATATATATATATATATATATATATATGTTTGTATGAATGAAATCCTTATTTTCTATATGAATATAAGATTTAGATTAATTTGTGTATTCTTAAAACTCATACTTATGGTAAGTTAATGACTCATAATTATATGAAATGTTTTGAACCCCTCAGCGAATGGACGCCAAAGGTCTGACTAGGATAAGTTCATACACTCATATAATTGTGGCAAGTTCCTAAACTCACAAGTGTGGTAAGTTTGACGAACTGGTAATAACTATGTGTGAATGGAGAATTGCAACTTTTTGTGTAAAGTTGTGTTAATAATCCTGATATGATTTAAAAAGGGATAGTAATATGTGAAGTACTAAATGTACTATGTGCTATTTGAATAAATATGCGATTATATGAGAATTATGCGTTGAATTCTTATTATGTTAAGAATTTGTGTAAAGAAAGAGAATTAATATAAGATTTTTATTTAAATCAGATCATGCCGCTTAGACGACAAAATCGAAATCAAAGGGAAGAGCAATCGGTGAATAACGAAGGAGGTCAAGCTGACCCGATGCAAAACTTTGCGGATATGATAGTCGAAGCTATGGAAAATAGGGCTCCAGCAAGAGGAAGAGCGAGAAATCAGCCAGCTGATAGATTGGCTAACTTCAAGGACTTTAAAGCGGTAGGACCGCCGGAATTCAAAGGAACCACAGATCCGATTGAAGCCCAAACTTGGGTGAAGGAGATGGAGAAAGCATTCGTCATTGCGGGAGTGACAGAAGAGCAAAAGACGGCTTTTGCAACTTATCTGATGAAGGGAGAAGCCAATTACTGGTGGGAGACGAACCCAGCGAGAGCTGGTACAGCACTGGTGACGTGGACAAGATTTAAAGAAATGTTCTTTGAGAATTACTTCTCACCGAGTATGCAATCCAGGATGGAAGTCAAATCTCTAGAATTGAAGCAGGAGAACATGTCGGTAACAGAATACGCTGCCAAATTCAACGAATTGGCTAAATTTGCACCTCATCAGGTGGACACATAAGCAAGAAAAGCGAGAAGATTCGAGAACGGATTGAAGCCGAGAATATTCAACAAGGTAGCGGTATTGCAGATTAACACGTTCGCGGCCTTGATGGAGAAAACATTAATTGCTGAAGGAGGGAGCGAAGTTGCATCTCGATTTCATCAGAATAAGAAGAACACAAATGACGGAGGAAGCAGTGGAAGAAGTAATCCAAATAAGAGAAAATGGAATGAGAATACCCAGTCGGGTAATAAGACAGAAGATAATAGGAAAGGAAGGGAGCCATGTTCGAATTGTGGGAAGAACCATGCTGGAGTTTGCCTGAAGAAGGGAGTTTGCTATAACTGCGGGCAAGAGGGGCATATGTCGCCCAATGTCCCGATCAAGAAGAAGATCTGAGGTTATTACGCTTTGTGGATCAATCGATCATATGGTTCGAATTGTCCAAAGAGGAATCTTTGAGAGGAAAGTGTCAACAAGGGACCCGGTGGTAGAACCTCGCAATTAGGGACCTCTGCATGTGACCAGAAGACCAAAGTCCGTACATTCAACATGATTTAGCAAGAATCTACGGTGGTTGCCAGAGGTGGTAGCGAAAACAATTTCATTTAGAAATTTAAATTACGCGAGAATTATGAGTCAGATATTTTTGTGAATTGCTTTCTTTTATAGATTCAAGTCACATATTAGAATTTGAAACACAAATTAATATTATGTTGATAAAAAAAATGAATTGATGATACAACTTTAAAATATTTTAGAGAATAAGAAAATGGTGATTCCGAGGACGGAATACTTTTAAGGAGGGGTGAATGTGATAACCCAGGATTTCGAAAAATCCAAAATTTGCGAATAATTTTTTTTTTTATTATTAATATTAATATTGATTATTAATTTTGTGACAAGTTTTTGTGATACGAGTCTCGAGAAGGTCAATTTGTGTATTGACTAATAAAATTAGAGTAGAGTTGTGCTTAACGGAGAATATAAACCCTAACCCTAATTTACGGCAGGATTCGATAGAAAATATAATTAAAATAATTATATTGATGAGAATGTGTTGTCAGATCAGATAGAAATTTTGATCAATGATTGATCGGATAAGGTTTAAAATTTATAAACCTTAATAAGAAATTAGAAACCCTAATCTCGAAATTAGAAACCCTAACGTATCGTTAAAACCCTAATCAAAAGTCTGAAAACCCTAATTTCATATTCTAGAATCCTAAACCCTAAATTAGAAACCCTAATCCTAATTGACAAGCTTCAAGGTGTTTATTAAACTTTAATATGATTAGAAAACCCTAATTATATTTTAATTATCTTAATTTCTATTTTACAAACCTAATTGTAATTTGGAAATTTTATTTTCTATTAGAAACACTAATTCGTGGGTTATAAACCCTAATGACCAATTACGACCCTAATTGCTAATTAGCAATTTTAATTAGGAATTATTAATCCTAATTAGAAATATTTAAGTTATGATTAAGAAATTTTAATATAATTAGAAAATTCTAATTATAATTTAGAAATATTAATTTTCGATTTTTAGAACCTAAATTGAAATTTGGAATTTTTTTAAAAAAAAATCAAATTGCTAAACCCTAAAGGGTTCAAACCCTAAACCCAAACCCTAAACCCTAGGGGTTTGTGTAAATTCAAGAATGCCATTAAAATTAATTTACAAATGACCAAAATGCCCTTTTGTATATTTTAGTAAGTTAACTTGTAAATCTTAGTAAATTTGTAGTAGGTGACCAACCCACTTGACCAATGTGACTTAAATCTCTCACCTCTCAAATAGAAATTAGCGAGATCCAAGCAACATCAAGCACTATATAAAGAGATTCAAGAGAGAAAGTCTAGAAAAGTTGCCATTTTGCATACATGCTCTCACCAACTATCATTCTCTCTCAAAGCTCCGAAAATATAAGGTAGATCAGTCCTAAAAACATCTCTTGATCAACCAATATCAAATTGGAGAGCTAAGATCAAGAATTTAGAGCTAGAAGGTATAAACCTATTTTTGATTTTTGATCCAAGTTACTAAGAAACTTTTTGTGTTTAAGTGTTAAGAATCTTGCTAGTGGATGTTTTATGAAGATCTATGATGACCTATCATGAATCCATAGCATCCAAGTGCCTTAAAATAGAGTTTTTCAAAATCATTTCTTGAGTATGAATCGTGGTCCGACAAGTAATGTCGCCGGCCACGATCTTTGCTCCTATATGATTTTTGATGTTTTAAAGTTGTAATTTGTAGCCTCAGTGTGGTGGAATCATGTTAATTAGATGTCTAGATCATGAGTTATTAACGGTTGAAACCTCGGTTGACCGAAACTTGGCATTTACCGTAACTGGGTAACCCGTAAATATAAAAACAAATACGACAAAGCTTATAACGAGCATATCCGATGATTTGATTTTGTTTAATGTTTTGTTTGTAACCATGTTGTAGCCTGTATAATGGACTATAGATCTGGGTCTTTAGACCTCTTAAAACATCAACATATTAATCGGATTAGGTGGTCAAACTAGGCAACTCGACCTGATTTGTAATTTCTGGAATTTCCAAAAATGGGAAGAACACGTTTCTCTGACAACCTTTGACCGCTTAAGAAATTATGATCGTGTTATTGTTTGTCTAATATGTTGTTACGTTAGTGTTCTTTGTCATGTATACTACGAGTATGAACCTAGAAATCACCAAACGAATGACCATAACACTTATCTAATTGAACTCGAAATAGGCCACTCGAACTGCCTGGGTGTCTGGAAAACCCAGGTGATGTCTGACAGTGATTTTAGAAGCATAAATCTATTTGTATGTTTTCTGTGTGACCAAGATGCTGATTGAATATTGTAGTATTACATTTCTACTACCGGATCCATGCTCAAACCAGCCCAGAAACAAACTTGGTTGAGATTTAAAGCCGGTCAAAGTTGACCTCTTAATACTGCCGGGTGTCCGTGTTCTTGAGCTCAAGAACACCAACAGCGACGTTTTGTGTCGCTAAATCCCTACAACGACGGTTTTATTTATTTTATTTTCTGCATATTCCGGAAATTATTTAAAAATAGAAATAAATTATAAAAATTATTAAAAATGGTTTTAAAAATCATTTTAAATTCTAAAAAATAACTTTTAGTTATTTGGGACATTTTTCGTTAATATTTATAATTATTGGGATATTAATGATATTTAATTTATTTAATTAGTGTGTTAAATAAATTAGAGAAAAATGATTTTAATTATATAAAAATCATTTTAAATAAGAATAATGTATTTAAAAATATTTTTAGTTATAAAATGTGACTTTTAATATTTTTAGAGAAATTTCATTAATAAATTAATATTAATGGTATTAGATTTATTTAATTATTAAATTAAATAAATAAGATAAAAATGATTTAATTGATTTAAAAATCATTTTAAATAAGAATAAAGTGTTAGAAAATATTTTAAATTATAAAATATAATTTTAATATTTTGGAGAATTCTCATTAATAAATTAATATTAATGATAATAGATTTATTTAATTATAATATTAAATAAATGAATTAAAATGATTTTATTAATTTAAAAATCATTTAAAAATGAGAAAATGAATTAAAAATATTTTAAGTAATAATTAATTACTTTTAATATTTGATGATAATTTCATTAATATTTAAATATTAATGGTAATGATTTAAAATGATTTTAATTATTTTAAAAATCATTTAAGTAGAATATTGATGATTTAAAATATTTTAAGTTATTAAAATAACTTCAATATTTTGACAAGTATGTTATTAATATTTTTATATTATTAAATATTAATAATGATAAGATTATTTGATAATTAAATCATTTAAAAATGATTTAAGTGTTTGAAAAATTATTATAAATAATAATAATTGCTTATAAATTATTAAAAGCTTCCGAAAAATATTATATATGATAATTGACTTATCTAAATTAATATTGAAGATTAGAAACCGAATTTAATTGACAATAAATGTGTTAATTGTCGGATAGGGTGACCAGAACACCGAGAATGGACCGAAGTCCAACCAGACCGAACTAGTTAGACTTGTTAAGTGTTTATATAGTTTATAAACACTAATGTGGCTATGTGGTAATGTGTCTAGGAGAAGTTTGACTGTAAAATACAGTGTTACGTGTTATAAATGATTGTGCTAATTGTGAGACCGACATTGTTGAATATAGGTCTTACGAACGTAGTTAATTATATTGTCCCAGTCCGAAGAAGATACAAGGTTGTTACGCCTGTGGATCAACTGATCATATGGTTCGGAATTGTCCGAAGAGGAATGCTGAGAGGGAAAGTGTCAACAAGGGACCCGGTGGTTGAACCTTGGCAATTAGGGGACCTGCACAGCCAGGAAGACCAAAGTCCCGTACATTCAACATGACGGCGCAAGATACGGTGGCTGCCCAGGAGGTGGTAGCAGGTAACAATTTCGTTTAGAAATTTAAATTACGCGAGAATTATGAGTCAGATATTTTTGTGAATTGCTTTCTTTTATAGATTCAAGTCACATATTAGAATTTGAAACACAAATTAATATTATGTTGATAAAAAAAATGAATTGATGATACAACTTTAAAATATTTTAGAGAATAAGAAAATGGTGATTCCGAGGACGGAATACTTTTAAGGAGGGGTGAATGTGATAACCCAGGATTTCGAAAAATCCAAAATTTGCGAATAATTTTTTTTTTTATTATTAATATTAATATTGATTATTAATTTTGTGACAAGTTTTTGTGATACGAGTCTCGAGAAGGTCAATTTGTGTATTGACTAATAAAATTAGAGTAGAGTTGTGCTTAACGGAGAATATAAACCCTAACCCTAATTTCTGGAACGGGATTCGATAGAAAATATAATTAAAATAATTATATTGATGAGAATGTGTTGTACTGTATAGAAATTTTGATCAATGATTGATCGGATAATGTTTAAAATTTATAAACCTTAATAAGAAATTAGAAACCCTAATCTCAGAATTAGAAACCCTAACGTATCGTTAGAAACCCTAATCAAAAGTCGGAAAACCCTAATTTCATATTCGGGAATCCTAAACCCTAAATTAGGAAACCCTAATCCTAATTGACAAGCCTAAGGTGTTTATTAAACTTTAATATGATTAGAAAACCCTAATTATATTTTAATTATCTTAATTTCTATTTTACAAACCTAATTGTAATTTGGAAATTTTATTTTTCTATTAGAAACACTAATTCGTGGGTTATAAACCCTAATGACCAATTACGACCCTAATTGCTTAATTAGCAATTTTAATTAGGAATTATTAATCCTAATTAGAAATATTTAAGTTATGATTAAGAAATTTTAATATAATTAGAAAATTCTAATTATAATTTAGAAATATTAATTTTCGATTTTTAGAACCTAAATTGGAAATTGGAATTTTTTTTAAAAAAAAAAATCAAATTGCTAAACCCTAAAGGGTTCAAACCCTAAACCCAAACCCTAAACCCTAAGGGTTTGTGTAAATTCCAAGAATGCCATTAAAATTAATTTACAAATGACCAAAATGCCCTTTTGTATATTTTAGTAAGTTAACTTGTAAATCTTGGTAAATTTGTAGTAGGTGACCAACCCACTTGACCAATGTGACTTAAATCTCAGCCTCTCAGCCGAAATTAGCAGATCCAAGCAACATCAAGCACTATATAAGAGATTCAAGAGAGAGAAAGTCTAGAAAAGTTGCCATTTTGCATACATGCTCTCACCAACTATCATTCTCTCTCAAAGCTCCGAAAATATAAGGTAGATCAGTCCTAAAAACATCTCTTGATCAACCAATATCAAATTGGAGAGCTAAGATCAAGAATTTAGAGCTAGAAGGTATAAACCTATTTTTGATTTTTGATCCAAGTTACTAAGAAACTTTTTGTGTTTAAGTGTTAAGAATCTTGCTAGTGGATGTTTTATGAAGATCTATGATGACCTATCATGAATCCATAGCATCCAAGTGCCTTAAAATAGAGTTTTTCAAAATCTGTTCTTGAGTATGAACTGTGGTCTGACAAGTAATGTCAGTGGCCACAGATCTTTGCTCCTATATGATTTTTGATGTTTTAAAGTTGTAATTTGTAGCCTTGTATGTGGTGGAATCAGTGTCATTAGATGTCTAGATCATGAGTTATTAACGGTGAAACCCAGTTAATTAGAAGCTTGTCGCACCGTAACTGGGTAACCTGAAATATAAAAACAAATATCTCGAAAGCGCTTATAACGGCATATCTCGATGATTTGATTTTGTTTAATGTTTTGTTTGTAACCATGTTGTAGCCTGTATAATGGACTATAGATCTGGGTCTTTAGACCTCTTAAAACATCAACATATTAATCGGATTAGGTGGTCAAACTAGGCAACTCGACCTGATTTGTAATTTCTGGAATTTCCAAAAATGGGAAGAACACGTTTCTCTGACAACCTTTGACCGCTTAAGAAATTATGATCGTGTTATTGTTTGTCTAATATGTTGTTACGTTAGTGTTCTTTGTCATGTATACTACGAGTATGAACCTAGAAATCACCAAACGAATGACCATAACACTTATCTAATTGAACTCGAAATAGGCCACTCGAACTGCCTGGGTGTCCGGAAAACCTGTGATGATGTCCGATGATGATTTTAGAAGCATAAATCTATTTGTATGTTTTCTGTGTGACCAAGATGCTGATTGAATATTGTAGTATTACATTTCTACTACCGGATCCATGCTCAAACCAAATGAAACAAACTTGGTTGAGATTTAAAGCCGGTCAAAGTTGACCTCTTAATACTGCCGGGTGTCCGTGTTCTTGAGCTCAAGAACACCAACAGCGACGTTTTGTGTCGCTAAATCCCTACAGCGACGGTTTTATTTATTTTATTTTCTGCATATTCCAGAAATTATTTAAAAATAGAAATAAATTATAAAAATTATTAAAAATGGTTTTAAAAATCATTTTAAATTCTAAAAAATAACTTTTAGTTATTTGGGACATTTTTCGTTAATATTTATAATTATTGGGATATTAATGATATTTAATTTATTTAATTAGTGTGTTAAATAAATTAGAGAAAAATAATTTTAATTATATAAAAATCATTTTAAATAAGAATAATGTATTTAAAAATATTTTAGTTATAAAATGTGACTTTTAATATTTTAGAGAAATTTCATTAATAAATTAATATTAATGGTATTAGATTTATTTAATTATTAAATTAAATAAATAAGATAAAATGATTTAATTGATTTAAAAATCATTTTAAATAAGAATAAAGTGTTAGAAAATATTTTAAATTATAAAATATAATTTTCAATATTTTTGGAGAATTCTCATTAATAAATTAATATTAATGATAATAGATTTATTTAATTATAATATTAAATAAATGAATTAAAATGATTTTATTAATTTAAAAATCATTTAAAAATGAGAAAATGAATTAAAAATATTTTAAGTAATAATTAATTACTTTTAATATTTGATGATAATTTCATTAATATTTAAATATTAATGGTAATGATTTAAAAATAATTTTAATTATTTTAAAAATCATTTAAGTAGAATATTGATAATTTAAAATATTTTTAAGTTATTAAAAATAACTTCAATATTTTGACAAGTATGTTATTAATATTTTATATTATTAAATATTAATAATGATAAGATTATTTGATAATTAAATCATTTAAAATGATTTAAGTGTTTGAAAAATTATTATAAATAATAATAATTGCTTATAAATTATTAAAAGCTTAGAAAATATTATAAATGATAATTGACTTATCTAAATTAATATCAAGCTTAGAAACCGAATTTAATTGACAATAAATGTGTTAATTGTGGGATGATAGGTGACCGAACACCGAGAATGGACCAAGTCCAACCGCATCTAAACTAGTTAGACTTGTTAAGTGTTTATATAGTTTATAAACACTAATGTGGCTATGTGGTAATGTGTCTAGAGAAGTTTGATCGTAAAATACATTGTTACGTGTTATAAATGATCGTGTTAATTGTGAGACCAAGCATTCATTGAATATAGGTCTTACTGAACGTAGTTAATTATATCAGTAGTAGTCAGTAATCAACGCGGAAGGCAAGTTTCCTAACTCAACCTTAAGTTATATTCATTCAATTATTATAATGGTTAATTATTGCTAATTATGCCATGTCCAGGGAAATTATTGTTGATTATTCGCAGTTAGTGCATGTTTAATAATTCAAATTGAATTACTGATTCGGAAAATATACTTATGTAGAATAATTGTTGTTGGATATTTATATCCGTAGAAGATAAATTCGACAAAGATGTATAATTCTGTTATTGTTTAATTATGTTGAGAAATGTCTTAGCTAATCATTTTGCTGTATTTAACCTTTGTTAGAACTTGATAGTTTCGAGAAGAGAATTAAATTATTATTGACAGATCGATGCCAATTATTTCGGCTAGATCGAGAAGTAATTAGAAATTGAAATCACAGTATTTTGTTGTTAAATCAAAAATCTTGATTCTGAGACTGAGAAGAACAACCTTTTATATTAAGAGAATATTTTATTGGTCGTATATTCGGCTTTTGCACGCGATTAAGTATTATGCATAATATAGGGTATAATGAAGCTGATCACTTTATATACTTGCAGAAGGGTATGATTTAATCTTTATGGTTATTTGATAAACCTGGGTATATCAAGGTATAACTTTGATAGTTACTCGAGAAGAGAAGTTCAAGATCCAATGGATCGCTCAGCATAAATCTGGAAACATTCCACTTTGCTATTTCGTAGAATTAATTCTTGATTATTCATTTCATATATCAGAGAAAACCTTGAAAGCGTTATACTCTTTCATTATCGAATTATTGTCACAGTAGAATGTGAGAAGGTTTGATATTGATTTCTATATCTTTATTGTATCTCTTAACTTGCTGAGCAAACTTGTTGCTCACCCTTGCTATAAATAAAACTCTAGGGACGAAGTTGAAGAAGGTGCTGCGAAGAAGAACAAAGGAAAAGGCATAGTTATAAATTAGTATAATGAAGTTCAGCATTATTATTATATTGTTGTATTGTAAACCCTTTTTGTATATCTAAAGGGGTATGTTTGTAATTTTAAGGTTAGTGGACCTGGGACTTATGTATTAACAACATATGTTAATGACTTATGTATTCCTATTTATATATGAATGGGTAGTTAAATGGAATTATATTGTGGATCGTGAACACCAAACTCGTGGGTCAGGTAACCCGGATTTGGGGGTGTCACATATATAATTTTTTTATATTTTTTAGGATACACTTGACTAGGTGTTATATAGGTACAATTCAAGTACAATTAACTTACCTAAGTATATTTTAAGTGCAATATTTTTTCAATTTTTTAAAATTATACTTAACTAGGTACTATATAGGTACAATTTAAGTATAATTATAGAGAAAGGTTTGTTCTCTTTTATTGCCTCCCTTTTATAGTTTTTATATTTTTTTAGGATATACTTAATTAGGTGCTATATAGTACAATTAACTTAACTAAGTATATTTTAAGTACAATTTTTTTTTCAATTTTTTTTAAAATTATACTATATAGGTTATAATTTATAGAGAAAAATTCATTTTCTTTTGTTGTCTCCCTTTTATAGCTTTCAACTTGTTCAAAAAAAAATTTAATTTGTTTGGTGTGGCGTTTCTCTCATTTACGTAATTGATTTCTCTTTTATTTGGTCCAAAGAGTTGTCAAAATTTCGCCGAAAATTATACTTTACATGAATAATTCCTAATTTCACGATTCTTGTCAAGGTTGTGCTTTAGCACTGGTCGATACCTATCATATACGCCGATATTTCAGCGTAAAGGCCGATATTTTGAACAATGCCTACATCACTATTGCTTACAAAATAGCAACTAATAGTTTGAGAATGCTCTCATAACTAAACTGCACACATGCTATATCACAAAGATAACAGAAACTCTTGTTAACCTAGGGAATTGTGTAATGGTACTTGCGCTCTCAAATATGATGCTATAACTTTCCAAAACTCTATATTTAGCGTACCCCAATAATTCTTTGTTTTCTACCTTTAAATGCATAAATATCAATACTATAACTTCGTATTGGATGCTCAAACATCACATTTGTACTAAATTTTAAATGTTCTATGAAATTTGGCTTTATTACAATTAGATTTTGTGAAAATTCTTAACTAAAAACATCCATATAAAACTATCCTTAGTAGCATTTAGCCGTTTTCTTGTTTCGGTTCCACGTGGAACGATCCGCATCCTGGGTAATATTGTACCATCACATGGAATGAGCTACCTTCTAAAACATATTAGCTACTTAATTACCATTCCACTAAGCTAACTTACTGATCTTTGACGGTATTGTCGCTTGCTGTATAAATTAGAAAATTGGTAAAACAAATATTGGTTGTGTTTGTCGGAGTACTAGATGAGAAGATTTCATTCTATCAAGATTGAAAATTTTCATTTGAGTGTTTTTGCCCTATTGAACCAGTTATAGTTCTTTAGCTAAAGAACCACGTGTCATAAGCTTCTAGGCACATATCAAAGTTTGCGCGTCAACGGAAAAGTCAACCAAAATACTCCCTCCATCCCGGGATAAAAGTTTTTATTACTATTTTATGTACTCCCAAATTAAATGTTTACTTACCTTAAATAAACTATTTTTTACAATAACCTTAGTATTAATTGTCATATTTCTATTCCCTATGCATATTTATCGAACATCACTAGTCATATGTAGAAAAATATGCAATTAAATGAGAATTTAAATATGGACAATTTTGTCATTTTATCATCTTTCTTAACATACGTAAAAAACAACTTTTATCCTAAGATGGAGAGAGTAATAATTACCGTTAAAAAGGCAAAGGTTGATAAAGCATTTGAACATTACATGATTTGTTTTCTTCTTTTGACAAGTATCAAACATTGTTATACATGCACACATACCATTTGCCTAATCTCTGTCTGAAAAATTAGACAAATTTTCCAGTCAAAGAGATGAGCAAATAATTACCACGTGCAAAGAGGTGGGGACAACTAAAATATTATCCATATGCATCAGACCTTTTTGATGGGGACCCTAATGGTATTGATGCACCAGAAAAAAAGATTCATAAGCATAGATGCAAGTTTAGGACAAATGAACAACTCTATGATTTTATTTATGTTAGGGCTTTACTTACGCCCAATTGATAATCTAGGGCATTATCTTTTTCCAGCGGCGCATCAATACCATTAGAATCCCCATCTCATTTCTACCATTCAAAAAACTAGTAAATTTGAAGATATATAAAGAAATAGCAGCAACACCAAATGTCAAATGTAAGTGTAATGCAATTAATTAGACAAAAATTGGTATGTTTTCAAAGAAAGATACTTACCATTGCATCATCCCAAGAGAAACAATTCTCCAAAAGGATTCTACCAAGACGATAAAGACAAAATCTTGCAATTCTTTCCATCTGCCCCTCTGGGATCAAATTTTGGTGGTCCACACCATCCTGATAAGCGCCTGAAGGCCCATCAGAACGTATCTTCACAGAGTGTTCATCTGTGATAGATAGGATGACTGCACATATTTTTCCCTTAACAATACATTTCTGAATGCAAGAATCATGCCAATGCCTATGCTGAAAATCCCACTGATTTTGACCCACTTCGGATGATTGGTCTGGCATAATATTATCAATTACAGATTCCTCGGTCTCCACACCATCCGCAACATAAAGGATGGGCTTCACTTCCACAAAAGCTCTACCAAGCCACAAGAAAATCAACTTATGAAAATAAGTGCAAAGAAATACAGGAGTTATCAGACATGATTGTTATTGTATGTTTGCAGGGAAAATGTTGTCCAAACATTCTCCTAATCTTAAAAGGCAAAGAAGTCGATCAGAATCGTTATACCTACTTAACTAAAATTAAATATCACAATTACGATTATTTTATTTATTAACAATAAATGAAATGCAAGGATTACTTCTAAAATACAAGCGTAGAAAGATTCTCTACAAGCACAAAAAATCATACCAAACTCACTCGCAAAGATGTAGAATTGTTACCTTTTGGGCAGATCAGGTACAAGAATGTATAAAAACATGGGATTCAGCACTCCAGACATGTCCCCGTTGTCCAAGTTAAGTAACTTCATTTGCTTAAGAATTGTATCCTGCTTTTCCTGAATACTGATCAGGTCTGATGTAGGTATAGCCCTTGAACAGTAAATGATGAAAAGAATGGCAGATGTAGCTATTGAACACTTGAAGCATTTCGCCACCTCTTCACTGTTCACTAGTGCTTGTTCAATCTCAGCAGTAGGGCCTCCATCACAGAGTAACATTGTCGGTGGATCAAGGCCCAACTGCCCAGCCATGTGAAGTATCTCCTTGTGTAAGGTTGCCTACAGGTAAATTAAACAAACATTATATGTACATATTTTTCAGAAAAGTACATTAATATGCAGTTCTTCCAAGCATGTATAAATACATTTGTTTCAGGTGTTATTCTTTTCTTCTTTCTATTTTTGAGTACCAAATTGTGAAATCAAGATCAATTTGTATTTGGAATTTACATAACTCTGTAACCCATCATTATGAACATAAATCAAGGTTTCCAGCCTTCCACATTCTATATATGGATGCAAGCCGCAGACTTTCATATGAGAAACCTTGAATGCTTGAGGGATTCAAGAAAACTCCATTCTATATCAGATAGTGGTTTTGTTCGCTACTCCTAGGATCTTCATGTTTAACAAATCAAAATTTAAAATAAACAACGCAACTCGGGATCTTGTGTATTTGCCTACATGTTTTCTCCTTTCTTTGTTGTCGTATGATTGCATGCTTCAAAAAGTTTTTGCCCCCGTGGTCAATTTAATACCAATAGTAAAGTAGATGGTAGGAATTATGTAGTAATCTTATACTGGCATTTGAATAATTTGAAACAATGACTAGTTCAGGATGAGTTATAGACTACTTCGACACCTGTATAACGATTCTATATACATTTACAGTTGACTAACATGGCAGTCAAATATTCTATCGACTAATAAAAATTAGTAAAACCATTTCAAAATATTCACAGGCTTGGGAATGAGATGAGACCATGGTACCTAATTTGACAATACTAATTTTGGTTTGATTAATCAAACTCAGCAAGATTTATCTTAAACTATACATGAGCCACAAGCCAGTTAAACAGGGTATACCCACAAGACAAGCTACCCTGGTACCTACCATAGTTATCAATGCACCAAGGCAAGGAGGCGGTAGGCGAATACCTGGACCTCTAGGTGATAAGGCACCCGAAACCCGGCTTTGCGTCCATAAGGCGATAAGGCACACACCAATGTGTGCACAAGGCAATAAGTCATTCACAATGAACAATTTATACATCTATAATTTTATCTATATATTGTATCTGAAAAATACAGTAAATATAGAAGTATTATATACATTAAAGCCTAAAATAAAGTGATGAACACTACAAGATACCATTAAAGAAACAAATATATTAATATTTCACAATCAACCATACACCATTTGTGTTAAAAAACTACTAGAACAAACATCAAATAAAAGATAAATGCACATTAAAAAGAAGTATATAAAGCAGCATATTTTTGTACATAAATAGTTAAATACTCAGAAACTAATTAATGGAATCGATGGATATTAAAAAGAAGTATATAAAGCAATACATTTGTAAATTAATAGTTAAATATTTACAATACTAATGTACTGTTCACTATAATATAAATATATACTAGCAAGTCAAAAGACTCAAAACTAAACAGAGTATTGCAGTAATAGGTGAGTTTCTAGTCAATGTAGTTTATTAATTGACTACCATGAAATAAGAAATAATATAATAAAATAGTATAATTATTTAATAAAGGAAGAGAATGGCAGACACAGAATTCCAGCGAAGAGAATTCAACAAAGTCAAAGTTGAATAGAAGAGGAGTCGGCAAAGTCGATCGCGGCTGACGTCAAGCAAAGAGAAGTCGATCGTGGTAGTTCGAAGACGAAGTAGAAGTCGGCAGTAAGTCTCTCTCTCTCTCTCAGCCTCTTAGGGTTACCCGGTCTCTCTCTCCCTCTCTTAGGTTTAGTTGATACGACAATATCTGATGAGTATTTAGCAATTTAAATGTCGGGCCTTCGATGGGTCAAGACTCGTGGGTTTTCAAAAAATGGTATTGTCGATCCAGCTGCTAAGGAGAGCACCTTGGCAATTAGGCATCCAAGGTGTGCCTAGGAGATGACTTGTGACGCCTAACTACCTAGGTGCTCGCCTTAGCAACTTCCCCTAAACCGTGCCCTCACCTTGTAGCTTTTGATACACCTGGAAGCGTCGCCTAGTCAACGACTAGGCAATGACATAACAACCATCGTACCTACCACAACAGAAGCATCCTAATGCACTTTTGTGTCACCTCGGGTTGGGCAGTCGGAAGACAACAAATACACTCGCAATAACTTGGTGTTGCAGATTTGATGTGATTCATAACCACGTCATTATAAAATAATACTAAATTAATTAGTATATTACAATTCAAAACTACTAGTTTATTTTAGATTAGAACTCTACTAATTCTTTCATGGTTGACAATGATTACTTGTATAGTTGTATTGATTATTTTCAAGACTTCTATGCGTAATGGGTGACACTAAGGTACCATATCAACTTAAACCAAGATAGCATGAACTAGGTTACAGACCTATCTTAATTATAAATAATTAAAAAAATAAAAACTCTTCGTCCATATGCTATTGTGTGCAACCCCATCCTCCCAGCACAATGCCCCTATTAGGTTATGGAATTTCTATCAGATCCCCAGCATACTTATGTGCTAAATCAACCTGACTTTAAGTTGGACTTGGGAGCAATTGACACAGGAGTTTCTAATTTCATCACTGAGAGTTATATCTCTAAAGAACTGATTGAGGGAATTGTGGAAATTTCCATTGGAGCCTAATCTCTTTAGCATAAAGTGATTAATAAATATGGTCTTCATCAGTAGTAATGCTATCACACAAGCTAACCCTTGGAAATTTGACGAGGGATTTGGTCAATACCGAAGCAGCATATTTTGCCAAACAAAATTATCCCAGTTTAGATTTGTGAGGAATTTGCAGCAGGATTTGCTTTTGACGTTCAGAATTGAAATAGTATGTAATTTTGCCAAAATAAACAAAATATTTTCAACAACCGACTCTAGTTAACACATGGAGAAGCTGAGAAGCTTAAAATTATTTTAGTAAAATGATATGAATTGAAACCTCAACCCCATTTATGATTTTCAATTTTGCATTTTCTGTTATATACCATCTGGGTTTTGGGATAATTCAAAATTATTTGTTTTCTGGAATGTTTATACATTTTATCGTTAAGTATTACTCCCTCCGTCCTCAAAAGGATGACACAAGTACAATTTTCACACAAATTAAGTAACATGTAAACTAGAGGAAAGAGAGTAAAAAAATTCCAAATTTATCCTTAATGACCCTACACAATTATATAAAGTGATGAGTACTTTTTTTTTAATATATTAATAGACCCCAATAAATGACATATTTACCCTTCATTATATGTACTTTTAGTCATCCTTTTAAAGAAAAAAATTTGTACATTTGGTCATCTTTTTGAGGCTGGAGGCTGGAGGCTGGAGGCTGGAGGCTGGAGGCCGGAGGGAGTATTTATTTGCATTGAAATTTTAATGTCTGTATGTACTAATAAATATATTTCATGTTTATATATGTATGAATCCCCGCTGAGCTCGAATCCCCAATTTTTTTTAGATTTGTCGAACTGCAGAATCCTTTGGATTCCCATTTCTTTTAGATTTGTTGAATAGCTAAATCTCCAAAGGATTAACCAAAATCCTCAAACCCGAACTATTGATTCTTAATACATCATATAAATGAACTTGTTTTACAAATGGTTAAAATTATTATTTCTTGTTGTGTCAAGAAAATGTTATACGGTACAATTATTTTTGGTGGTATTACTTGGATAAAATACTTGATAAGCATCCTCATCTATTAACTTTGAGAGAAGTTTTGACAAACTCAACTATATATAATCATCATCTTTGGGATTTTATAATATATTAATATCATCAGCAATTATATGGTAAATAAAGTGCCAAATATCAACACCACCAAGAAAAAGGTATCTAGATAGGATGATACGATACTCATTGCTTACCTGGCTATAAGGTCCTATGCAACTAGGAGCCCAGCAGGAAATACTTTGCACATGCAATACTTTTTTGCATTGATCTTTTGCCACCAGGACTTCAATATAGGCTGCTCCCAGACCAGTTTGCAGTAGAGGAACTTCAATTGTACTGCGGGATGGTACACCAAAGAGACATTTCTCCTGAGTAATGAATTTCACGTACGTTTCATTTGCAACTGTGAAATTATTCATATCAGCAAGGTATAGATGAATATAGAGTACATCTTCCCACGAGCGACCGGATTCCACAAGTTGTGAATCAATTTTCATTAAAACAACCTTCAGATCCTCTTGCACATCTGAAAATTAGAGAAACTAAAACACTGTAAATAAAAAATGAATGTGGAGAACCGAAGCACGAATTGACTGGGGAAAAAACAAACAAACAAAATGCATAGATCAGATAATTGTGTATATATATATATATATATATATATATATATGAACAAATCCTTCCATCATAACATAAAACTTTTACCCCCAGAAGTTCCACTAAAGCTTTGCAACCAGCACGAAATTGAGTACACGTTATTTTTCCCAGTCTTTGAAATATGAAGACTATGATGCTCTTTTGTGGTGGTTAAATCAAAGACCGTATCAGACTGGTAATCTGCATCACATCTTTTTAGGCAGTCTCCTTGAACTTCACAGACTGAATCCACTTCCTCTGGACAGACAACATTGTTTCTGTTATAATCACTTGTACATGCAGTTGACTTCAGTTCCAAATGGTATGCTGAAGGATGAAGGATCCCAACAGGAGCTATGGAATTCGAGGAGTGCAGTATAATTTGATGTTCATCGAGCAAAATTCGAGCATTCTAGAAAGAAGTCTATATGTTAGATATGTTGGAAAATTAACGATGAAAATGATATGGAGCAATTGAATACCTAAATTTGCTCAAACTTCTCCAGCCTCTAAAGGAAATTTAAACAAAAACCAACAACATTATGACATATAAAACTTTATTTAAGATCTTATGCCATAGATACAAGTAACAAGTCCAAACAAAACAAGAATTTGAGAAGATAACATGTATAACTACTTCACACTTTCAAATGAAAAAAAATATTAAAAAAAAGATATGTATAACTACTTTACAACTAAAACAACTGAAGACCGCAGATAAATAATAGCGCCCCACAAATTTAAACACCAAAAATAAAAATGGAGAACTAAATAAAATTATTTCTAAGGTAAAAGCAAGACAGAGAGAACGAACGGGATCTCATACTTTAAATAGGGGACAGTCAAGTGTTAGTGTTTCATATTCTCCTCCTTCACCACATACATTTATCCCATACAACCTGATAAAAGATCAAAAAAATAAATTATCAAATGATTCAAAGTTAAAATTAATATTACAATCAAACTGAAAACCTTTTTCATGGCATACTCTTTTAACTTGTGGAGATGGGAGCTTAAGTATGATAGTTCTTTGCCCAAGTGCTTTGAAGGATTCAATCCAATGGCTGCAACCTAAGACATCAAAAAGGCACTGCTTCATGTATAATCCACAAGCTACCAAAAGAAGATATCGAAAAGAGGGGCCATATGTAAACAATGTAACGGAGTTTATAATCTCAAATGGACAAGCATGGACATCCCCATCATAAAAAGCCATATTCATGAAAGAAGAAGAAAGAATTTACAAAATCACAAGACTCCCTACCAAGTACCAAACAGTGTGATTTATAACAGAGTAAGTGAGCACAGAGTTATATCTTCTCTTTATCCACTGTACCTCGAACATTACATGTTTTTCTGACACAATAAAATATGTATAAAGACTAGTTTACCCTCAAAAGTATACTTAAATGTGGTCTACTAAGTTTAGAAAAGACAAAATTCATTAATAGTTACACGTGATCCACTAATGGGTAAAAGTGGTACTTATTTTATTATCTTTCCTCAACATTAGTTTTCTTAAATTGTGTGAAATATGTACCTTGGACATCCTTTTGAGGACGGACACAATTCCACATGTTCAGAAAAGGGGACAGATGAAATGGGATCATGTACATAACTTGTGAATAAATTGTTTGATTGTTTACCAAAGCAAGGGTGCCTAACGCTACATGAAGCAAGTTCGGGTTTCTTTTTAATTGGTAATGGGCAAACAAGTTTAATTTAAAGTGAACCCCCACATAGGTTGTCACATAGTAAAACATATTGGTTATTGGATTTTTCTCAAGTCCCAACTCTATCGTGGATTGATTAGTGGTTCAAAATTCATTATCTTTCTCATTCGAGCATACTCATACAAAATAAAGAGAATTGACAACATCTACTATGTAACACAAAAACGGATATAATATGCAACCTTATTATAAAAATTAAGATATGATAAGAATGTCACTTCAGCAAGAAATCAACTCAACATATCAGTGAAGTCATGTAGTTGTCACTAGTCAATCTCAGGCAAGAAGAATGTGAGGTATAAGGACTTGGGTAGAAAATAGAATTTAAAATTTGAATGGAAAACTACGTTATACCTTTACAGTAATAGCAATAATCCCAGCTTTTATCTGGTAGGGGGAAAGGAAAACACAATTAATAAAGTTAAATGGAAGTTAAGTGTTATCATACACATTAATAAACACATTTACCATTTCTTGGAGGAGTAAGGACTGATCTTCCTTCCATAAATATGCCAAAGAGATGAGTCCTAACCGTGAGCATACACTTTCCAATCTTAGTCTTTGATAATCAGAAGCAATAGCACCAGAAGACACAGCTGTGACAGAGGGTATCTGTCGCTTTACTTCCTTTAACAGTATAAACATATCTTCAACTTCATCACCAGGAGTCCTACTGTAGCTAAGGTTGTGATGCCTATATAATCCACAACATGTATAACAAAGTGAAAATAAGACAGAAAACATGATGTGGATATGTTCACTTATTCTACGTAGTATGGAGAAAATTATATCTTGACAACAGGTGAAACAAAATATCATTAGGAAGAAAGGAAGGTAAAAGAAAAGATGATTAGGTTTCCTCGGCAAAATGAAATAAAACAACAATACAAAACTATCAACAGAAGGACTGCTTCCATTCCCTATCCCTATGTGTATCTTAAACGGTCACACCTCAAAAAGTGCCTAAGTCACAGGTGTTGAGAGAAAGAGGAATGCGCATTCTATTTTCATATAGTGAAGGGAAAAAGTGATCTCCAAAATCCTTTCATTCCTTTCTGTCCATAGGCCACATACAGTATTGAAGCACCCATAACTCCAAATGAACATGCTACCTACCATTGCCACCTCCAAATCCATGAAAGTTGATAAGCAAAGACTCAACAAAATCAAGGCATGCTCAAGCTAATTCAAAAACGTTATTAAACAACACCAAAGGCTCCAAGCTACAAATCAATGAAAACTGAGAATGAGACATGGAAAGGGCCCTGTGCAGCAGCAAATCAAAGATATCAGAGCATATAAAGAACCTAGGACCAAATGTCCTGGTCTTATCTTAGTCTTCAAAATATAAGAGGTCAGAGAAAACTGAACAAGTATCCTTAACTAATGAGAAAGCAGAAACGAACTTACAAGCCTAAAGGGTCTAAACTCCAGTTATGTTGATAGGGTCAGGGAAAACTAAACAAGAACTAAAAGTTAATGAGAAATGAAGACATGAATGGCTAGCGCTTGGTGACTACTGACAATGGTGACAATAATTTTGGGAAGAGAATGAGCGGCCGAAGACCTGGTCTGATACCAACTCACTCATTCCTCGCTCTCACCATTGCCTTCCCAGCCCGATTACTAGTTCAGGCATATGTTGTGCTTCCCAATAGTTCGTGTGGTGCATAATATAATCAAGAGGCATGAGTGTACAAAATATCTTGGCAAATTACGATTATTACCTAAAAAAATATTATTGTTTTTATTTTGGTCCTAAAGTTTAAAAAAAATTTGAAGTCCAGTACCTGATCTTTCATTCTTACAGTCAGACCCCATTCTGTTTAGTTGTTTTATTTCCATTTAGGACCTTTTTTTTTTTTTTTTGGGGTTTGTGGGAAGGTCTAGAAAAAAAGATTATTTTCAAGAATCATGGTAAATGCTTGTGAAGTGAATGCAAAACTTGATGCTTATATGTTACAACAAGACTCTTAATAGAACTGAAGATTGTGTCGCAGCACTCGGTTCAAACATCCATTACAGCACTTACAACAAAAGTTGACGTTTTTATTGAGTGCATGGATAAAGGAAAAGAAGTTTTTCATCAAAACCCTGAAGGTTCACCTCCTAATTATATGGTACCCCTACAACATGGCCCAATCCGCAGGTTAATCTTCATCCTCCAGATCCTAGGCTGAATGCAATGTAGAGAGGAACAAAATTAGATGTAGGCTTCAATTGTGATCATGGACCTGAAGCATTCTTTAATTGGATTCACAATTTGAAAGTTTTTTTTCGTTGGTATGAGCCAGACAATAAGACAAAGCTTTTCTATGCTAAATCGAAATTACAAGGGATGACCCGAATTTGATAGCATGAATATCAGCAAAATTTATATGCATCTGGGAGAAGATGGGAAGATATGAAAGCTGCAATGACACGACATTTTATACCTTCAGATTATAAGTAGTGAACATATTTATAGTTGATTGAGTTGGTACAAAAGAGTAAATATGTAATACAATTCATTGTTCTACAATTTTGACTACACGGTCTGAATTTCCTTGAAGAAGTTTTGATATTCATGTACCGTCAAGACTGAACCCAGAGAATGCAGATGGTGTGGTTTTGGGTAAACTCTTGCTTCTGGATGATGACGTTCAAGTTGCCACCCAACTAAAGAATAATTTGAAGAGGACAACTTTTATTCCAAACTAGGAGCAAGCGTATTTTTTGTGGAGCCTAGTAGAAACAGATTGGTCGAGAAGTTGTCCCTCCACTTACTGGACTAGTCCACCTAATGGCGCTCTATTTTCTATAGCACATTCAAGCACTCCAATTTCTTCTCAAACTAGTAACAACCCTTCGCTTAGGTGTTAAATCGTTAAGGTTTTGGGCATATATCCTTTAATTGTTTGTGTCCACGGATGAAAATCACCATGTACCATTAAGCAGGTTGCAAAAGTTGAAAAGCACCTTCATCTAATACTGTTGCAATCCTCACAAATTTTGTTGCTAATCCTCCTACTGCTAATGAATGGGTGACTGTCTCTAGAGGAGCCAAAGGTGGAAAATATTCTTCTTCTCCTCTTCCTATTATGGCCACTGAAAACTCTTTCTCCCTCATTGCCAATGCTAATGTCAATGAGGCTATCCCTATGTCTGATCATGACTCTCCTCCTGGTGCCAACCCTATCCTTAATAGGCTGAAAGTCATTGATGAGAAGGAAGGCAAAGATTTTAAGCTAAAACTGAGTTATGGGAAGGAGCCTTCCCAAGATGCCAAGAGAAGGAACAAAGGCAAGAGCCATGGGGGTAACTCATCCCGCTAATCTGTAATTGTTATTGTTAGCTAGTTATAATATTAGAGGTCTAAATAAAAAGCATAAGCAGGCTTATGTTAGACAGCTTATTGTTGATAACAATATTTCTTTTGTTGGGCTGCTTGAAACTAGAGTCAAGGCTCATAAGGCCTATAGAATTACAAATGCTGTTTGTAAAGGTTGGAAATGGGTCTTTAACTATGATCATCATTATAATGGTAGAATATGGGTTGGATGGAATCCTAATTTTTGGAATGTGGAGATTATTTTTGTATCCTCCCAAGTGATTCATTGTAAAGTTCAGCAACTTAATAGTATTAGTAATCCTTTTGTGATCTCTGTAATCTATGCTTTAAATTCGATTGCTGAAAGGAGGCTTCTTTGGAATGACCTTCTCTCTATTAATCCAAATCTGAGCTGGTGTCTCCTGGGGGATTTTAATGAAATCAAGAGCATGACTGAATCTGATAGACTGGATGATTCATGGGATATTGGTAATGAGGAATTCAAGGAATGTACCGAGGCTATTGGTGTGGATGATATTAGAGGTCTTGGTCCTCTCTTTACATGGTCGAACTATCAATCTGAGAGGCCCATACAGAAAGCTCGACAGAGCTCTTGGTAATGTTGACTGGTTCTCTTCGTTTCCTCATGCTCAAGCTTTTTTTGCTCCCATAGGTGTATCTGATCACTCTCCTGTTATTCTAAACTTGGGATTTCGTGGTGAAAACATCAAAAAACCCTTTCAATTCTTCAATTTCATGCTGCAATTGGAGGGCTTCATGGACTGTGTCTCCTCTTCATGGAACCACTCCATTCAAGGGAATCTTTTACTATTTTTTGCTGAGAAACTGAAACGCACAAAAGGGCCCTTGTTGCTCTCAACAAGTCATTGGGAAATTTGAGCTCTTCCGTAAAGATAGCCACTGCTGATCTTCATAATACCCAATCTCTGCTGCAAGCTAATCCCTTTGACTCAGAACTTCTTGCTCAGGAAAAGAGATGTTTGCAAACTCTTTGGACTGCCATTGAGTTGGAAGAGAATCTTCTTCATCAAAAATCTAGAGCCTTATGGCTTTCTGCTGGGGACAGGAATACTAAATTCTTCTCTAACATGGTGAAGAGCAGATGGAACCATAACAAGATCATATCTACCAAAAACTCTTCTGGGGACACCATTTAGGGGCACAAAGGTATCGAATCTGTTGCCATGTTGAGTATTTTACCAATTTGCTGGGACCTGATCAATCTGGTCCATTTCCTCGCATTGAGGATTATGCTTCTTTCTTCATCAAGCACATCTCTTCAGACCAGGCTGCCTCTCTTATTGTTCCCATTACTGATGAGAAGGTTTTCAAGGTCCTAAATTCTATGAAGCGTAACAAGAGCCCAGGCCCAGATGGTTTTAATGTTAACTTTTTCTTACACTGTTGGGATATTGTGGGTACTGACTTCACTCAGGCTGTCAAATTTTTCTTTTCTTCCTGTTGTATGCCAAAGGGGACCAACTCCACTGCTATTGCCTTAATCCTCAAATCTGGAAATCCCACCACTATGGCTGACTTCAGGCCTATCTCCTGCTGCAACACCATTTACAAATGCATTTCTAAAATTTTGTCAAATAGGCTCAAAGCTACTCTCCCTTCTCTGATCGATCAATCCCAGACTGCCTTTGTCCAAGGGAGAAACATTAGTGACAACATTCTGCTTGCTTAAGAGCTGTTCAGGAACTATCATCGAAATTCAGGTCCTCTGTAAATTGGGATTTCCTCTTGAAATGCTTCACTTATACCATTTTCCTTCTTTGTTCATCAATTGGATCAAAGCTTGCATCACTTCAGCCATGTTTTCCGTCAAAGTAAACGGCACTCTTGCTGGCTATTTTCGAGGCACCAGAGGGCTGAGGCAAGGTGACCCCTTATCACCCTATCTCTTTGTTCTTATTATGGAAGTCCTCTCAATGAAGTTAAAATGGGGCACCTTGCAAAGTGGTTTCAAATACCATTGGAGAATTAAAGAGTGTAAGCTTACACATCTCTTCTTTGCAGATGACATAATCATTTTTTGCCATGGAAGCTTAGAGTCTGTTAACATTGTTAAGTCATGTATTAACTCATTCTCTCTTTCTCTGGTCTCATACCTAATGTCCACAAGAGTCGATGTTTCCTTGCTAATATTGATGCCTCCATTTCATCTTTAATTGCTTCTTCTCTTGGTTTCAGTATTGGATCTTTACCAATCAAATTCCTGGGGGTTCCTCTACTATCCTCTAAGCTATCCTATAGAGATTGTACTCCTCTTATTCATAGAATCACTCAGAAAGTCTCTTCCTGGACCTCGATTGCTCTCGCCTACTCGGGTAGGCTGCAGCTCATTTCTTCTGTCCTCTTCTCTATTCAATCTTTTTGGAGCAAACACTTTATTCTTCCTAAAAGAGTCATTAGCGAGATTCAGTCCACTCTCTGCAGATTTCTATGGAAAGGCCCTTCGCTTCCTAAATTTGGTGCAAAAGTTGCTTGGCACACTGTTACTCTTCCTAAGGCTGAAGGAGTCTGGGCCTCAAGAGTCTTACTGACTGGAACAATACTCTTTTTCTTCAACACCTTATCAGTATTATCCAGTTTTCATCAAAATCTGTTTTGGCTAACTGGATTAAGAACACAGTGCTAAAAAAGAAAAATTTCTGGCATCTTCCTACTCCTACAGACTGCTCTTGGATCTGGAAACAAGTCCTTAAGCTTCATCCCTTTGCTTTACAGTTCATTCGTTACCATGCTGGTAGAGGTACTTCCATCAATTTCTGGTATGACCCTGGCTCCACAGAACTCCCATTAACCCAAGCTCCTCTCTGCTTTCCAATTTGGGATTGTCTCATAATGCTTCTGTTAGCGACATTCTAAGGGACCTCAATTGGAATCTACCATGTAGGTTTCATCATAGGTTTCATCCCGAAGCAATTACCTTAAGAAGACAGATAGAGTCTCTTCCTGCCCCTCCTAATATTGAGGACTACATCACTTGGGGCACTCTAAATATCAAAGACATTAAAGCTTCTGCTATTTGGGATAGTATTCGAGCTAGCAAACCACAGGTCAGTTGGCATAAGATCTTATGGAATCAAATTCATGTGCCTCGCTACTCCTTCATGCTTTGGTTGGGTCTGTTATGAAAATTGCCTACTAATGACATTACCAAACACTACTCAAATGGCAGACCTCTTACCTGTGTACTCTGCCAAAATCAGCTGGAGAATTTTGAGCACCTGCTCTTTCTCTGTGACTACTCGGCTAATGTTCTAGCCTCAACTTTTGGCTTGGGCAATTGGCACAACTTCCCTTGTAATTGGACTGCATTAAGTGACACTGTATCAAGGAAGGAAACTTTCTAAATGCATCCTTTATCAAGGATCCTTGCCTGCCACTTTTTACAAGATTTGGGAAGCTCGTAACATGAAATTGCACAGGGATCAGTTTATTCCACGAGGCATTAGCACTAATGACACGATACAATTCATCAAGTCTAGATTATCTCAATCACAGATTTTACTAAGGCTGCTAATATTTGTCATTCTTACTGCAATTGGCTGATTTAAGCTTTGTCTCCTTTTGTTTTTCCTATAGCTGGTTCATCTTTTGTCTCTAGATGACCAGCTATAGTTCTGGGGAATGCCCCTTAACCAATGTACATTGCCTTTCTCACTATATACAAACAAACTAGGCCAAAAAAAAAAAAAGTGGTAGGATGCAGATAATTTATTATAGGTTAAGAAATTAGAGATAAGATGTTGAGTACAAGATATAATTCCTTTTCTAAGAGCAATAAGAAGGTTAGTGTCATTAGAAGAACAAGAAGAATTAGGATTCTCACCATTAGCATTATCAAGACTAGGTTCTGAGCAAGTTTGGTGTAGTGGTGCAAAAATGGTGACCTTATTCTTGCCTCTTAGAACATAGGTACTCAACTCAAACTCATTCTGTCTAGCATATGACAGAAAGGAAGCTTCTCCTCATCAATAACATCCTCCCTCTGAGGAGAAGGTGAGAAAGAATAAAAAAGTTCCAATTCTCAAAAAGTTACGTCCCGAGCGACAAATACTTTGTTTGAAGGAGGATAACATTTATAACCTTTTTGGGTTGGAGAATACCCAATAAAAATACACCTAAGAGCCTTGGGATCTAATTTTCCCAGTGAGAGATTTGTCATGAACATAGCACACACAACCAAAAAACTCGAGGCGAAGGAGAAGGACTTGTCGTGTGTTGGAGAAAAGAGAATGACAATCAATAAAGCTAACAAACCATCTATAACCAGAACGGGAAACAACCCGAGAGTCCCCACACATCAGTATGTTTAATAGCAAAAGATTCAAAATGTTCATCATTAATAATGTAATAAATAAAACGTTTATGTTTACCCAATTCACATAGTTCACACAGAGTTTTATTACATTGCTTAACTAAAGATGGAATTAAAGACGAATACTGAAAAAGAGGAATGTCCCAAACGTCGATTCTATTGATAGAGGGAAGTCGGGCTAGAGTGAGAAAGTAGATTAAAGAGCCCGAGTAGAGAACATGTTGGAACATCTAAATAATATAGACCACCAATTGTATTATCACTGCCAATCTTCTGCCCCCGTCACCCAGTCCTGAAAAACACAATGAGTTGGGAAAAAGGTTACTGAACAATATAAATATTCGTAAAGAACGCGTTGGATGATAATAAAATGTTAATGAGTACAAACTATCAACCACTCAGAGATAAAATAAATGGAACCATCACTACTCGAACCTTGTCTTTTCGGAGAGCAAGGCGTGTATAAAGTAAAGAGGGTGGAGGACCCGATCATATGCTTTCGTAAGAACTTGTGTCAATGATCCAACCGATCGGGCAAGTTGATGAAACATTAAAAGCACAAGAATGTATACCTAATCGGGCATAATAAAAGTAGATTTGGAATAGAATTTTCGAAAAAGTCGAGATTTTCTTAAGAGTAAGTCACGAGTAGTAGTTTTGAAGCACTTGATGTATCAACAAGAAGTGTTGTAGTAGACACATGAGTTCACGAAATCCAGTCCACGACCACTACTAAACCGACCTCGTCCTTTAGGGCGCCCATGAAACTTAAAACAACGATCTCTAGTATGGTTCTTTCCCCACAAAGAGTCACATTTGATAGATTCCTTCTCAACAGAGGACCTGAATAGAGGAGCCAGGACTTGGGATACGAGGCAACCATGGGCGATCGATCGACATGATTCGTAACCCAACACCGACGCCTACTTTCCTCTTGTTGGACTCTAACACGAGCCTCTCGCGGTGATGGAAAATGTGTCTGACCAATCAACTGTGCTCGAACTTGATCAAATTTTATGTTCAAACCAGCCAAAAAATCCACAGCTCTATCTTCACTAACAAACTTTTGATAAGCAGTTGCATCTTCCAAACATTTGGCTGAAAAAACCCGGTAATGATCAAGCTCCTACCAAAGTGCCTTAATTTCCGCAAAACATTATGCCACAAACTTCTCCCCTTGACCCAGCTCACGGATTATTTTATGGAAGTCATATGCATATCACTAGAAACAAAGAAAGTTTGAGAGATAGCCTCCCAAAGCTCATATGCAGTGTCTAAAAACATGTAACTACTCCGCATACTAGGTTCCATTGAATTAAAAATCCATGTTTTCACCATGGAGTTATCAGATTTCCATTCTTCTTGGGCTACACCTGCTTGTGTAGGCATAGTTGTTGTACCATTGATGAAATGTTGCATACGGTTAGCTTCAATTGACATACGACATGCTTGAGACCAAACTAGATAATTGTTTTCATCCAACTTGAATGAACTAAAGAACCAAAGCAGGGCTAAGATGATTTCTAATCAACTGCCCTTTATTTATTTCAGTAGTACCACCACTATTAATGGAACTAGATTCTGCCATGATAAGGTAATAGGAGCAACAAGAATATCCAAGGAAATATCAAAAAGATGACTTAAAGGCTCAAAAAAATAGTAGGCAGTGAATTATTCTAGAAAAACATAGCAGTGCAACAAATTGATGTTTGAAATTGAAGAAATCCGAATCAAACAAGACACAACTACTGTAACTGAGAAGAGGAGAGAGAGGCGAACATCTCGAAACTGGCTACGTCAGCAAATAAGGTACTCTGGCGCGGCAGAAGGGCGCGTGGCGTCGGCGGTGACGTGTGAGGTGGCGTATGAGTAGCGTGGGGTAGTGGAGTGCCGAGACGACTCTCTGGTGGTGAGTCATGGCGGAGTTGAGTCCTTTGTGGCATCAATTTCTCCATACAAACTTGTCTTACTAGGTTTCGAAGGAAAATAAGAGTAGCGGGAGGAGAAAAAGAAAGAGACTACGCTTACGCTAAGGAACAACGTTTGACATCGTGTGAAAAAAGAAGGAACAGGGGTTTTGATTATTAATTCCTTGATTGATTTCCTCTCCATTACATTAATTTATATACACAAGTAAAGTAATCCCTAAATTACGATTTATGGTAATCCATAATTTACGATGTGTATACACACTAATTATGGGATAAGATTAACTAAAATTATGGGAACAATATCTTCTAACAAAGCACTAGTACTTCAACTTTAAAACCAAAAACCAAATAATGTTGCAAGTCAAAGGACATTGAACTGGAGCACGCACGAGAATAAGTCATCTGTCAAGAAAGAAAAATAAGTCTAACCAGCAAAAGTGCCAGAAGGCCCAGTATAATCTTCAGTCCAAACTAGTTTATTAACATACACAAACTCATCAACATCCCCAAAGAAATGAAAATACCAATACATCTTATATTCATGGTGCTCAAGATAGTTAGGAAGTTCTGATCCATGAACCAAATTGATTATAATTTCATGCCATCACAAACTTACGATACTAAGAAACAGTTTTGTTAAAGGCGTGCCTAGGCGTGAGGCCCAACCCAACCCAACCCATGTTGGGTGCCTAACCTCACCTAAGGCGCGGCTCCTTCAATGTAACACACCCGAAATGCGAGAGACGTCAAGCGGCTTCATCAAAGTTAATGTAGATTTTTTTATTTCCTAAGCAATCTAGACCACCAATTGCGGTCTCCTCCTCCAGGTAAGTCTCTTCTCCTTTTTGTTTTACTCCTCTTACCCAAAAAACACTTTTTTATAAAATATTAAAGGGTTATGCTACCCAATTTTTTTCAAAATTTTGCATACTATACTACACTACTATTCTGGTGTTTACTAACTTGTTAAATAATTAAATATGTTTAGATAACCTATAAATATTTTTTTTAATATTTAAACATGCATTTATATTGTTGTTTAGTGTTTACTGACTTAAATATATATATGTAAGATTGTAAGTGTTTGACTATGTATTTATGCATAATGTAATTATGATATAATTATATCAGTGATAGCTACAGAGGTATGGTCAGGACCTTGTTATAGAAATGTTTTGAACATGCTTAGAAGTTTGTAAATTACTTCATAGTTGATAAATTTGATACATAAATGATTAAATGTGTGTTTCTATAATACTTTAAATTTTTAAAAAATATGTGCGCCTCACTTCGATGAGATGCGAGCCTTGCCTTGCGCCTAAGGCCCCAAGGAGACCTTTGTGCCTCAGTGAGCCTCGCGCCTTAAATAACAATGCTAAGAAACAACTAAATGTTGATAAATTCAAGATAAATAAACCAATCTGATCATTGTAATATTATCAAGGGTTCTCCTTACCAAGAGAATGGGAATAGATGAATGCATTTCATCGTACTTCTCAGAAACATAAATAAAATAGAAAAAAACTTCAGTTTCTCATTGAAATTCTGCTTTCCAAATCAGATTATAAGACAATATCATCAATGACAGAAGGCATACAAAAGCTTCTTCTAAAAGAAATATGTAATAAATAACTTTTAGCTTTCTCACAGTAAGCTACGAAGCCAGAATGTGCACCAAAAAAAAGAGTGAAATAATGCTATTCAATAAAGTTGAGATTTGACATAAACAAATTGACCATTATTGACTTCTTTAATTTCTAATAATTCCGTTGCCTGAAAAGATATCACTTACAGAAACTCTACCTTAACAGCTTCTCTTTCTAACTGATTTTTAACGACAACCAAATTAAGTGTACATTGCCAATATCAAATTTAAAACAATCAGAGTATTAATCACAATAGCACAATAAAGATTGACCAAGAATAACCACAGTTTTATTTAATTTTGAGTTACAGTAACACCACAAAATCTTATGGTAGAAAAGATAAACTTCAAACTTTACGATAAGTAAGAATACTTGAAACAGCATGCTAAAAATTGGCACGGGCCAAACAACCATACAAAGCAATCGTCAGTGATTGATGTAGGACAAAGATGGAGGAAGGAAGAAAGGGAATTCAAAGAAGATAATTAGGCTAAAAGCCACAAGCACAAGGCTTAAAATTAAATAATATCAATCATTCAATAATTAATAATAACGATGGATTACAACTGTTTATATAGGAATAAGAAAAACCCTAATACTTGGAGGCCAAGTAAAATATTAAGTAACCTAATTAAATAAGGAAATAAAATCCTAGTAATTATCTACTACCTTAAATGATTAATATTTTATACTAATATAATTAAATATAGCTTAATATTATGTACTAAATAAACTCATTATATTGAAATCATCAATAAATAATAATATATAATAATAACCCAATAATATTAAATTTCTTTTGCTTCCATCCGCATCAGTGATACTAGAAGACAGATTGGATTGACAGTAAACCAATAAAATATTTTTTTATGTCCCCAAAATAAGATAATTGATTTTACCAAAAAAACTTCCCCCTAAAGGGCTTGCCTTGTGGATCCTTGTATTTTCCTTCGAAATAATGGCACTCCCATGCATTTTGCATACCCAGCAACTACCTGATGTCCAACCTGAAGAGCATTGAAAATTATTTTTTAATAAAAGGCTCTATTAATGAGGGGAAAGCAAGGGAGATAGAAGCATTTGCATCAGTGAATTAGTTAAACTTATTCCACATATATTCTTAAACCACCTCACAGCAGCAAAACATAAAGGGGGGGGAATAAAAACTGTTTTCATAGTAAGCTTAACCTCTCCAAGAGGGGGGGAAGATAAAAAGTAAAAAGTTTTTTACATTGCCAAAGAAAGTGTGGCATCATGCTATTGTGAAATGTGCTCAAGGAAAAGTCGAACTTCGGCAATCAGGAGCGAAGCTACGTGTATAACTGTAATCAATTGATTTTATTTGTTGTAATAGATTTTTTTGTGGGTGTAATTTAGTAATTTGACCGCATTGAAATGAGTACTGACGAAGCTTCCTCTTGGTTTTCACAAGCCACGATCATCAACTTTTTTGCTTCATAAATCACAAATTGTGGAGGTACCGGAAACGAGGAGAAAGTGAAATCGATATTTGGAAGAAGCTAAAGTATCTAAGCAACTATTGAAGGCTACGAGAGAAGAGGGATGGGAGAAGCTACTTGATGAAGTTTGTTTATTTTGCAACAAACACAAAATTGACATTGTAAATATGTTATAGATATGAATGCTTTATTCCATGGGAGATCAATTCGAAAATCTCAAGGTATTACAAATTTTCAATTATTATGTTGATATATTTTGTACTGTTTTGGATTGGCAACTTCAAAAGTTAAATGATCATTTTACTGAAGCAAGTACCGACTTGTTTTTATCAGTGGCATGCTCAAATCCTAGTGATTTTTTTGCTAGTTTTGACAAGGACAAATTGATTCTAGCTTTTATAAAACTAGCTAGATAATTACATTTATGATATATGCGACAAATCAAGGTGTTTTGGAAGTTCAAGGATTAGCGGTCTTGCAAGAAGGCTCATAGGTACTAAGAAACATATTGTATTTCCTTTGGTATATTGGCTTCTAAAGTTGGCATTAATCTTACTTGTTTCGATTTACTCTTGATGAAAGAGCTATTTCTAATATTAAGATAATTAAGAGTAGGTTGTGCAATTCCATGGAAGATCAACTGATGAATGATTGCTTGATTACATACATCGAGAAGGATGTATTTGATTGCATCGGCAATGAAAGTATTATGCAACGATTTCAACGAATCAAAACGCGCAGAGGACAATTGTAATTATTATATTATACTAGTTATTTTTTGTGAATAAGTTTAATGGCTACAACAATGACATATATTATATTGTTTTTGGTTATATATTTGAGTCATTTTTTGTTACTATAATTATCAATTTTGATTTATTGTTTGATACTCTAATAATTGACCCCACCGCCAACAATTTACGGCTTTTGCCACCGATTGCAATAACATTTCCCAGTAAAACTTTCTCCATTTTCACTAATTTCAAATCTAACTTGGAACTTTTGGCCCTATCCACACCTCCAAGCAGGAAACTTGAATCCACAAACATTTGAAAATTGATATATGAAATGCATATATATTTTAACCAAGCCTTATTTCTTTTAAGCATGATGTAGTTCTAATATCCATGTGTAATCTCTCTAAATACTAAAAAATCTTACATACGGTCTAAGAGAGTACAATCTAACATGCTCGTTCACTCAGCACACTGGGGAGAGAAAATAATTGGAGAATTATACATTTCTAGAAAGTATTTCATTTCAATCAATACAAACACCCAATATTATTATATTCAACACCCCAGAGGATAAAAATATCCCAAATACCATCTAAATACATCAATTAGCACAATAATTTCATTAAATATTCTTCTAAAATTAAGTAGCTTACAGTTTGATACATGTAGCTATCGAGCTCATCAACAGAATCATCAGCCGGCATCAAATTCGCCAAAGCAACAATCTACAGAACAAACAGCACAAAAAAAAATTAGAAAATTGATATTTTCACATGACTTTTATATTTTAACATGAAAAGTGTCATATATATGTATAGCAACACTAAAAAAATCAGTCTCTACAATGAAAAGTGAATATCAAAAAGTCATTTGGAAATATCAGTTTCCAAAATTTAAACCAAAACAAGCCTAACATCTCTATAATATATAGAAAGAGGAGAGGGAGTAAAAGACCACCTCGTGACCGTACTGTACGCATCTCATCATGGCAAAGCAGCTATCTTTGCCGCCGCTAACTAGTCCCACTACTTTCATCTTCTTTACCCTGCGTTTATGCTCAGTTCCACCACCGTCGACGGAGGTTGTCGCCCTCCGTCAGTTGCCGTCGTGTACTGTTACGAGTAAATTTACCCTATCAGGAGGAATTGAACGGATTGAAATCTGTTCCGCTGTGCCGCCGCCCGCCGCCCGCCGCCGCGCAATCTGCTGGAAGATGCTATATTCGAAATACTCTAATGGCTGCAAATTACAGAAATCAATTGCTGTTAAGGCTGTAGTGAAGAGCTCAGCTATGGGAGTAGTATATGAGGATGAAGAAGATTGTTGTTACAAAAGGACTGAAATTTCTAGATTTTAAGGATGAAGGAGGGCCTCCATTTATTTAATTAATTCCATTAAGCTAATTAGTTTTTTTATTTAATTTGTTTCAATTATAAGATTATTGAATTTTTAAAAGTTAATTTCAAATTTAAATTTATAAGATTATTGACATAAATTATTTAATTCGTGTTATAATTAATAAGATTTATTATTTTTAAAAGTCAATAATGTCTATTTCAAACTAAAAATATCTTAAATTAATTTTTAAAAATTAATATTAATTTTATAATTCATAAATCTAAGTGACAAACAAGTTAGGTTTACCTAAGAGAAGTCCACCAAGGATTTACTTCCAACACGGTTAACATAGCTTAATTTTTTGTATTCCTTTTGTACGTTGTTGGGTGTTTATGAATTTGAATGACTTTAAAAACTTTTTTAAAATGACTTTTATAGATTCCAATAAAATAAATATGATTTTAATAGACTTTTTATCAAGATTTTGATAGACTTTTGTATACTTCTAATATATCTTGCAGTTTATATTAATTGTTAATTAGCTCATGTGTATAGCCTCTTCCTCTTTTTTCATGAACTAGAGGAAATCTTATAATTTCATTAAATTATTGTGACATGAGATTTTATATATGTTAAAAGCATTCATTTTATTCTGCTCATTTCATGACAAAATTGGATACTCGAATACGAATAAAACTTTAGAAGTTACAGACGCAACACAAAAATTAAGGTTACTTTTCATTGAACTATATATACTATATATGCGTACGTTTTTTTAGTAAGAGTACCAAACTCTTTTTTCACAAAATAATATGACAATAAAAATTTATATAAATTTATATGATCAAAAAGTCATAAAACTTCATACATATATGAGTAAATTGCCACCAAGTTATAGAAAATTTACCGAAAAGATTTTAGTCGTTGGTAAAGCCATGAGACAAAATTGTCAATCGAGATTTTATTTTTCTTAAAATTATTAATAGTTGTTAGTGAATTGTAAATTAATGACCGTTAAAAAATAATTATGTGACTTTTAATTTATTTATGATGTTAGAAATTAATTAATTAAAATGCTACATAACTAATTTTTAACAAATTAAATGAATGACATCTTTTAACTAACTTTTTTAATTTTGACGAGTTTTAGAATTTATCAAGATTTGTATATATCATATACTATATCTATATAATAAAATATATATTATATATAATATTAAAATCAAAATTTCTTCGTGGTGATTTTTCAAAGTCATAACGAGATATTCTATAATAAAAGTTTGTGTAATTTATCTAATTTTTAGTAATTTTAGTAAAAAAATATATAAAGCGGTTATATAATTTTAATAATTATATTTTCTAAAATTAGATTAATTTATATTCATTTCAAGTTAAAAATTTACCACACATGGTTTTATGACTTTTGAATTTTCCATAAAATATCTTTGGCAATTTTTTTTGATTTATTTAAAATTTTACCTTTGTGTTTAATATTTGGAAGTCTTTGAAGTCTTTTGAGATGAGGTCAAATTTGGATATAGGTTGATAATTATAACTTTTCTTCTAAAGTTGGTCAAACTCCACCATTTGATAGAAATCTTAAAAATCTATAACTTTTTGAATACCAAAATACTTTTACAGACTTTATAAAAGTCTCAATTTAATACCACATAATTTTTAAAGACATTACAAAAGTTATAATTGAATACCAAAGAAACTTTTTATAAACTCTTTAAAATGTCTTAATTAAATACACCCAAACTTTAAAAGTCTTAATTAAATACACCATCCTTAGTCTTTTATCTCTTCAAGTCGATTATAAATCAGCTAAAGAAGTTTTAGAGAATGATGTTAAAAACATTAATTCAAAACAAATATTTGCTAGATGACAAGCTTTGTTAGCTATTTTGATTTTGATAAAGAATTCATAAAAAGATAATCAAATTCTCTTTCGTATTTCCTAACAAGAGAATTTTTATAAAAATATCGCCTATGTTATAAAATTATGTATGTCAGATTCATATTATGGATGTTCAGGTACATGTAACTCCCATGTACATTGAGTTATAAAACTCATAATCTTTGAGTTTTGTAACCTACTAATATTATATTAGTATTGATGTTATTATATCTATAAATAATAACATTTGTAAAGTGAATGATGTAGATATTAAAGTAAAAAGAGAATGCTCTCTTTATCTAATCTTGTTTTTCTTGATTTTAATAATATTTTATAACATGTTATCAAAGACGAATTGCTTCTCAATTTCATCTTGAAGATAATCATATTTGATTTGAAGGTAAAGATATATATATATATATATATATATATATATATATAATATATAAATATATGTGTGTGTGTGTGTGTGTAGTACTTACTTATATGTTCATATTTTATAAAGTGTACATGTACATCACTATCCATGCTTACGGTCTCTCGCATGTAGTAGCATGTATATTCAATAAGCCATGACATTCCACCGAATAATGTAATTTCCCCATGCCCTTAGAATATAGAATACAAATTGGGTTGTTAGTTTTTCCATACAAAATCATGTCATTTACTTTGCTTGTCTTGATCGAGTGGAATATAGAAAATCTAATCACTACGTGAAAATTATGTATACTATTTGCCTTTTTATTTTATTTTTTCATGTTCTCATCACTTGGTGTGAGCAGATTATTATTTTCTGAAATGCATGTAAATACAATGATGTAGTGATTCAGCTTTAAAGTTGTAGTTCTCTTGATGGTTTTGACATATAAGTACAATGACACTTATGAGCATACTAATTTAAAAAAGAAAACCATACATCTACAGATCAAAGCTATTGCATATATACACGAAGTTTAATAAATTTAGAAACAAATGCATATATATTTTAGTCCATGTATGTTGTGGTGTTTGGTTTCGTGTGGCTTCCTCGCAAATCATAGTTCACGATCCATGCATGTATAGATAAAAATATAAGTTATTTTCATATGACATTTAAATGATACTAATAGTATTACTTGGTTTAAATGTAAGTTATTATATTGAAAATGTTTGAGAAAAGGGTAGAAGATTTTTCATAGTCAAACTTAAATAAATATATAATGTATGCTTATATAATTTTTATAACCAAATATTCATGCATATGTGGATAGTTATAATAAACTAAATTTCTAATGATTTTGATATATTTTTGTATGAAGTTACAATGACAAATATACTTAGTAGTGTTGGTTTGTTATTTAGTTTTAATGGACACATTTTGTTTCGTGTTTTTAATGCATTTCTATAAATTGTTTCATTACAATTAAATCCTAACATATATAATTATTTAATTTGATGGGAAATATGTTTAGTTATTTAATATTCAAATCTTATAAATTTGAATTTGTTGCCTTGATTTATATCGAGGAAGAATTGTTTGTAATGGAATCTTGATGTTGAGATTCATATAAAGGCAAAAGAACCTTGGAGATACAATTAAAGTTGGTAATCATGCATCCTCAAGGATCAAGCAAAATTAATGATTTTTATTCGCTATAATCTCCATGGAAAATTAAAATATGAGTATATTACAAGAAAAAGACTCACTCGCCTTATGAAATGATTTAAAGGAAAGATATGAGAATCAAAATTTGAAAATTCTCCCAAAAGCTCGTTATAATTGGTTTACTGAAGTTGCAAGATTTTAAAATGTTGATTGAGAACAATTCTATATTTTTTAAATAATCTCACTATTAAAATTATGTGGAAAAAACACCGATGAAAACTCATCGTTATAGAAAATATTTATTATATTTTCATGCCTCGAATATGCTCTTGCAGAGCAATATAGAGAGCGTAAGTTCACAAAATATTCCCCGGCGATAAAGGAAACTATGTTCACGTAGTGATATTATTATGTCTTCTAGTGGTGTATAAAATAATGAGTTTTTATTTGAAAAACCAACAATCTCGCTCAATGCTTTCTATTACATTCCACAAGTGAATGGAACCTCATTTGATAATCATAGAGAAAATATGGTTGTGGTTGTGGTAGTGGACGTGAAAAGAACAATCAATATAGAAAAAGGGAATGTACCGTCGTCTTCTAAACATTTGGTAGATTTGTACCAAGACTCCATAAAAAGAAAAGGAAATAAAATTGAAATAAATTTTATTGATTATAATGATCCCGAAGATCCCATGAATTATTTTGGCTTTTCAAATGTAGTGGATATACGTTATAATGGTTATCATATTAAAACCAATATTTAAGGTCATGAAGAATTTCTTTATATTACTTCAATAAGATTTCGCCGCTAAGCGTATATTAGAAAAATCGTATATTTTCTCTTTTGAGTTATATTATACTAAAATGAGAATAGTTGAAATAAATGTTGTAATACACCGTAAGTGTTCTGATCTAAATGTTTTTATGATTTGGCATGATCATTTAGGATCAATAATGATGTATCAATTATTGAAAACTCCCATGAACATCCCTTAAAGAACTAGAAGATTCCTTTACCGCTTGTTAACGCTTAAGTTTCACGGCAAGTCGTCAATCACTAAGTTTACGACCGAATCCTCGCATTGATAACGGATCACACGAAGCTTCGACGGCTTGTGCACGCGGGGATAGCTCTGTGTGAGAATAAGTCTGGTAGCCGCTCACAAGATTTAACAATGATGGAGGCTTAAGTATTTAGTGCTCAAAGATGTATTACCTATTAATTGTAGTCGAGCCTTGTATTTATAGTCATTCTCACTTCCCAAGAATCCCTCTCCGAGTCAGAATATGACTCCTAAATATGGTAGTTACCTATTTTTGGATCCAACACAATCTCCTTAAAAGGTGTAAGTAGAATCCAATTCCAATACTACCTTTGGAGTTACCTTATTCAAATATGATTAAGACAAGAGTCCTTAACCACGTAAACCCCTTTTTACTCCAGACTCTGTGCATGGGCTGCCCAACTACACAGGTCCAATCCCATTGCCCCTACAAGTACCGGTCTGGGCTTCAGCCCAAGGGACTCGAAGGCCCAACCCCGACCTCCACCATCACAACCGGACTCCGGCCTAGAGGGCTCGGATATCCAAACCCGAACACCTTTAGCATCCTATACGGTCTTGACCCAATGGGCCCAATCTCATCGGTTCTAGCCTAGGCCTCCAGCTCTCATGATGGTCGGTAAAAACACTCCCGAAAATTATCCCCTAGTCTCTCGTTATAATATATTTATGACCTGAGACTTGAAAGGATACGAATTTGAAAAGCCACGCCCAGTGATGATGAGCTGTCTCGGGAACCCAAGCAGTTTCTTCTTATTTTGTGAATCGGCGCACGTTTCCCCAGGACCGGGCCCCCCTTGCCATAAATAGCCGCCTTAGAAATCCGTGTCCACCACGCTATATAAGCCCCTATCCATCCATCACTGTCCCTTTTTTGAAACTTTCATCATTTCAAATACCTCTCTTAGAAATTCCGACAAGGACGATTTCCGGCGAGTGCTCCGATTTCACCAAATTGCTCTGATTTCAGTTTCTTCCTTCGTTTTACAAACTTCAAAACCTCACATTTGTTCATTGAACTCCTCAAATGGCATATTCTAGCACACCTCCTCCTGAGACAATTACCTACCTAACGGCACCGCTACCTCTCTCCGTCCGATCTCGATTCCAATGGAGTTACCGATAGCCCCTGTCGGCCTCCCTACCGAGAATGCCGAATTCAAGATTCGTCGTCTCTATGCGTCCCAAATCGATTATACCATTGTCAATACTAAATCGTCCATCACTCAGTCCCAACTGTCCGACATCCAAGCCGTATTCAATATCCCTCAGGAGTACAAGCTTCGGGTTCCGGAACCGAACGAGAGGATGTTCTGGCGCCCCGAAGGCGACTGAATGGTCGTTCCCCTTTATGCTTTGGTACGGGTTCTTGCCTCCTTCTTGAGTTTATCTCTTCCTTTCTCTGTTTAGTTGGGATCGGGTTCGCACAACTAGTGCCGAACTCCTATATCCAATTTGTCAGCTTCATCGCCCTATGCCAGGAGGCTGGTATCACTCCGGGGTTGGATTTCTTCTTCGTCCTATTTTCTCATTGGTCGATCAAGGAACCAGCCTTCGACATCCGAATCGTAGTGGTGGAGAGCTACATTCATGAAGACCCTTCAAGCAACAAGGGTTGGCATTCATAATGGTTCTTCGTGAAGGAACCGACCTTAAAATCACGCCGAAATTTGGTAGACCGAGGATCCCATTATGAAGATTACCAAATTTTTGAAGGATCGAGCTGACGCCTTCAAAAAGTTTTACAAGCTTTTGCTGAAGACCAACTGGGGTCTGGAGGTCGTATCCAAAGAAGCCTGGCTCTACGAACACGGTTGTAAGTTATAAACCCCGAGCCCTCTTATTTATCCTCTTGATCTTCTACTGAGTTTTTATTTAACTGCCTTATCCTCTTTTGCAGTGATCATCTTCAAACCCGAGGGGGTTGATGTGACCTTAACGCCGTTGTCGATCGCAATTGAACCTATTCGTCCCCTACCGTAGATGATTCCCCGAGGAGGAAGCCATTCCTCTGTAGCCAACTCTCCATCTGGTTCTTCATCGTGTCCCATTCTTCCCACCGCCAAGTCGAACCTTCAACAAAGAATGCTCTAAAGTTGGGTCAATTTTGAGAAGATGGCTCTGCTAAAAGGAAGAAAAAGAAGATTTCTTTCAATTGCCTCCCAAGGTGTCGGTCTCAACCCTTCCGAGATCTCGCTTCCCCTTACGCCCAAATACCGGGTTGTGGCGCATCAGAGGAAGCCAAAGAGGTTCCCTCGAACCCCGAGCCAAGAGGCCCTGATTATCAGAGATCCCGATCTAGAGATCGGAAAGTCGACCTCCTCCTAACTCGACCCTCGCGACGCCCCCAAATCCGTAACATCGATTACGAGACATGGTGCTCACGATATAACATACATCATCATTTATCTAAGTAACTCTAATAATAATAATAATAATAATAATAATAATAATAATATTATATTAACTATTACATACTTATTCAAAATAAAGTCCTAAGTCCGTATAACCTTTAATAAAGTAAAACTTAAACTTAGCGTTTATTGCTACATCACATCATATATGGAAATATAATTATTACATAAATAACTCTCATCATTTCATCTTAGACTTTCCTTTGTCCTTGCCTGAGCCCCCTCGGTATTATCATCCTTAATCGAAAGGTTTAAGCAAGAATGAGCACAAATTGCCCAAAGAAGTATATAAAGTAGTTTGAGAACATACATCGTAAGTAAAATCATTAGTATGAATATTTCTCAATAGTTGAAATAAATATCAAGAGATAAACCGGAATATCAAGATAAGAGTTCGAATTTCAATAGCATACTAAGGGGTGTTAGATACCACGAACATTACTTTGTTTCATCAAAACCATCGACAGCTTTAACAATCAAATAGATTGTAAGCGGTCTCTGCAAGTACTCCAGTGATCAAATATCGCATCTACATTGTGCACAAGTATAAAGTTTAAACGCATAAGCGTAAATGGGACTATATGCCCGACATCGCCACTTACGCTATTCGGGTTGTTCATCTTAGTATTCCTGCGGGACCTCACCAAAGCAATTTGGATTGGTAAACATTCAATTGCTTCAAAGGATTTGAATTGTTCAAACAATATACTACGTTTGCATCAATAACATCTAGCTGAAACGAAAGCTAGAAATCATGCTTGAATATAGTTCATTAAGGGTATACGAACTTTAAAGTATAGCAGTTACAATAATAACTGAATAATCATCAATAACGTTTCGCATCACAATTGAAGTTATAGAACTTTACAATAGAGGAGCTTGCACGAATGATTACTTAATCACAAGCCCAAACTTACCCTCATTTAATCAATCAATAAGAGTTGAATAAATTCATAATGAAAAATAGGGTAAGAAACTTGCCTTGATCGTTGTTTACTAATAACAGATTAACGACTTACGCCTATCTCGCACTTCACGTGCCTACACAATTGTATAATCATGCACATCAACTATTAGCAACGCATAGTAGTTGTAATATAAACTTTACTCTATAATTTTCGTAGTTCACTCTATGATTTTCACTCTACTATCTCGCAGCCTACGATTTTCGTGAGTTCACTCTATGATTTTCACCGACTCTCTACGATTTTCAATGGTTGACTTTCACGATTTTCACTCTACTATCCGCAGACTCTACGATTTTCGTAGTTTACTCTACAACTTTCATCGACTCTCGATTTTCATCGACTCTATGATTTTCGAGTTTACTCTACGATTTTCATCGACTCTACGATTTTTAGAGTTTACTCTACTACGATTTTATCGACTCTAATCTAAAGATGATATGACCATGATACTTGGACACAATAAACTTCATACATCAAGGTATTTTACAAAAATATAACATTCATAAAACTAGCATGCTAAGACCATAAACCAATCGCATAGAAAAAGTGTGCAAGCACTAGTTTTATACTTAGAAAAATTCTCGAATTTTCGAATTACTGATTTTATTACCAACATGCATGCTATACGATTTTCATAACTTGCTCAATTTAACTCCCTTTCCTATGAAATTTGGACAAAGTTATACCTCATGTTACATACTATTTTACAAAATTATTACATACGTTAATCAAGTCATATACACCATGATTCGAGGTTCAAAAACCCCAAAAATCACAGACATTACTAGTTAAACCTAATTTGACAAAAATTCATGATTTTGCTTCTAGCATGCAATTAAATTATTCCTAATATCCAGATCATCTACTCTCACATGTTTTCACATTTCACAACATCAAACTTCAACAAACTTCCACCTTTTTGATTAATTTAGCACCTTAGAGACATTTTATCAAAGGTAGAGCATGCATTGCTTAATTCTTTGATTTTCTATGAATTTGATGCATGATTAACCCAAATCTTTTGTTGTTAATGATTTATAATCATCAAACAACAAATAATATGGCAACACAAAGCCACAACAAATCATTTACCAATTTTATATGCATTTTCTTCTCATTTTCTTATAAAAAATAAAATGGGTTCATGAATTACCTTTTGATGAATTTCTTCTTGGTTTAATATGATGCTCCTTCTCCTTGCTTGTTAAATCCTCAAGAATCCTCCAAAATTAGTTCTAACTCTCTTAGGCTCTCAATTTCTCTCCATGTTTACTCACTTGGTGAAATTTTCTTAAAAGAAAAGTGTGTTTGTATATATGTATAGCTTTGTTAAAGTCTTTTGATTCCCATAACCCCCAACTCCCATAACCCCCAACTCTAATGATTAGTTACTCGCAATACTTAATACTACAATAATATAGTTAATTAATAGGAAGAATGTGGGAGTTAGAAAAATAAAAAGAATTTTGATTTTAAGGAATACAATAAATTACTTCCACCTTAGCTATTATGTAATATACGTATACTCCCTCCCTTGTCCCAATTTAATAGTCACATGGGTCCATCACCAATTTGATTTCTATTATATAAAAAAAAATACATATATTATTTTAATCAATTAATCAATTAATAAGCTATTTGACTATTTTACCATTCTAACCAAACTTTGCATGAACCATATATCGATTCCTACTAAAGTCGACGCTCGGGCGCATGGGACTATCCGCTTAGTCAAATTCATCTCTAAAATTTGTAGTTGACTTTTCCTCAAAAAGTTAATCGCAGATTTTTTGACCAAAAAAGTCAATCGTGACACTTTTTCATGATTATAGTCTATCTCGACTAATTTCGACGTTCCGACTCAATACGCAGCCCACGCCTCTAAATTCCGTCTCAAACTCCAAATTTCATGATTTAATACCATCCCATGTAATAAAATAGAATAATTCCTACTTAATTTTTTTTTTTAAATAGTTAAATAAAACTAAACCAACCATTTAAATACATCTCATCACATATCTTGAAATAACACATATATGTACCACACACATACATCTAATAAATGAAATCACCCAAAAGTTTCATATAAATTCGTTCATTAATAATTCTTAAATTACATTAAAAAAATCTCGGATATTACAACCCCTATCTCCAAGCTAAACACCGAATCGAGTTCCTCTCCAGGAACGCCGAAGACGTTTTGGCCAAAAAGCCCTTCGTATTCCCTTTTACTCAGCTTTCGAACACTTCAAACTGTCCGGAGATGACGAGCGATTCAAGGGGTATTCCTCTGAGGAGTTCTTGGTATCTTATATCAAGGCCCAGTGTCAGGTAGACTTCGATAAACTACCATGCTTCCTTTTCTGATCTCTTCTTCCTTCTAACTGACATGCTTATGTATCCGATTGCAGGTTAATGCTATCTTAGCTAGATTCGTCCTTTCTCTAGCCCGAGCCACTAAGAAGGAGTTTCAATTGAGGAACGACGTGGCCTTGCTCGAAGCAGATGTTCGAGGTTTGAACTCGGATCTGCTGAAAGAAAGGGACCTCCATGCCGCAACTCGTAATAGAGCGACCAAGGCCGAACGTGAGGCCGCTGAGCTTAAAGAGCAATATGCCCTTCTGCAGCAGGAATTTTTCGGTCTTAATGTTCATGCCAAGAAGATACTCCAAGAGAAGGATATCTTATCCGAAGAAGTCAAGAGTCAAGAGAAGGCCATTGATGCTATCACCGAGAAGTTCTCCGAGGCGACCGACAGGATGTGGGTGGTAATACGGGAGAGCAACTCTATGAAAGCGGAATGTGCCGAAGTCAAGCAGCGTACTATCAAAGTGTATGAAGAGTCTCCTGCTTTGACCGAGAAGATCATGGCTCGGGCCATGTGACTATGAAGCTTATCGGAAAAGGCTCAAAGCAAGATGGAAGTCATTTGGACTTGATGTCTCCGCCCTCGATTCTTCTTCGATGAGGAGTTCAAAGTCGAGATGAAGGCCTTAATGAATAGATTTAGTTATGTTGCACACTTTGTAATTTTTGTAACTATTTTCCATTTCCTAGTTTTGTAACTTGCTCTTGCTAGTTATGCTTGTGGTATTTGTATAATGGCTCGTCTCGACGGAGTTGTAAAATGTTTTAGATATGAATGAAATATCAGTAATTTCTTAGTTGTTATCTCGATTAGTTATGCTTGTGACTTTTGCCGAACAGTTAGGTCATTTCTGACTTTCTGACCAGTTTATGCCCGAAGCTTATCTGATCGGATTTGTAACTTTGTCAATCAGTTATGCTTCTGACTTTTACCGAACAGTTATGTCATTTCTGAATTTCTGACAAGTTTATGCCCGAAGCTTATCTGATCGGATTTATAACTTTCTCAATCAGTTATACTTGTGACTTTTACCGATCAATTAGGCCATTTCCGACTTTCTGATCAGTTTATGCCCGAAGCTTATCTGATCGGATTTGTAACTTTCTCAATCAGTTATACTTGTGACTTTTATCGATCAGTTAGGCCCTTTCTGACTTTCTGATCAGTTTATGTCCGAAGCTTATCTAATCGGGTTTGTAAGAGCTTTATGAATTTAAATGAAGTATAAAATTTTCTGGAAGAGAAATTCTCATTTATTTCATTGATAAATTGCATAGATTACATAAATATGGGTAAGAATAACATAGCTTTTACTGATAATATCTCCTAAGTCTTTCAACATGCCATGTATTCTTTACCTCAAAGCAATCCATTGCTCGAAGCTGGTAAGTCCCGGGCTTCGGCACCTCCACTACTTCATAAGGCCCCTCTCAGTTAGGTATTAGCTTATCGGTGTTCTGGGGGGTTAATGCCTCTGATTCTCGAAGAACCAAAACTTCAGCCTCGAACCTTCTTTGCTTGACTTTTTTGATTGTAAGGTCCGGTAAGTACGCTTCGATAAATAGCTCGTCGCACCAAAGGTTTGATTCTCAACCTCTTCCAAAAGATCTAAGTTAAGACCTAGGTCGTCCTCGTTGTACAAGTCTTTATACTGACTGACCCGAAGTGTAGGGGATCCGATGTGAGACCCCGAATTTTATGAAATAAAAGTATTCAATTTTTCTATTTTGGTAAATAGTTAAATTGATAAAAGTTTAAAGTTAAGGGTAATATGTGATTTTTTTACAAAGTAAGCAAGTTGATATAAAATATTAGCTGTTGTTGGGGAATATTCGATTAATGAAATATTCTTTTTTTTGTTTGGGAATATCCGCATGACGGCAGTACAATCATTGGTGGACCTTACAAACGGAATTATCATTTTGGATTGAGAAAACGACAAAAATATTTTTATGAAAATAACGGCGGAAGTTTTACTGTTAACTCGTTGAAACACCCGGTGTTAAAAGTACAATAATATGCGTGGTTAGTTTAAGAGTAGACACTAAGATTGATTATTGATGCTTACGTGATAAGTCACCAGCTTTTGTTTTATTAGTATTATTAATGTAATAAAATGTAAAAACTTTTATATAAAAAATGTAATACTTTTATAAAGTTATTCGCTTTATTAGGCTAATAAGTAAAATCTTTTTATATAAAATGTAATACTTTTATAAAGTTATCTGCTTTATTAGATAATAATTAGAATATATTATATTTTATTATGCATAGTATTTGCATAAGTTCGTGATAGTGTTTTGATAGTAAAATCTTTTTATATAAAATGTAATACTTTTATAAAGTTATTCGTTTTATTAGATTATAAATAGAATATATTATATTTTATTAAAAAGATTTTGCTTTAAATATGGACCGTCCGATTAAAAGTAAATCAATCTGGACCATTCATGAATTAGTTACTATGCATTCCATTCTTCTATAAATAGAAGCTCATTCCTTCATAATTTCTTACGAATTCACTGAAACTCTAGAGAGAGAAATTATAGAGGAACTATAGAAAAGTATTCTGCTACTTCCCTACTCTTATATTAAGTTTCTTTTACTAAGAAGGGTATTGCTTTCTTTTGTATTCATGAAGAGAACTTCATTATTCCATTATTTATTATTCGCATTGGAATAATCAGATATGCGTCACGCCTATACTTGGTGAAATTCTTCCATTATTCCATTCTTTATTATTCGTCGCCGTAATATCCTCATCTGTCGTTTTATGCCGGACCGGTTCTCGCTTTTTATTATTCTGTTGAAACATCCTATCAGTATGTATTGCATACCTTTGACCGGTTCCGTTATTTAGTATTCTGTTGGAATAACCTGTCTCTGTGGATTACCGCATGCATTGTAAATGATCCTTCGTATTCATACGAATAGTATTTTCATTAAAAAGGGATTTTTGCCAGGGTAGTTTCGTAATTTTTTTGACCCTTAAAAATTCTGGAAAAATTTGAAATGATAATTTGATGAGTTTTCTAGATTGTGTCCAAAAATGGCGATTTTTGGATGTATAAATTAAGAGTTATGGATTTTATGGGAAAAGACTATTTTAAAAGTAAACCCTTATAACGCCTTGTGGTTAACTCCAAAATGGGTAAAATTTGTATTGGGAGTACATGTATATAACAAGAGTATACCTCAGAAATTTCTGGAATTTTGGACAAAAGTACGCTTTATGATAAATAACTAAATATTCTAAGTAGCTTTAGCTATATGAAAAATTGTAAATGAATTTTAAAATTCGAGAAAAATATATGTTCAAGATGGAACTATATTCTGCTAAATCCCAAAAAAGAAATAATTTTGGGACTAATTTGGTATTTTTCATGAAAATGAACTAGTTATGAGTAAATGAATTAAATATGTTATGTGAAGTAATAAAATTAGAAAATAGGATTTTATGGCTTGAGAATCTTATATAGGGTATATGCAGATTTTTGATAAGGGATTTGATCATTGATTATGAAATCTTATGAGTATGGCATTTTTGAATGATTAAATGCATTATTTGATAAAGTGTAAACAATTGAAATAAATTGTTTATAAGTTTAAGAAATGATTAAAATATGGTTATAATATTAATGATATTAGATTATGAGATTATTAAGTGATTGATAACATTTGGTTATTATCAACGCCGGATAAATTGTATTATAAATGTTTAATATTTATCCTTTATCTCATTTGATTAATTCTTATATCATTGTCATCATCCTCATGCTTATATCAGTTGAAAGTCATCTTTGGTCAGTAGTGCATAGATGGAGTTGGTATGATTATGACCAAAGATTATTCTAAGATAATCATGACCGTAATGTTACAAATGATGTGGAAAAATCCTCATCGCCTGTAGTGCATCATGGATAGTTTTTGGTATGATTATGGCTATGGATTCTCTTGCCAAGGGTGCAAAGATGAATTGTTTTATGGCATGATCATGACTGTTGATGAAAACACGATTATCTTTTAGCCCGTATTGCATGGATAATTCGTGGTCGTGATATTAACGAATATCCTTAAATCGTAGTATGGATAATTCAAAGATATGGATTGATTATCGAGTTTGAGTCTCGCCGATGATATATAAATTCATGGATGTGATATTAACGAATATCCTCGGTAGTAGTAGGGTAAGTGATTCGATGATGTGGATTATTTATTGTCGAGTCTCAAATGATAAAATATTTATTATACACTTTTAAAGTGTCGAAGATAAGTAGATATCATGCTTCTACTTGACTCTTCTAAAATACAACAGTATGCTCTTTGGTATGTAGTGCAAAGATAAATTGTTAATGAATATCTTTGGCCGTAGTGCAAAGATGCATTTATTAGTATGATTATGAGTAGGAATTCTGATTTGGTATAACCATGATTTTTGATGTTTCAGGTGAAGATAGGTGATGAAAATTATCTTCGTCCTAGTTGCGAAGAGGAATTTAGAACCACAATTATGATTATGAGTTATTCATATGATTGTGGACATGAACTGTTGATTTATTTTACATGGATAAAACATTATTGGTGGACTTTTAACATAGAGAAGATAATAGACCTTATGGTCTATTTGACTCTTCTAATGGATTTCTCGTTCCGCTGCAACTATGGTTGAAAAGTTTTATCATCTACCATATGTTCTAAATCTCTGATTTATTATTAATGAAAGCTATTGATAATTTAATTATCTTTAGTTATGATATTCTTTATCGAGCTAGTTGTTTCACCCTTTCTCGCTTCACAATTCCTTTAAGGTAATAAGAGTGTTGCTGAATTCGAGCGGAGATAACAGGGGAATAGAAATGTGGGTCTCTAGTCGTGGTGGTTCTCCCTAAACAAGATAAAAAAGTGTGTCAGATTCTATACAACATTTAGTAATTATATTTGGTGAATCAAATAGGGTGAGGTGAACCCAACTTTGAAGGGTGTTTTGCCACTATCATACAAGATGTCTAATGACATACAACCTCGTGTTATCATAAGATGGTTGTGCATCCACTTGTTTGAGTATATCTACGCACTACCTATATGATCTTGGAGTTTATTTGAAATATAATATTCACTTGAGACAAAGAAGATAGTTATGTGTCAAGAGAAGACTCACCATTGGAAAGAAGATGATAGTAATCTTCTCGCTTTTCTTTGGGGTCTATTGGGTCAACCAAGGATAATTCTATGGCCATATGATATCTATTATAACCTGTACGCGCATGGCCTCCCATGTATAAAAGGTTTCTTAGAGCACTTCCCAAAGATTTTAATTTTTAAAACAGTTTTTGACTATACTTTTATGTAAAGTACCATTGTAAGGTTGTGGTTGAGGCACCATGAGAGTTACATATATTTGTATTAAAACTCACAGTTAACCGTGGTCGTATTCTATACGACAACAACAAATAGTATAAATGAAGTTGTATTTGAATTTTGTACCATGTATCTGGCGACTTAGAATGGGTAATGTATACCTAATTTTGGGGGCGTCACATTTGGTATCAGAGCTTAGTGATATGGTCGCTGGTGGAGATAAGAGTCTAGAACTAGGAGGGGAGAGACGAGTTATATACTTCGCTAGTGTGTGACTTACCTAAGCTGAAATTGTTTACTTGATAAGTTGACAAATTATGATATGTCAATTAACCTTTGTTTTGAAGATATTGTTGGGAGAATGCATATTATGATTTGATGTTTTAATGTATATGCTCATGATTATTTGTAAAGTCCTTTTAGTAAGATATGTACAAGGACTTAGTGATAGATCAAAGTTGTTAGGTTGATCTAAGCTCTTAACGTGTATCATTCTGTAATGGAATGTATAGATAGAAAGATCAAAGCTGTTAGGTTGATCTTGAGATGTAATGGATAGGCTTCGAAGAACTCGTAGTGTATCATCTGATCAACATTGCAGAAGTCAAGGCAGAAAATGTAGAGCTTCGAAGATCGTAGTGTGCCTGCCTTGAAGGGACTCTTTGGAAATCGTAGAGTGGTCCCAATGTTTGCCGAGCCATCTCAACGCTCAGAGTGTGTCAAAGGAAACATGGAGTTTACAAGTCAACGATCGTAGTGTGCTCTCGAAAACGTAGAGACAACAACAACGAGCAAGTGAAGATCGAAGGTGTGAGGTTTAAGAAGAATCCTAGTGCTCTACCGATAACATCGCATAAGGCACCAAGATGATAAGGCACTACGATTTGAATCGTAGAGTATCATGACATGAATCGTAGAGCATCTGTCTTGTGTTAGAGAACGTCGAGCCTCATAATCTGAGTGAAGATAGATTCCAACATATGAGGAATGGATTCTAGATGGTGCAGCACTCATCAATCCCAGACTAATATGAAATATCCTTAGTATGCAACAAAGAAGCGTATTGAAGAAGCAAAGGAAAGTACCATGGGTAAGGGAGGCAAAACTCCTTTTCAGGTGTTAGGTGAGAAAGTAGTCTGCTGTGTCAGTGGGCCAGAATGCAGTTTCAGAAGATGTGCAGAAATGTCTCCATCGAAGAACAAAAAAGTTAAATGCATTTAATGCCTCAACGGATGGATCCAACGGATAGTTTTCAAGATCACATATATGCAAATCAGATAGATGAGAAAGAAATAAGGCAAGCATTGAACAAAAAACGTGAACATCTCTCTCAAGCTCAACTCTACGATCTGAGATATTGAAAAGCTTGCTCAGCTACTCAGGTCTTTAGAACAAGTGCTTACAGAACAACTGAGTAGCAACCATCAAGAACTCAACATTATCAACCAATTGAAGAAGAGTACCAAGTCTGCTGGATTCTAAGAGTTCGTAGTGAACTATAAGAAAGCCAAGTCTGCCGGACTTGAAGAGTTCAAGAGTGAACTAAGAAATTCCTAGACTACTGGTCTAGAAGGAATTTGTGTGATTCAGAAGTTGTAACAGACATCCTTAGTGGATATCCTACTCGTTGAGTAGAAGAGTGGACTAGGAGCTTTAAGTGTTCTGAACTACTTAAAAACGACTGTGTCTTTTACGTTCATGCCATAACTTCCATATCTGTTATATCTTCCATAACTACCTCACTCTCATAACTCCACTGGTTGGTAAAGAAGATTAAAACAAATATTAATTCCGCTAAGTTTTAATCATTATCAAAGAACTAGTTTAAAACGAAAAGATTTTTTAAATATTTATTCAACCCCCCTTCTTAATAACTATTGTGCCAACTAGGAACTAACAATTTGTATCAGAGAAGGTTCTATTTTACAGCTTACAAGCTTTAGTAGATCAAATGGCACTTTCATTCCAAGAATCCAGACCTGGGGAGGCAAAGAAGCCACCAATGTGCAACAAGGATAAATTTGCTAACTGGAAAGTCAGGATGAAAGCTTACATGGACTTAATAGATGATGATCTATTTGAGATCGTTCTTAATGGGCCCTATATACCAACAAAGCTTGCACCAACCACTGACGATCCAAACAGAGTACAAATCAAGGTTAAAGAAGAATGGACAGATATAGAGAAGAGAGCTGTCCAACTTGACAAAAAGACTAAGAACATCCTATTCCAATCCTTAGAGGACGATCTGTTTGAAAATGTTGTAAACTGCAAAACAGCTAAGGAAGTTTTGGAAGCACTGCTGATTATGCACGAAGGAACTGAAGAAGTAAGAGATAACAAATAGTCTCTCCTACGACACAAAGAATGTTAAATGTTCGCCACGCAAGGAGAAAATGTGATCGCCACCTATGAAAGATTCAACGTTTCGCTTTCAACTCTCTACGAAATGTATGGGAAGATCTATCCTAACAAAGATTTGACCATAAAAGTTTATGAGAGCTCTCACCGAAAGGTGGGATGCCAAGACCACAACAATAAGAAAATCAAAGAATCTCAATGAGATGACAATTCAATGAAATATATGGAAATCTCCCGACCTACAAACCGAGTCGACCCAACGTCTTTGAAACCTTATCGTAAGGAAGAAGGAAAGACAAGGGTGTTGCTCTCAAGGCTAATGAAGGTGCATCAAAGGTCAATAATCGAGATTGACTCGATTATGATGAAGATGATGATGAAGACTTTGCTATGCTGGTAAAGAGACTAAGAAGGTTCATGCAACAAAGAAGAATCAGCAAGCTAAAGAAGGTCAACAATTACAGCAACCAGGAGCAAATGAATGACCTATGCTACAATTGCAAAAAGCCTGGCCACTTCATCGCCAAATGCAACAAACCTATCAAAGAAGAACTAAAGAAGAAAACACATGCAAAGAAGGAATACAAAGGAAACAAGAGGCCTCAGAAAAGAGACAAAGGCCTGGTAGCTGGAGGATCGTGGAGTGATTCAGATAACAACTCAAATGCTGACTCCGGAGATGAAAAAGAACCACAAATGGCCAATCTGTGCTTAATGGCCAAACATGCAAAGGACAAACAAAGCCTCAACATACATGATGTAAGTCTCGATGAGGTATTTGATTTCAACTCACCGATGTGTACATGAAATGACTTAAGACCAAGACTGCATGGCATAACCACTAATCTACATCAATATATGAAGTGGTTCAAAGTATTGTCTAAAGATCATTCATTTCTTCAAGAGGAGAAGAAGAAAGTTCAAGAAGAGCTTGAAACTGCCCTTCTAAGTACTAATCTTCTTTCCAAGCTTGAGGCTGAGAATGAAACTTTAAAACAGACAAACACACTCAATGCACAAAGAGAATCTAATCTAACCTCTAAAATTAAGGATCTAGAGAAGACTATCTCTGCATGGAACAAATCCTCATCATCCATGGACTACCCACTCTCTAGTCAGAGAAGCTGTAAGACCCCAAATTATTAATAAATGAAATTTATTTTTCTCTATTTATTATTTTGAAATAGTAAGGGTTGATTTGATTAATGTGGATAGTTATGGGTAAAATACGCAAATATTTCGAATAAGCAAGTGGTTATAAAATTTTCATTATTGTCGGGGAATATTCGTTTGGTCGTGAAATATTCAGATCGCTTCGGGAATATTCGTATTTACTGCCAGCGATCTTTTGTGGGCCCCATAATGGAAAGCGATTGGATGAAGAAAAGCGACAAATATAAGTTGTTTATAAATAATCTGCAGAAGTTATTACTGAATTATCATCGTTGGAATACCCGTTGGTTAAAACACACTAATACGCCATTTGTTGAACAAGAAAGACACCAGATTGCACCAATTATTGATTCTTACGTAAGAAGGCACTACTCAATAATTGTTACAGTAATTACTATTCAGTATTTTATTTTATTGATTCAATAATTGCTGCATTGATATTTTATATTACTGTTGTTTCAATAAATTGTCATTACATAGTATTTTTCATTATCGGAGCAATAATTCATATTATCTGAATAATATTATTGGATAACATTATTGGCAATGTCTAGAAAGTTCTGTCTAAGGAGAGGTTTGGTCACCTAATGCTGCGCGGCAAAGGAGAGATCCTTATTGAAAGCCCCCTCTTTCCTGGGAACTACTGGTTGCAAGATCAGAATTCGTAATATTATTTGTGAATAATTAATTATTGATTTATATGATGAGGAAAATATTGATTTTATGTGGATATAGATGGAGAAATTTTTAAAATGACAATTGTTGAAAATTAATATTTTATTTTTTACGATAAAATAATTCATTTAAATATATTATTTTAATAATATATTAATCTGTGATATTTTTATAATGAATGTGGGATATATGAGTATATGAGGAGGAAGAGTATTTTTGTGGCATTAAATGTTTAACACATATTTTGTGTGTTGGTGGACACAATTATTGAATCAAAATTTGATTATAGGGTGTAAAATCGCTCGCTTATGGATTTCATCAATTTTTGTTTGGAACTTGGAAAACTTTCTTCTCGCAAAGTTGTAGAGAATTGAATTTCCTATAAAAATCGCAAGATTCAATTTTTCTGATAAAAGGGCTATTTATTATGAATTATTGAAGTTCTGAAGCTCCGAAATAATTGATTTTTGGAAGTTTTAATTATGTTTTTTAAGAAAAACGTTTTTCAAATGTTGGTGGCCATCTTTAACATGTGCTTGGTGGTCAAATCGATTTCAAAGTGGGTGTAGGAATGTGTTTTGTAAATATTAATATAATATTAAATTTTCGCTTTGGTGTTCTAAGCATTTTCCTATAAATAGGGTGCTTAGGTTAGAATTGAAAATCACACCGTAAATCAAGTTTTCTCTCTATATTATCGAGCGTATTCTTGTGAGTATTTTGAGTATACTTTGAGTATTGCTATATACGGTGCAAGTTCAAGTCATAGCCTATATCCTGTTTCAACTAGAAGTATCGGCCTTTTCGAGGTAAGGGATGTTATTTTATTCGAAAATGATATTATTTCTTCAATATCATTATCTTAGAAATATTGGTTGAAAATTTTTATCAAATTTGGAACCTTTTCATGTCTGGGGTTACTATTCATGAGTTACTATTCACGAAAGTTACAATTCATGAGTTACTATTCACGAAGTTATTATTATTCATGAAGTTACTATTCACGAAGTTACTATTCACGAGTACTATTCACGGCGTGAAGATGTTTTTTTGTGAAATTTCTATCTTTTGGTGTTTGAGTTACTATTCACGTATACGGCACTATTCACGATACGACACTTATTCACGAATCATTTACACTATTCATCTAAAATAAAATTTTCCTTTTCGTCCAAAATATCTATTCTCGGATACTAGCTTTGATTGTATCCATGTTTTGATCATTCTTGAATTTTACACCACTATGATTATTTTTGAGGTATTTTTGGACATGGATAAAACAAAGTACTAATCCTTAATCCTTAATCCTTGTCATTTTGTTTCAATCGGATTCGCTTTCTTAAAAATATTTTTCATCATCCTCGGTCTTAAATGATGATATTATTGAATATCTTTGGCTTTTGTAGTGCAAAGATGAATGATTTCTTGATGAATATCTTTGGCCCAGTGCAAAGATGAACAGTGTTGAGATGAACATGACTAATCGATTAATATCTTTGGCCCGTGGTGCAAAGATGAACAGTGTTTAGATGAAATATGACCAATCGATAAAAATCTTTGGCACTGTAGTGCAAAGATGAATATTTGATTCCGATATATATCGATTGATGTTATAGGGATAAAATATCGACGATGAACTTTTAAATTCATATATAGAAGATAGTAGTTTGCATTCTCTACTTAACTCTTCTAATGAATTATTATTTTCGCTGCGAAGATTGATTTAAAACTGGTTGTCTATTGTATTCTATTAGATTTTTCCCTGTTGAACAGGTCTAGGCTTTGGGGAATCCATCTCAGAGCCTTGTGTGGAAAAGACAAAGGAAACTAGCACTAGTAATGCCTCAAGTTTTAGTAGAGGCATTGCCTTTGTGAAATCCTCACAGTTAGAAGAACCAGTTAAACCTTGTCCTACTGTCTCTATTCTTACTCATAGGAATAAAGGATCTCATGCTGGTCTGAGATTCATAAAAGAGAAGAGTAACCTAACCTCTACTCACTAACCTCGAAGAATCGTAGAGTCAAGCAAGACCAACTTTACGAATCAACCGGGAAGGTACAGTAGAGGGAAGGCACACTCATCACTATTTATGAAATCCAAGGACACGTGGAAAAATGAGAATCGATTTAATGTATGATATCTAAGGAACCACACAAGTCCAAGTGGAGGATGAATCATCATACACACAGACATGCATCATAATAAATGTTTCATATGCAATAAATATGGTCATAGGGCTGCCAAAGTGTTATTATATTTCCATGCATGTGAGACCCAAGATTAGACGATTTGGGTCCCCAAAGATACTAACAAAGAAGGACCCATGCAAATATGGGTACCAAAATGAAGGTTCAAATGTTTTGACAGGAAAAGAGCTCCACGACCTCAACATGGTATCTGGACAGTGGACGCTTGAGGCATATGACAGGGAACATGTAAAAACCCAAAACCCTAATAAAACTCGTATGTATAAATCCCGTTATATAAAATAAAATTTCTCTGTTCTGAATGTGTTACGTGTTATTATATACTTGGTTTGACAAAATTGACCAAATAAATTTTTATCCGAAAAACGTCGTGCTTGACACCTTGTGCTTAATTTTTTTTTCCATAATCGGACTTTTCGGTAAAATTATTTTGACAAGTTGCTTTGTCGTGCTTACACTGACAAAACGCTTTGTCATGCTTGTTAGGATTAGTGAGTAACCCTAATTAGCAAAACCCTAACCCTAATTAGCAAAACCCTAATCCTAATTTATTAATTAAACCCTAATTAGCCAATCTAACTCTAATTAGCTTATGTTAACACTTAATCATGGTTAGTAAACTTCTATTAGGTACTAATTAACATTAGTTAACATTCCTAATCATTAGAAACAAAACCCTAATCAAGATTAGTGAAGATTTAAGCCTAATTAAGCTACTAACTTAATCAACTAGCTCACAAGTAGGTTGGGAGTCACCATTACAAGTTTCAAAACATCACATGACATGCTTCCAAACTCCCAAGCATCAGAAGAGTCATAGATCAGATCTTTATAGAGGCAAGTAGGTGAAAAAATGACCAAAAAGCCAAGTTGGAAAATTCTATAAATAGGAACCTTAGGGCTGAGCAAACCTATGAATTCTCAAAGCCTAGATACACTTATAAACCTACCATATCAAGCCTAGGTGTTATCAGCAACAAGATCAGAAGCTAGAATCATAAATTTCTCAAGAAAAGGTGCAAACCCTTGTTCATAAATTTCTCTTTGATCTTATGTTAGATTTGTTGTTTAGATGTTTAGAATATTGTATTAGGATGTTAGAAAGTATGCTAGAGTGGTAGAACACGTTTTCATAACATCTAGATGCCTTAATTAAGCGCTTTATGAAATCTGGAATTTTGAAAAAATGGTCCGACAAATGAATGTCGTGGCTTTTCGATTCATATGTGTTTATATTTTGGTCTGTTAATCGATTGATATTTGTAGCCTGTAAGTAGGTCTTTAATCTGAAAAAAACAGGTTCAGATGAACTATAGAATCCAAGATATAAGCAGTCAAAGTGGGTTGACCGTTCACGGAAAGTCGGGTTTCTCGGGTTGCCTGTAAAGCTCAAGAACAAATTGACCAAAATTTACTTTAATTTAATTCGCTTAATCATCTTCTGATTGTTAATTGTTTATTTTTTTGTTATAATTTAGTACTCTGGTATACAAACTACATATCTATGATCTTTAATCGAACAAATAACTCATAGGATTACTGTAATTATCGGGTCAAAACTAGTCGAATTTGAGTACGTAGAATTTTTTCGGGTTTTCCAAGAACTCAAGAACACGAAGAACAAATTGTTAATTGACTTTGACCATCATAAATAGAGATCTTAGAATTACTATTTGTTCATATTAATGTTATATATATGTACCCTGGTATATAGACTACATGTTACAACAAACAAAACATACATCTAATACACCGAATCAAAGTTATTCAAGCCACAAAACCGTTGACCAACTTTGACCACTGTTCTGGGTTACCCAGAAACCCAAGAACAGCTCTAACAGTAACTTTGAATCTTTATAATTTCTTGTTAGATGTAGATTAAAGCCCGCTTATTGCTTGATCTTGTACTATTACATGAGTACTACAACACCAATACTTACTATGACCGAAAATCATTACCAAAACCGAATTATTTAATGGTCAAACTAGCCACTCGACCACGAGCAATCACGCCCTGTAAACTCAAGAACACCTACAATGACACTTTCTCGTCACTATAGAGCTTTTTAAACATTTTATTTAAATTAAATTTTAGAAATAAATAAATTATAAAAATTAGAAATAATTGATAAAAAAGCTTTTAAAATTATATTAAATTATTATAAATTATTTCTAATATTTCTACAAAATGTAATAATTATTTTATTTTATTTAGATATTATTTATAATTAACTTATTAATAAAGTAATTAGAATAATTACTTTTAAATACTAAATAATTATGTAAAAATATTATTATTGAAATAAAATCATAATAAATGATTATAAATTATTTAATAATATTAAATAATGTTTTTATAAAATTTTAGTAAATATAAATTACTTATAAATAGAAATAAATGGTTTAAAAATTATTTAAAGGATAAATAAATATTTTAAAAATACTTTAAACCTTCTAAAATATATTATAAGGATAATTAAATTATTTAAAAATATAACCAAATTTTATAAATAAAATTTAGTTCATTTATCAAAGGTATTAAAGGTCAAACCCTATTAAATCTAACCCGATATTAAATAAATGTTTTATTTGAGTATTGTTATCAATACTAAAGTGTTAGATTTATATTCTTGAACGTCATAGGTACTTAATAATGTTTCAATAGTATAACTCAATCGATCTACGCCAAGCAAGTTTTCTATACCCAATTTATTACTTATGCAAAATTTATCAACCCCTGCTTTAATCATTAACGAGATTCTATCTTGCTATATCTTGTTGATATAATACACCTATATCAATTACCTATTATCAAAAGTTATCACTATAGTTCCATCGTGACTAAGAAATGAATTATTTATTCATATGATATTGTTTATTGAGCATAAACCTGTTGTGTCAAGCCAAATTGTTTTGGTAAGGCAATCGATATCTTTGAAGTTGAGTATCCCGTAATGGAGCAAAGTGTAGTCAATGAATATATTGACAGTAAATTGTAAGTGTAATTGAGCACTGTAGGTGATATGCATACTCCTAGGATGTTGAATAGGTTGATCCCCTATCTCACATCTGAACAAAATTTCTAAGTCTTTGTGCGATCGATGTAAATGATAAAAATTCCGTAACTAGTTGGAATTAGAAATCCGTAAATGGTAACAACTATCACCAAAATTTGAATTGTTATAATTCTTCAAATCCTATATTGTTATAAATATACAACTTCATTGAAGTATGCTATAGCTCACCCTTGCAAATTATTCCTTTGCAGATTAGATGGTAATCTCGAACGTCCGAGTAGATAAAGGAAACGTCCCTACATAGATTAGATTATATTCTTGTCTCGTATGAATACCTTGTAATAAGAACTCGTTATAAGAATTTTGTAATCGAATCATAATATTATGATATATATAACATCTTTTATTTCCGCAACCGTGTTTTCTTACATATATAGATGTAAAGTAAGATGTCTTCTATTCTAGTTGAGATCCTTGGAAACTATTTATCTGAGTGAGGGTATTAATAGCATGGAATGTTCATGTTGTTATTAATACTATGAATTTCAGATAGATGGTTACTATCGATACGATAAGTATATAATCGCAGGACATGTACTATACATCCGGGTGAGGGTATTGGTAATATGGATCGCTCATGTTATTATCGATATCAATTTCTGATAGATAGACTCTAATCACAGTGCAGCTTCATATATTCAAGTGAGGGTATCCAAACACAAGAATATTTCTCTTGGGGAAATTACCATCTCATATGGGATACCGTGAATCTTGAATCTATGGGAATTATATCTAATAGTCCTCTATCTAATGTAATATTTTAATCGATACCATGGGTGTATAGATTTAAATGCATTATGTTAATTCTCTGTAAACACATACCGGATACCACGGGAGTATAGGTATGGGGTGTTACAGAAACAAAGCCTCTACTATCTAACTACATAGAAAAGGAGGGTCCCTCAGTCATCTTTGGAGATAACGGCTCGGGAAAGACAAGAGGATATGGCTTTGCTGGCAATGGTGCAGTATCTTTCAGCAAAGTAGTATATGTGGAAGGTCTTTAACACAACCTTCTAAGTATCAGCCGACTCTGCGACAAGGGTCATCGAGTGACATTCCTCAACAACCAATGTCAAGTTAGAGATTTGAAGACATCTGCTGTAAAGCTAACCGGGACAAGAGAAGGAAATGTCTACACAGTAGATCTTGGTCAACTAAGCTCGAGATGAGACAATATGTTTTCTTCGCAAAAGCATCCAAGAAATGAGTCAAGCTATCAGACAGACTTGGTTGTCTCACTTAAACTTCAAAAACATGTCCAAACTGGCATCAAAAGACCTAGTAGCTGGCCTACCCAAGTTCAACTTCGTGAAGGAAAGGCCATGCAATGCCTGTCAGCTTGGAAAGCAAACCAGAAGCTCATTCAAAAGCAAGACTACCAACTCTATTGACAAGCCCCTGCAATTACTCCACATGGATCTCTTTGGGCCAATCCCAACAACTAGTCTTGGAGGAAAAAGGTACTCTCTAGTCATAGTCGACGACTACACCAGATTCACATGGGTATTCTTCCTAACTTCAAAGGATGAAACAAGCTTCGAATTGATCAAGATGTTCAGACTAGTGATGAACGAGAAAGGAGAGAAAATTAAGGCCATAAGGAGTGATCATGGCAGAGAATTCAATTTCTCAGAAATGGATCAGTTCTGCACAGACAATGGGATCAGTCACAACTTCTCAGCTCCACGAACTCCTCAACAAAATGGAGTAGCTGAAAGAAATAACAGAACCTTGATAGAGGCTAGAAGAACTCTACTAGCTGCAACCCATCTGCCTGAATACTTCTGGGCAGAAGCTATCAACACTGCATACTACACGCATAACAGATCACTCATACACTCTACGATCAAGAAAACGCCTTACGAACTGTGGAAAGGAAGAAATCCAAGTGTCAGCTACTTCTATGTCTTCAGCTGTGCATGCTACATTCTCAACAATGGAAAGAAGTATTTGACAAAATTCCAGCCCATGTCAGACGAAGGGATCTTTCTTGGATATGCCACAGACAGCAAGGCTTACAGGGTGTTCAACAAGAAGACACTGAATGTTGAAGTCTCAATACACATCATCTTTGATGAAACTAACTTAGACAAAACCGTGCCTCAAGACACTACGACCGATAGTGCAGACACTACGAATGAAGTCGTCGAGCTCAATAATACGATCGTAGTGCCAGATAGTGAAATCGTAGAGCATGAGAATGTGATCGTAGAAAGATCCATGCAAGACAGTGAGCCTCAACTCCAAGAAGAAGAGATAGACCTTGAAGAATTAAGACAGGAAGGCATCAGGACAGATGTCCCAATCGGCAACAGATGGGCAAGAGATCACACTCATGATCTAATCATTGGAGATCCGAGTGCTAGAGTCAAAACAAGAGCTGCTACTCAGAATAAATGTTTTTATCTAAGCTTCCTGTCACAAATAGAGCCAAAGAAGATAGAGGATGCTATGGAAGACTCCAGTTGGATAGAAGCCATGCAGGAAGAACTCAGCCAATTTGAACGAAGCAAAGTATGGAGATTGATACCAAGACCAAAGAGTCATCCTGTGATAGGAACTAAGTGGGTCTTCAGAAACAAAATGGATGAAGATGGGGTCATAACCAGAAACAAGGCAAGATTAGTGGCAAAGGGCTATTCTCAAGAAGAAGGTATCGACTACGATGAAACATTTGCACCTGGTGCCAGACTAGAAGCCATCATAATCTTTCTTGCCTTTGCTGCCCACATGAAGTTCAAAGTCTTTCAGATGGATGTCAAGAGTGCATTTCTAAATGGAGAACTCCAAGAAGAAGTCTATGTAGAAGAACCTCCATGTTTCATCAATCCATCACTTTCCAATTATGTCTATAGATTAGATAAAGCTTTATATGGTCTTAAACAAGCACCTAGAGCATGGTATGAAACACTGACTAACTTCTTAATCGAAAATGGGTTCACTAGAGGTAGAGTAAATACCACACTGTTTCTTAGAAAGCATAAAGACAAAGTCTTACTAGTTCAAATCTATGTTGATGACATTATCTTTGGTTCTGTTGACGAAAAGTTATGCAAGAGATTCTCTAAGCTAATGCAGAGCAAGTTTGAAATGAGCATGATGGGTGAGTCAACTTCTTCCTCGACCGCAAGTAAAGCGGATCAAGAAGGAATTTTCATAAACCAAGCCAAGTACATCAAAGACTTACTGAAGAAGTATGGCATGGAATCAGCCTCTCCCATGAAAACACCAATTGCTCCTGCAACCAAGCTTTACAAGGATGAGAAAGGTAAAAGTATTGATATCACTCAATACAGAGGTATGATAGGCTCTCTTTTATACCTAACTACCAGAGAGACTGCACATAATGTTTGCAACATGCATATGTGCTAGATTTCAGGCTAACCCTAAAGAGTCACATTTGTCTGCTGTAAAGAGGATCTTCAGTTATCTCAAAGGTACACCTTACTTGGGGCTTTGGTACCCCAAGGAATCCTCATTTAAACTAACAGGATTCACAGATGCTGATTTTGCAGGAAGCACAATCGATAGAAAAAGTACCAGTGGCACCTGTCAATTGCTAGGAAATAGACTTGTGTCCTGGTTTAGCAAAAAGTAAAACTTAGTGTCTACTTCAACCGCAGGTTTAATATATTGTTGTTTGGCAACAATGTGTACTCGAGATCCTATGGATGAGAAATCAGCTAGCTGACTATGGATTCGATTTCAATTCTATTCCCATACACTGTGATAACACAAGTGCCATAGCAATAAATCATAATCCTGTCATGCATTCTAGGACTAAGCATATAGAAATAAGGTATCACTTCATTAGGGATCATGTGCAAAATGGAACTATATCTTTACAATATATCCTCATCGAAAATCAACTTCTGGCGATGTTTTTACAAAACCACTAGATGAATCCAGATTTAATAAGTTAATAAGTGAGCTAGGAATGCTAAATCTACAACCATGAAATATATGCTCTAGATTGCGCTAACCATGACAGATACAAAGGCTGAACTCAAAATTGTAAACATGATTAAGGAAAGCTCACAATTGTAGAGCTGAAAAGAAAACTACCTCAACGATCGTAGCAAAGACTTAACTATCGAAGGACAGACTCAACGAATGATTAATCAGACTCGACGATCGTAGGACAGACTCAATGAATGATTGATCAGACTCGACGATCGTAGGACAGACTTAACGAATGCTGGACAGACTCGACGATCGCAGGAAAGACTCGACGATCGCAAGACAGACTCAACGAACATAAGACTACCTCAACGATTGTAGTCTTCCTCACATCAGCTCTGAAGAAGCCAAGGGAAAATTAGTACATTCCTGCACAGTCAAAATCGTAGAGCCAAGTAAAAATCGACACCTGTCCCACCAAGCGAAAAAGAAGAGAGGGAAGTTACAAGTACAAGTTGAAATCACAATTTTGAAATCTGAAGTCCAAAAGATTCTCTCTCTCTCTCTCAAAGCAAAAGCCCTAAATCAGCAGAAAGCTCAGACGTACCTCACCTCCAACTACAGAATCAATGGCTACTTCAAATGTGGTATCTGGCTACAGACTCTGTTTTGACGAGTTCAAAACAGCTCCACCGAAATTTCACAAGACCCTAGCGTTGCTGAAGAAGGCGGGTCTCGAGGAGGCTCTGAGCACAGATACCCTTATCTATCCCAAGCTAGTGAAAGAGTTCTACAAAAATGGTGTGTTTGAAAACGACACCATCACTATAAGAGTAAGGGAAGTAGAATTAGACTAAAGGCATAAGACTTCAATCTGGCCCTAGGTTTCAAGAATGAAGGGCACCCATTCTTAGACAACATAGACTTCCAAGAGGGACTAAGAAAAATGCATCACAAGAAAAACCCCTCTGTGAAAGGGTACAAAAAGAAGGAGTTCCCACAAAGGTACGAATTTTTGGCTAACATTATTGGGAAATGCATCTGCTGTAAGAGCTCAGGTCATGACTCGGTGAATGAAGCTCAACTTAAGCTTATGACGGCCATGTTTTATGGTATACAACTTAACTATGGAGCTGTATTGCTCGAGTGGATCGTCAACTCGAAGAAATCAAAAAGCCCTCAGAAGATGCTATATGGGCGTTTCTTAAGTATCATTCTACAATCTGCACTGGGTGACAAAATTGGGGATGAAGAGGGAGAAGCCATAAACCCAAATCGAAGAATGACCCAACAGCTGTTTGAAAACTGGAAGAGAAACCCTACTGAGTATGTATGAATGATGACTGAGTCCAGTGGAAGAACTGGGGAACTGAAGGACGCAGGCTTTCCAGGAAACATGTCTGTTGTCAGGGAAGTTGAAGAAGAAGGAGAAACCAACAAGGGAGAACCCTCTGTCCTTAGCAGAAAAAGCAAGGGCAAGAGGAAACTAAGGGCTAGACAGATAGAAGAGCCTCAAGGATCTACAACTGATATTCTTGTAGAGTCCTCTGATATAGAGACTCTAAGGATGCTAAGAAGGAAGCAGCAGCAAGATGAAGCTGATGAGGATTAAGCCACCATATCACAGATCCTAAAGAAGAACAAAGCTGGCCATAAGTCCAAAAGGCCATCAATCTCCTCTATCGTAGAGTCTCTACTGTTCATAAAGGCCAGACCAAGTATGGCAGGCAAGAAAAGAGATGTCTCAAGTATAGTGGCTATTGAAAAGGACAAAGCTGAAATTCAAGAGAGTCCTGAAGTTGTGGCTAAACCCAGCAAATCAAGAAGAAAGCTGGTCAATAAGTACATTCTTGAAAATGAAAAGGTGCTAAAAAAGGAAGCAAAGAGTGTGGATGCAAAAGAAGAACTGTCCCAAGCAAATCAAGAGGATAGTGCTCCAGCTGAACGGGAGATCCCTGAAATTCTCATGATAGAGAATATACCAGCTGAGGGGGAGATGTCTGCAGCTCAAGAAGATGTTCCAGCTGAAGGGGAGTTTCTGAACTCTCAAGAAGATAATCATGCTGAGGGGGAGCCTCATGATATCCACATGGAAGAAGAAGAAGTCCCTGCACAAAATAAAGATGAACCAGTGCAAGACCATCTAGAGACCATTGAGATAATGGAATCCTCAGAAGAGAACAAAGAAGAAGAACAAGATGATGATGATGATGAGCTCGAAATCACTGGTATGGGTAAAGATGGATTTAGAAGCTATCTGTACAATCAAATGTTTTCTTACCTACCCATGATGGCATACCATCAAGCTCAAATCCTGAACTCATGGGATCACATGTTTTGGAGCTTCAAAGAGTATCCAGCCATCTCAGTTCTGGCTTATGGATTCCCAGGGAAAGTCAACTTTGCCAAGAAGTTACTGACAATTCTTCATCCAAGGATAAACGTGAGGTACTGACTATCCCTGATCTCTTCAAAGTTAATCACTTGCCATCATCTTCATTCAGTCAATTCTATGAATTTCCTCGGTGGTTGGAAGTGATTCTTCACCCACTCATTCATTTTCTAGTTGCAGAATCCCAAAATTCTATGACTGAAGAACCAAATGAAGTTAACCTTACTTTGCTCCCACAAACCACCATCTCTACGATCTCTTACTCTAGCCTAGTCGTAGAGTCCCAAATAGATATCGTAGAGCCCTATAGTCCAAACACTGAACCTCAGGCCCCTCCATCCGATATACCATCCTCCTCATCAAATGACTACTTTATTCTTGATCCTGCTCTTTACAACTTGCAAGATCAATCCCAGCAAACAACCCCTCCAACCAACAATCCTCAAACCAATGATACTCTCCCAAACCTGCCCACCAAGGATGACTTGAAGGAAGCAACCAAGAACATAGTCAAGAATATAGAAGATAGTATGGAATCTCACTTCGATCTCATCCATATCCGGCTGAATCAAATGATTAAAGCAGCAAATAATTTTCCTGCACTATGAACACTGAGCTTACAAAGAAGCTGAGGGAAATTATCCAAGAAATTCTTATAAGAGTATGAAGGACAGAGATGAGATTCACTTCCAAATAGCTACCAAGCAAAGAGAGGCTGTTCTTGAAATGCAGAAACATCAAGACACTCAACATAAACTTATGCTGGAGAATATCATCAACTTGAAAGCTTCTGTCTACGACTTCCAGAAATCTTATGTCAATTAAGAAAAACAGAATGACATGGTTCTAACAGCCCTCCGAAACAAAGAAGAAAGATCTGACAAACAGATCAAGGAAAGTAGAGAGGACATTGCTCAGACTCAAAGCCAACTGAATGAGCTTGTCCAAGGTGTTAATCGACTATCTACAGATATTCGAACCCTTGATGTTGACATAAAGGGGGAGAATAAAGGGAAAGGAGTTAAGGGAGGACAGGGAGATCAAGGCAGAGGCAGAGGAGGACATGGAACTCAAGAAAGGGGAAGAGGACAATTTCATGCTCAAGCATCACGAAGCCCTCCTGCAAGACAATTCCACCATCAGAATCATCGATCTGATCAGCAGGGAATTTTAACGGCTATACCTTTAAGTCGTCAGGAGTCAACTCCTAGCTCATAAGATGTGTCTACTGTACGCATAAGAATGCCAACTGGAGATCCTGCATTCATGTACAGGCATGAGGAAAATCCAAGACTAAGTCCAAACGAGCTGGAAGAGTTAGCCAGAAACGAGGAAGTTTGCAGAAAATGAAGGGCTGAGGAGTATGCTAACCCATCTGCAAGAAAGAGGTCAAAGAAATAGAGATAATTTTAAAATTTCTGATTGATGTAAATGCTAAACTGTAATATCTCTTGATCATCAATAAATTCATGCTTATCCTCTAAAAATTTCAGCTGCTCACTGAAATACTAAGTCATGTTTAAATATCCTGCAAATGCATCTAGTCACTAATAATCATGACAACAAATCTCCTTGGTTATGTCAACATCAAATAGGGGGAGATTGTTGGGAGAATGTATATTAAGATTTGATGTTTTAATGTATATGCTCATGATTATTTGTAAAGTCCTTCTAGTAAGATATGTACAAGGACTTAGTGATAGATTAAAGTTGTTAGGTTGATCTAAGCTCTTAACCTGTATCATTCTATATTGGAATGTATAGATAGAAAGATCAAATCTGTTAGGTTGATCTTGAGATGTAATGGATAGGCTTCGAAGAACTCGTAGTGTATCATCTGATCAACATTGCAGAAGTCAAGGCAGAAAACGTAGAGCTTCGAAGATCGTAGTGTGCCTGCCTTGAAGGGACTCTTCAGAAATCGTAGAGTGGTCCCAATGTTTGCCGAGCCATCTCAACGTTCGTAGTGTCCTGAAGGAAACATGGAGTTTACAAGTCAACGATTGTAGTGTGCTTTCGGAAACGTAGAGACAACAACACGAGGAAGTGAAGATCGTAGTGTGTAGAGGTTTAAGAAGAATCATAGTGCTCTCGACTGATAATATCAGACAAGGCACCAAGATGATAAGGCACTACGATCTAAATCGTAGAGTATCATGACATGAATCGTAGAGCATCTGTCTTGTGTCAAAGAACGTCAAGCCTCATGATCTGAGTGAAGATAGATTCCAACATATGAGGAATGGATTCTAGACATTGCAGCACTCATCAGTCCAAGAGTAATATGAAATATCCTTAGTATGCAACAAAGAAGCATATTGAAGAAGCAAAGGAAAGTACCATGGGTAAGGGAGGCAAAACACCTTTTCAGGTGTTAGGTGAAAAAGATCACTGTGTCAAGGGGGCGTAATGCGCTTTGAAGATGTGCAGAAATGTCTCCATCGAAGATCAGAAAAGTCAAATGCATTTAATGCCTCAACGGATGGATCCAACGGATAGTTTTCAAGATCACATATATGCAGATCAGACAGATGAGAAAGAAATAAGGCAAGCATTGAACAAACAACGTGAACATCTCTCTCAAGCTTAACTCTACGATCTGAGATATTGAAAAGCTTGCTCAGCTACTCAGTTCTTTAGAACAAGTGCTTACACAGCAACTGAGTAGCAACCATCAAGAACTCAACATTATCAACCAACTGAAGAAGAGTACCAAGTCTGCTGGACTTGAAGAGTTCGTAGTGAACTATAAGAAAGCCAAGTCTGCTTTGGACTTGAAGAGTTTAAGAGTGAACTAAGAAGTTCCTGAGATCACCGGTCTGTGAGAAGAATCATGTGATTCGTAAGTTGTAACAAACATCCTTAGTGGATATCTTACTCGCTGAGTAGAAGAGTGGACTAGGAGCTTTAAGTGCTCGAACCACTTAAAACATTCGCGTCTTTTTACGTTCATGCCATAACTGTCATATCTATTATATCTGCCATAACTGCCTCACTCTCATAACTCCACTGCTTGGTAAAGAAGATTAAAACAAATATTAATTCTGCTAAGTTTTAATCATTAGTTTAGACAATAATTAGAATATATTATATTTTATTATGCATAGTGTTTGCATAGTGCCTGCATAGTGTTTTGCATAGTAAAATCTTTTTATATAAAACAGAATACTTTTATAAAGTTATTCGTTTTATTAGATTATATATAGAATATATTATATTTTATTTAAAATATTTTGCTTTAAATATGGACCGTCCGATTAAAAGTAAATCAATCGACCGCTCATGAATTAGTTACTATGCAATCCATTCTTCTATAAATAGAAGCTCATTCCTTCATAATTTTTACTTAATTCAATTGAACTCTAGAGAGAGAAATTATAGAGAAACTATAGAAAAGTATTCTCGCTACTTTCCTACTCTTATATTCAGCTTTTACTGCAGTGGGGGTATTATTTCTTTTGTATTCATGAAGAGAACTTCATTATTCCATTATTTATTATTCTCGTTGGAATAATCAGATATCGCTGTCACCTTATACTTGGTGAAATTCTTCATTATTCTATTCTTTATTATTCGCTTTAATATCCTCGTCACAAGCGTTTTATGCCTGACCGGTTCCGCCTTTATTATTCTGTTGAAACATCCCGCTTGCCAGATTACGCTTTGACCGGTTTTGTTATTTAGTATTCTCATTAGAATAACCTATCTCTCGTGGATTACCGCATGCATTGTAAATGATCCTTCAGATTCATACTGAATAGTATTTTCATTAAAAGGGATTTTTGCCGTAGTAGTTTCGTAATTTTTTGACCCTTAAAAATTCTGGAAAAATTTGAAATGATAATATGATGAGTTTTCTAGATTGTGTCCAAAAATGGCAATTTTGGATGTATAGATTAAGAGTTATGGATTTTATGGGAAAAGACTATTTTAAAAGTAAACCCTTATAACGCCTTGTGGTTAACTCCAAAATGGGTGAAATTTTTATTGGGAGTACATGTATATAACAGAGTATACCTGTGAATTTCGAATTTTTGGACAAAAGTACAATTTATGATAAATGTCTAAATATTCAATATTTTAGCCATATGAAAAATAGTAAATGAATTTTAAAAATTTCGAGAAAATATATGTTCAAGATAGAACTATATTCGCTAAATCCCGAAAAAGAAATATTTTTGGGACCGATTTGGTATTTTTCATGAAAATAAACTAGTTATGAGTAAATGAATTAAATATGTTATGTGAAGTAATAAAATTGGAAAATAGGATTTTATGGCTTGAGAATCTTATATAGGGTATGCAGATTTTTTGATGAGGATTTGATCATTGATTATGAAATCTTATGAATATGGCATTTTGAATGATTAAATGCATTATTTGATAAAGTGTAAACAATTGAAATAAATTGTTTATAAGTTTAAGAAATGATTAAAATATGGTTATAATATTAATGATATTAGATTATGAGATTATTAAGTGATTGATAACATTTGGTTATTATTGAACGCCGGATAAATTGTATTATAAATGTTTATTATTTATCCTTTATCTCATTTGATTAATTCTTATATCATTGTCATCATCCTCATGCTTATATTGTGTTGAAAGTCATCTTTGGCCGTAGTGCATAGATGGACTTGGTATGATTATGACCAGGGATTATTCAGTATAATCATGACCGTAATGTTATAAATGATGTGGAAAAAGTCCTCATTGGCCCGTAGTGCATTGATGGACAGTATTTGGTATGATTATGGCTATAGATTCTCTTCGGCCAAGGGTGCAAAGATGAATTATTTTATGGCATGATCATGACCGTTGATGAAAACACGATTATCTTTAGCCCGTAGTGCATGGATAATTCGTGGTCGTGATATTAACGAATATCCTTAGTCGTAGTGCATGGATAATTCAGTGATATGGATTGATTATCGAGCTGAATCTCAGCGATGAAATATAAATTCATGGATGTGATATTAACGAATATCCTTGGCCATAGTGCAGGGGTGATTCGATGATGTGAATTATTTATTAAGCTGAGTCTCAGCGATAAAAATATTTATTATACACTTTTAATGCGTAGAAGATAGTAGATATCATGCTCTACTTGACTCTTCTAAAATACAGTTGTATGTCTTTGGCATGTAGTGCAAAGATGAATTGTTAATGAATATCTTTGGCCGTAGTGCAAAGATGAATTTATTAGTATGATTATGAGTAGGAATTCTTATTTGGTATAACCATGATTTTTGATGTTTTAGGTGAAGATATCTGATGAAAATTATCTTCGTCCTAGTTACGAAGAGGAATTTAGAACCACAATTATGATTATAAGTTATTCATATGATTGTGGACAGGAACTGTTGATTTATTTTACATGGATAAAATATTATTGGTGGACTTTTAACATAGAGAAGATAATAGACCTTATGGTCTATTTGACTCTTCTAATGGATTGCTCGTTCCGCTGCAACTATGGTTGAAAAGTTTTATCATCTACCATATGTTCTAAATCTCTGATTTATTATTGATGAAAGCTATTGATAATTTAATTATCTTTAGTCATGATATTCTTTACTGAGCTAGTTGTGCTCACCCTTTCTTCTTCACAATTCCTTTCATGTAATAAGAGTGTTGCCAGGTCGAGCGGGGATAACAGGGGAATAGAACAGTGGTCTCTAGCTGTGGAGGTTCTCCCTAAACAGTATAAAAAAGTGTGTTGTATTCTATACAACATTTAGTAGTTATATTTGGTGAATCAAATAGGGTGAGGTGAACCCAACTTTGGAAGGATATTTTGCCACTATCATACAAGACGTCTAATAACATACAACCTCGTGTTATCATAAGACAGGGTTGTGTGCATCCACTTACTGAGTATATCTACGTGCACTACCTATTTGATCTTGGAGTTTATTTGAAATATAATATTCACTTGGAGACAGTGAAGATAGTTATATGTCAAGAGAAGACTCACCATTGGAAATAAAATGATAGTAATCTTCTTATTTTTCTTTGGGGTCTATTGGGTCAACCAAGGATAATTCTATGGCCATATGATATCTATTATAACCTAGACGTATGGCCTCCCATGTACGAAGGTTTCCTTGAGCACTTCCCAAAGATTTTAATTTCTAAAATAGTTTTTGACTATACTTTTATGTAAAGTACCATTGTAAGGTTGTGGTCGAGGCACCATGAGAGTTACATACATTTGTATTAAAACTCACAGTTAACTATGGTCGTATTCTATACGACAGCTCAACAGTTATATAAATGAAGTTGTATTTGAATTTTATACCATGTATCTGGTAACTCAGAATGGGTGATGTATACCTAATTTTGGGGGCGTCACATCCGATCTCAACAAGTATGAGTGCATCGGTCCCGAAGGCTAATCTGAACGGTGAGTCTCCCATTGTTGTTCTTGGTGTAGTTCGATAGGCCCATAAAACACTAAGTAACTCTTCTGGCCAGCGACCCTTCAACTCATCCAACCTCCTTTTGATTCCTTTAAGCAAGGTTCGGTTGGTGACTTCTACCAGACCGTTGGACTGAGGGTGTGCTATCGAAGTCTTCCTGTGTTAAATTCCCAATTCCTTCAGAAAGATTTCAAACTTCGATCCCACAAACTGTCTGCCATTGTCTGAGACCAATGCCATCGGGATTCCGAATCGAAATACAACCCCTTCCTTGAGTCATTTTAGACACTCTTGTTCTGTAGAGGTTTGGCTTCGACCTATTTGGTCATGTAGTCGATGGCTACGATCACGAAACTCACTTGCCCCTTGGTCTTCGGTAGAGGCCCCAAGATGTCGATTCCCCATATGGCAAAAGGAATAGGGGATAAGACCGAGTACAGCTCCTCGGGAGGCTGATGCAGAATAGCACTGTTCAGCTGACGTTTGGGACATTTTTTGACGAAATCCTTTGCTTCCTGATAGATGGTTGGCAAATAATATCCCTGCCTCAGAATTTTGTGTGCTAGTGACTTCGCTCCCATATGATCTCCACAAATACCTTCATGTACTTCCCGAAGTGTATAATTTACTTCTGACGGTGTCAAGCACTTGAGTAGTGGAGAACTAAAAGCTCTTCGGTATAAATCTCCATCAATAAGAATGAAGTTTGAGCTCCGATGTTTGATCTTTCTTGCTAGGATACGATCCGAAGGTAGGATCCCCTCGGTCAGGTAGGAGATGTATGGCGTAAGCCAGCAGTCGAGTCTATCCACACATAGTATCTCCTCCTTCGGAACACTTGGTTGTTCCAGCACTTCTAAATAGACCGACCCACTGAACGAACTTGATTCGGTGGTTGCCAATCGGGCCAAAGCGTCTACCACTGTATTGTCAGACCAATCAACCCCCAGACAGCTGAACGAATTGAAGTATGCCAGTTTATCCTTCACCTTGGCTAAGTATCTTGTCATTCTTGCCCCTCGAGCCTCATACTCCCCCGATATCTGTTTGACGACCAACTGGGAGTCACTATAGACGACTAATCTCTATACCTCTAGGATTCGGCCAACCTTAATCCAGCTAGGATGGGCTCGTATTCTGCTTCGTTGTTGGTGGCTTTGAAGTGAAACTGGATGGCCTGTTGGACTTTCAATCCTTCGGGACTCGTCAGTATGACCCCTTCCCCGCTGACGTCCGAAGTCGATGAGTTGTCAACATAAAGAGTCCATGAAGTTTTCATATGTTGTGTTTTAGTGACCGACCCCACATCTGGTTCCTTGAACGAACACTCCACAACAAAATCAGCCAGTGCCTGTTCTTTGATTGCTGTTCGGGGTAGATATTCCAGTGCAAACTGTGTTAGTTCCATTGCCCACGCAGCAAGTCGTCCTGATACCTCTGGCCAGTGCATCACCTTCTTTAACGGCTGGTCTATGTATACCACCACCTACCAACCCTGGAAATAATGTCGATGTTTCCTACTTGCTATGATCAAAGCGTAGGCGAATTTTTCCAGGTTCGGGTATCGGGTTTCTGCCTCTTGAAGTACATGGCTGACGTAGTATACTGGGAACTAATTTCCCCCCTTATCCCGAACTAACGCTGCCCCTACTGCCATTGAGCTTACTGCCAAATACAAATACAGTGGTTCCGAAGGGATCGACTTCATCAATAATGGTGCCGATGATAAATATTTTTTGATCCCTTGAAACGCATCTTCACATTCCGTAGTCCACTGAAAGCTCTTCTCATTTTTAGGCCCTTTCAAGGTGTCGAAGAATGGTAGGCATCTCTTTGCTGATTTCGAGATAAACCGTCGAAGGGCTGCTATCCGACCCATCAGTCTCTGAACATCTTTATACGACTTCGGGGATTTCATATCCAGGACCACCTGAATCTTTTCAGGGTTCGCTTCGATTCCCCTTTTGTTAACTAAGTATCCTAAGCATTTTCCCGATCCCAATCCGAATGTGCATTTGGTTGGGTTCAACCTCAACTTACGTCTCCTGACGGTTGCGAATCAATTTTCAAAATCCTCAAAATGGTCGCGGACTAACATACTTTTGACTATCATGTCGTCCACGTTGACTTCCATACTTCTTCCTAATTGCTTCATGAACATGAAGTTCATCATTCGTTGATAAGTCGCCCCAACATTAAGCAGCCCGAAGGTCATCTTCCAATACGCATATATTACCCGATGCGTGATGAAACTGGTTTTTGGGATATCTTCCTTATTCATTGAAATCTGATGGTACCCTGAAAAGGCGTCCATGAAGCTCAGCATGCTGTATCCCGAGGTGGCATCGATAAACTGATCTATGTTAGGCAAAGGGTAGAAGTCTTTCGGACACGCCCTGTTCAAATCCGTGTAGTCGATGCATAACCTCCACTTCCCGTTCTGCTTCTGGACCAGAACTACATTGGCCAACCATTCTGGGTAGTCGATTTTGAAGATGAATTCGGCCTCCAGGAGTTTGGCGATTTCCTCATCGATGATCTTCTGTCTCTCTGGGGCGAACTTCATTTCTGTATGACTGGTTTTTTGTTAGGGTCACATGTAATCTGTGTAGGGCCACCGATTCGCTCACCCCTGATATATCACTAGGCTTCCACACAAATATATCGGCATAGGCTCAGAGTAGATCTATTAGTCCTGTCCGAAATGGTTCTGATAATCCTGACCCGATCTTGACCATTTTCTCTTTATTTCCCAGTATCAATTCTACATCTTCTGTTTCCTCAGCAGGTAGAGCAAGCGGTTTTGTACTACTCTCAGTGAATGGCTCTATTTCAATGGCTATTGTCTATTTCTGCTTACTGACCCCGACCCCCGAAGAAATTAAACTGTTCCGATAACACCTTCGGGTAATATCTAAATCACCTTTTACCTCCCTGATCCCGTTCGGTGTCGAAAATTTAATTTTGAAATGGGGTATGGAAGTTACTGCTTGCAGGGCTACCAGGGTCGGTCGTCCGAGGATTGCGTTGTATGCCGAATCTACCTGGACTACGAAAAATCTAACTGATATCTCGACCTAATTGGGTGTTGTGCCGAACTTGACTGGCATATCAATGGTGCCAGACACATATACCGGGTCTCCACTGAACCCATACAAAGGTCCTTCGCCGCCCAATTCCATCTTCTTCCCCTCTAAGTCCATCCTCTGATAGGCGTGAGTGTACAATATATCCACCGAGGATCCGTTATCTATCATCATTCGCTTCATGTCTACCGTCCCGACTTGAGCGGTTATTACCAATGCCCCGTCATGTGGTTCTATGAGATCTGTAGGGTAATCCTCATCCGAGAAAGAGATAGATGTCCTTGGATAGGCCCGATCTTTTCTTGATGTAGATCCCGCAACTGACAACACTTCCTCGAGGTGTCCACTCCTCTTCTTCCCGGTTACTCGCCCCATCGAACCACCTGAGATGACATCAATTACTCCTCAGGCTGGCGGGTTCTGCTGAGGCTGAGTATCCTGATCTGATGCTCTGCTTTTTTCTCGTGGTGCCACCACATTATCCCGACCGGCCACATACTGAACCAACTGACCATTTTGGACGTTCTTCTCTATCATATCCATTAGATTGTTGCATGCCTCTGTGGTGTGTCCGGAACTATGGTGGTAATCACAGTATTTGTCTCGACCCCTCTTCCCGGGTTTTGTTCGTTTCGAGCAAGGTTTATAGAAGGATTTGTTCCTGATCTCTTCCAATATCTTCGCCCGATCTATATTGAGAGGGGTGTATACTTTGCTGACATTTCGGCTCGGGAGGGGTGGTCGGTTAGTTCCAGATCCTCCGCCATTGTAGTTTTTCTTTCCCGAATTATCCGACCTCTACTAGTTATTATCCGAGCACTGATAATTCTGTTTGTCCCGACCTTTAGATTTCTCGTAAGACTGGGAGTGTGGTTTAAAATTGCCCATGGCCTCCTCTATCGCAATAAACCCTTCGGCCCGATGGAAGGCTTCGGTCAGATCTGTAGGAGGGTTGATCACCAAATCTTTCATCAGCTTTTTTCGACCTCCCGATGTCCAGACCCGTTGTGAAGAATCCCACGGCTTGTGGGGAGTTCAACTCTGCTACCGATCCCACAGCCTCCCGAAATCTTTTTACATACTGACCTAGGGTTTCATCCTACTTCTGTCTGATCTGCATGAGGGAAGCCGTGATCTTTCCTCGCCTCCTGTTACTTCCAAACCGAGCATGGAACTTTTCCAGAAGGTTATTCCACGAACCGATCGATCCAGCTGCCAAAGTTCCCATCCATTCTCGGGTGCTCTTTTTCAACGTCGTAGCGAACATATGGCATTTGGCCGCATCCTAATGTCCATAGTAAGTCATCAGATGGTAATATCCACCCGAATGATCATAAGGATCCCCTAGCCCATCATATGTATCCATGGGGGGCATTTTTTTCTTTGGATCGGCCGTGACTTGATTAATTTTCGGTGAGAAGGGTGATCCTAGACAACTCGAAGAGGTTCCCATCGGGTTCTTAGCCGCTAACAACTTTTCCAATTCAGCGACCCTTCTAGTTAGGGGATCGGCCTCCTCTTTATGAGGGGACGACCTATGTTTGTCCCTCTTGTATTCGGGCGATGCGATCCTCCCCTTTTGCCCCGATCTCCCTTGGTGCCTAGAATTTCTGTCATCCGATCTACTTCTTTTTCGACTTCTACCTTCTCGGGAGCGACTCCGGGGTCATCTCCTTTCCTTTCTAGCCTCATATTGTCGGGGTGATCGGGATCGGCTACGATGTCTGCGCCTCTTCGAGGAGGCTTCCTGTTCTCCGGCCATTTTGGCCATCTACACTTCGAGTTCTTCCTGTTGTAGCCGTAGTGCCAACATGGCATCTTTATTCCGTTCCATCTTCTTTTTCAGGATGAACTCCCGTTGGTCTCGGCTGCCTTCCCCTAGATCTCTTACTTGCTCCACAAGTGCCCGAGAGTGATTTTCACCGGCATGACTCACCTGGTTGGGTGTGTGTTGGCTGTCATGGAAGAGTTTACGCTGGAGGTAAGGGGCCGGCTCCTCCTGGCCCTCCTGAAGATTGGACCCAAGTATGTCCTTCATCGACCCCCTCACCTGGGTGGTTTGATGGGTCTGGTGGGTATTCGTCTTTTCCTGGGCAGAGGCACTATTCTCCTTACTTGCCATAGCCTGCTGCCGGAAAAGATGTTTGTGATTGTAAGAACACTAGCCCCTCCTTCTAGCCCCAATGTTAACGCTAAGATTCGCCGACGCGTCCAATCACTAAGTTTACGCACTGAATCCTGCACAATAACAGATCACACGAAGCTTGACGACTTGTGCCGCCGGGGGATAGCTCTGGTGTGAGAATAAGTACAGGCCGTTCACAAGGTTTAACAATGGAGGCTTAAGTATTTAGTGCTCAAAGATGTATTACCTGTTAATTATAGTCGAGCCTTGTATTTATAGCCATTCTCATTTCCCAAGAATCCCTCTCCGAGTCGGAATAGGACTCCTAAATATGGTAGTTACCTATATTTGGATCCAACATAATCTCCTTAAAAGGTGTAAGTAGAATCTAATTCCAATACTACCTTTGGAGTTACCTTATTCAAATATGATTAGGACAAGAGTCCTTAACCACGTAAACCCCTTTTAACTCCAGACTTTGTGCATGGGCTGCCCAACTGCACAGGCCCAATCTCATTGCCCCTACAAGTACCAGTCTGGGCTTCTGCCCAAGGGACTCGCCGGAAATCTTCCTTGCCAGAATTTTTGAGAGAGGTATTTGAAATGATGAAAGTTTCAAAAAAGGGACAGTGATGGATGGATAGGGGCTTATATAGCATGGCGAACACGGATTTCTAAGGCGTCTATTTATGGTAAGTGGGGCCCGGTCCTGGGGAAACGTGCGCCAGTTCACAAAACGAGAAGAAACCGCTTGGGTTCCCGAGACAGCTCATCATCACTGGGCGTGGCTTTTCAAATTCGTATCCTTTCAAGTCTCAAGTCATAAATATATTATAACAAGAGACTGGGGGGCAATGTTCGGGAGTGTTTTTGCCGACCATCATGAGAGCTGGAGGCCTGGGCTAGAACCGATGAGATTGGGCCCATTGGGTCGAGACCTTATAGGATGCTGAAGGTGTTCGGGTTTGGATATCCGAGCCCTCTAGGTCGGAGTCCGGTTGTGATGGTGGAGGTCGAGGTCGGGCCTTCGAGTTCCTTGGGCCGAAGCCCAGACCGATACTTGTAGGGTCAATGGGATTGGGCCTGTGCAGTTGGGCAGCCCATGCACAGAGTCTGGAGTTAAAAGTGGTTTATGTGGTTAAGGACTCTTGTCCTAATCATATTTGAATAAGGTAACTCCAAAGGTAGTATTGGAATTGGATTCTACTTACACCTTTTAAGGAAATTGTGTTGGATCCAAATATAGGTAACTACTATATTTAGGAGTCCTATTTTGACTCGGAGAGGGATTCTTGGGAAATGATAATGGCTATAAATACAAGGCTCGACTACAATTAACAGGTAATACATCTTTGAGCACTAAATACTTAATCCTCCATTGTTAAACCTTGTGAACGACCTATACTTATTCTCACACCGGAGCTATCCCCCAGTGGCACAAGCCTTCAAGCTTCGTGTGATCTGTTATTGTGCAGGATTCAGTGCGTAAACTTACTGATTGGACGCGTCGGCGAAACTTGGCGTTAACACTGTTGATTATATCAAAGTAAATTAATTACTAAACCATCACATTTAATTTTTGTTATTTAGTGTTCATCTTTCTAAGAAAAAAAATTCAGGATGATCTATTTGAACAAATACATTCACATTGTGGTATATACAAATATTTTATGTTTTTACTTGATGCATTAACAAGATGGTTATATTTATGTTAAACATTCTGTTGCATATACACATACTCAAAATGGTATAGTTGAATCATTTATCAAGAGACTTCAATATATTGTTTGACCTTAGATTATGAAAATCAAAATTACCTGTTTATACTTAGGATCATGCTATTTTACATGCTGCATTATAACCTCAATAAGTGATATTTTTAAGGTTTATTTTGAGCATTGTTATTTTAATGAAACAGTCTTCCCAAGATTAGGGGAGAAAAGTCGTTGCCTGAAGCACGACGAGATTTTATTTGAAATGTTTCAACATTATTTAATCTTAATCCTCATACAAATCAATATGAACTAGAAGTTCAAAGGATTATTCGTTTGCAATGAATTGCAAATTAATTACCAGAATTATTCACCGATAATAAGAACATAGTGATATCTCACATTCTAGCTGCTAATACTCTAGCAGAGATTGAAGTCCCTGTAGGACAATAAGTTAATACATCAGCAAATTGAATTAAAACCACACCTGGAGCGTGGAAGATCTATCGGTGTTAAAAAATAAAATTTCACAGAAGAAGAAAGTACATGAAAAATAAGTTGCAGTTTATAAAAAGGCTATACCCATGAAACAGGCTACAAAATTTATCGATTTATCCAAAACTTACGAACAAAAACTCATGTAAATAAAACTCTTGAAGAGTTATTCCCTGAAGAGGATGAGTTATCCCCTGAAAAGGACGAGGTACCTGAAAATAACGAGATCTCGATACATTATGTATATACAAGAGACATATATATTGGATAAAAATAACATCGTTGTCAACAACATATTTTCATATAAAATTATTCTTGATATTACCAGAAGTAATGATCATGAATATGAACCACAAATCGTTGATGAATGTAAAAATATTTGGCCAATGTGGAAAGAGGCGATTTAAGCAGAATTAAATTCACTACATAAACATGAAGTTTTTGGACCTGTAGTCTGAACACCTGAAGGTGTAATGCCTGATGGATACAAATGGGTATTTGTACATAAACAAAATGAGAAAAACAAAATTATAAGGTACAAAGCACGACTTTTAGCACAAAGGTTTCTCGCAGAGACCTGATATTAATTATGAAGAAACATATGCTCCTGTAATGGACGCAATTACATTCAGATTTTTAATTAGCTTGGTAGCAAGAGAAATTAATGGATGTTGTTACATCATATCTGTATGGATCATTAGATAATTATATCTACATGAAAATCCCTAAAGGATATAAAATGCCTAAAACATATAATTCTACATCTCGAAATATGTATTCTATTAAGCTACAAAGATCTTTATATGGGTTAAAGCAATCCAGATGCATATTGTGGTATAATCGCCTGAGTGGATATCTTTTGAAAGAAGGATTTGAGAATAATCCAATTTGTGCATGCATTTTTATCAAAAGATCATAATCTGGATTTGCTATTATTATTGTATTTATTGATGAAAGATTTTGCTCAAGAAGAGTCGACAAAAATAACAAATTTGAGATGAAAGATATCGGTAAGACAAATTTTTGTCTTGGCCTACAAATTAAACTATGGAATTCTTGTTCATCAATCAACATACACAGAAAAAGTCCTGAAGTAACTTTACATAGATAATGTTAATCCTTTAAGTACTCCAATGATGGGTTGGTCACTTAATATCAAAAAATATCCGTTTTGACCACAAGAAAATGATGAAGAAACTTTTGGTCTTGAAGTACCATATCTTCGTGAAATTGGTGTTTTGGTCCTGAAGTACTATATCTTAATGTAATTGGTACTTTGATGTATCTTGTAAATTTGACAATACCTGATATAACATTTGTAGTTAACATACTAGCAATGTATAGTTATGCACCAACTCGAAGACATTGTAATAAAATTAAACATATTTTACGTGAGACTATTGATTTGGGATTATTTTATCCAAAGGGTGATAGAACCAAGCATATTGCACCAAAATTATTTTATATACATGAGCCCTAGAAGAATGGCAATATTGATATCAAGCATATATGATCATGTGATAATTTGGTTGATATATTCATTAAGTCATTACCAACTATGATTTTGAAGAAGATGGTGCACAATATTGGCATACTTCGACTTAATGATATTTTTACCATGAACAATGGCAATTCTATGTACTTATGAAGGGGAGAAAAATGATATGTACTGATTGTACTCTTTTTCCTTCGCTAAGGTTTTTTCTCACTGGGTTTTCCTTTGCAAGGTTTTAATGAGGCAATCCTAAGGCACTAGAAATTATTCAAGAATATTGTACTCTTTTCCTTCGCCAAAATTTTTTCCTACTGGGTTTTTATCTGGTAAGGTTTTTTTAACGAGGCATATTCTTAGAAAATTGCTACAAAAGAACTCCATTCATTCTGTATGAAGACAATGCTGCATGTATAACTCAATTAAAAGGAGGATATATACATCAAAGGAGATAGAACAAATCACATCTCACCGATTTTTTTTTTCACACATGACCTTGAAAAGTGTGGTAACATTGATGTTCAGCAAATTCGCTCAAAAGATAATCTAGCAGATTTTATCACCAAAGCATTACCAACTGCAACGTTTGAAGGATTGCATCACAATATTGGAATGCGACAACTGAAGGACTTAAGGATATGTCAGGAATAAACATGTGAATGATATTTCTATTTAATATATGATTTGATTATGATATATATGAATGAATATGCAAGTATGCTTTCATTAAGAAAAGCTGTAAAGTCCTTTGATAGATAATAGAAATATATGTACAAGGACTTAGAATGAATTGATCAAATATGTTAGGTTAATCCTACATAAGCAAAACAGCTTTGTAAAGTCCTTAAAAAGAAATGATGTACACGGACTATAAATATAGAAAGATCAAGCTTGTTAGGTTGATCGTATGATGTAATAGATAGGCTGTCGATCGCCGAGCACCGCACTGTAAGTCGAGTCTCGCCAGAGAGTCAAGGTTAACTCGAGAGCTATCAAGGCAGAATAGGAGTATGCAAGATAGTAGATCTCGGAGTTCGTAGACTTCCAGAGGAAATGAAGAAGGACCGTAGTGTGTCGAGTAGAGCTTCCTTAGGATCGTAGTGTGCTGAGGAAGTCATGTTTAGAATCGTAGAGACAGCCTGCCTACGAGCCGACCGATCATCTGTCATAGTCAAGAAAGAGACGTAGACTACACTCGGAGTCGTAGAGTCTATCGATGCCGAAGCCATGTCAAGGATCGTAGACTACACTCTGAGTTCGTAGAGTCAATTGATTACATGCAGAGATCGTAGTCGAGCAAGATCAGATGAAGACAACATGCACAAGGCGTAAACCGTAGAGTGTCAAGATCTCGATCTCGTGATCGTAGTGTCTCGCACACCGAAGTCAATCGTAGAATGCGTAATCTACGACCTCAATGTAAGTGCTCACAATGTATAAAGGCGTAATCGTAGAGCAAGTACGATTCTCAACTAATGAGCACTCCCAAAATATCCAAAGGAACAAAGCCTCTGGTTGGCACTGCAAAGATACATCCTACCTGAAGGGAACCAGAGAGCACTCAATGGATGGCATGCAAGCTAAAAGAAGATCTAAGCACCAACCCAATCAGCATCAAGATTGAGTTGTGAAGCCATTCGAGATGAAGTCTTCCACAAGATAATCATAAGAAGACTTCAGTAACTGACTAAGGAAAGTCAGCAAATGCAGTTGCTATCAAGTGAACAGAAGACAACGATCTTGGAAGCAACAAAGATCGTAGTGTTTGCCAAACAAAGAAAGAACTGATGGAAAGTGAACCGAGATACTGGGTAGCCTCTGAAGAACAAGGCTGAAGTGATTAAGTATAGGGTCAGTCCATTGATGATAAGTGAACGGGAGATGACAAGGAGAAAGCGAGCTGGACGCGCCACAAATCTGAAGTGTCTTGCTATTTAGAGGGAACTAGAGCAAGGAGTTAGGCCATCAAGATTCTCGAGAACAAATAAAGCAAATGTAAGTATTGAAGCACCGCATAATAGAAGGAAGAGGTATACTACATTGAGATTCAATCAACACTCTTCAAGATCGTAGTGTTAACTCTACCACCAATGAAGCAACACACTCAATAAGACACTACGATCGTGTCCTCAAGACGTGCATCGTAATCAGAGAGTTCGAACTCCCAAGATCAAGCATTGGCAACCCGGTTCAATCAAGGATGGTATTTGGACAAAAGCTTATTGAGAGCATCGATGCAAAAGGACAACCTCCGATCGAGAAATCGTAAGGAGATAATAAAGTCTTCAACCCGCCCAAGACATTAAAGTGACAACTCGACGGGTAGGTGAAACAAGAGATCGCAATGTCGATAAAGTATGACATGTCACATCGCTAGCCTACCTCACAACTCGAGATCTCGTGAAGATATTTCAATAGCCTTCAATGGCTACTTTCCAACAGAAGGATTGGGAAGGAGTATAAATCTAGAAGAGCTTCAAAGATCGAGGGTTGCTGGAGTTCCTGAGTTTGGAGATAAGGTGGACTGATCTAAACCATGTGAGATAGTGAGTCCGAAGGCTCACTCTACGATCCACCAAGAACACTCAGAGACATGTAAAGAAAGAAGTAGAAGTGAGAGTTCTACAATGTAGAAGTGAGAGTTCTACTACTTAAAGAGTGTTCTGAACTGCCGAGAGAAAGAAGAGCATCATGTCATCTTGATGTCCATCATGAGAAGACTCTAAGTACAATAGAGAAGAGCCTACAGTCATCTTAGGAAGTCCATCATGAGAAGTCATCAAGTAGCAAGAAGGGAGATCATAAATGCCATCTTGATGTCAAGCATGAAAAAGCTTCTAAGTACCTAACAGAAGAGCTTACAGTCATCTTAGAAGCCTATCATGTGTAGCCATCAAGTACCAAGGAGAAGGATCTTCAAGGAAGTTCATAAAGGGATCATCCGAAGTGGTTGAGTAACCAAAGAAGCTGAGCATCATGCAACACTCAGCTGCACTTCAAGGATGATCACGCCAAGCTGCTAAGTATAGAAGATGTTCAGAGCATGAAGACATCTTAGCAGCTCAGCACCGACTCCAACAACAACAAACAAATAACTCAACAAAGCCGTGGCCTCGAGGGGTCCTCGTCCAAAGGACTAAACAAAGCAGGCCGTATGGGTCCTTGTTCGGAGGGGACTAAACAAAGTTCCAAGCCTCATCGGGCTTGAAGAGTTCCTAGGGAACTAGAGGAGTCCCAAGGCTACTGGCCTCAAGTGTTCTTAGTGAATCAAGTCCCAAGGTCACGGCCTCAAGGAATCTTAGTGATTCGTGGTGCTTCCTTCCTTAGTGGAAATCTCGCTAGTTGAAAGCGTAAGAGTGGATTAGAGCTCGAGTCTCCGAACCACTTAAAACCCTTGTGTCTTTTACATTATGTCATTTATATTATGCACTATAACCGCTATAATCTCTATATGTATGTTTTAACTGCTATAACTAAACTAACTCTACGAACAATATATATATGATTATGAATATATCAATGAAGGAGATCTTTTACTTATTCCACTGTGCTTGAAAAGATTCTTATGTTTGTCATATGCTAATTTAATAGCAATACAAAATAAACCTGAAAAGTATTTGAAATTAAAAGGATCTATTCAACCCCTTTCTAGATCTATCAGGCCCTCTCCGGGAACTAACAATTGGTATCGAAAGCGTGTTCTCATGCTATATTCAAAAGCTAATCGCTTTGAGTCTGATCCTAGGCACCAACATTGTTCTAAACTTTGTTTAGTAGTAAGTAACTTGTTATATGCAGATGAGCTCACATGTTGGAAATATTGTGTATAGGTTAAATGTGTATATACACCAAGTCGCTTCAGATTAGTCCATGGTCTCGATTGTTACATCAACAAGACCAATCCTTGCCTACACATTAATCTTGTAGTCCTCAAGACTGACGAGAGAGCTCAAGAGACATCAATGACAAAGAGTCAAGCATCCACCACCAAAAAAAATGAAAAGACCATACATGCAAAGAAATGCTCATCCGCAGAAGAAAGAAACTCTCCTCGATATATGTCCGTCAACCATCTACCGGATGCAAACTTCATGAATCGAAGATGTCAAAAGAACTAAAGATGCCGAGATTCTCAGTCGCATCTTCAAGACCTCGACCGATCAATAAAGGCCAATAAGAGCAATAAGTCATCGTCAGAGCAAAAGTAAAGCTATGCACATCAATACCTAAACTCAAAGATATCCAAGATAAATGATCTGCTTAGTAATCGACAAAGAAAAGGTACTGCCTCACTATTATAAATGTATACATCATAATCAGCATCTTCTTATGAACTATAACAAGATTCTCGTCAAGGAGTCATAATCTACCTAAAACGGTGAAGAGAGAAAGTAAACTGAGGATGGAAACTCAAATGACTATAAACCTTCTCTCCATCCAAGTTTTAGGTCGAAGACGACATCTTGAAGGAAATCTGAAATGGGTCATAAGAGCATCACATGCCTAATAAACCTTATGTGAAGTAATCTTTGTTGGTGGGTTAGTATGTATGTACAAGCCTATATTCTAAGTGTTTGACAACACACAGAGAATGATCAGTTCTGCAAGAGGATCTTGCTGATTCCTAGAAACTGATCACCTCAATGAATCAACTAGATACTCCTAAATCGTAGAGTTGATTCTCACTCTATGAACACTTAAACATTATGAACATAACCTAGTAAATGATGAATCCATAATGAGTGCATTATTTAATGTCAAATCCTACACACACTCACCATCATGCATCTCAAAATGTATTATCTTAAGATAGTTGCATGCATGTATATGCCTGTTGGTGATAAATATGATGATTATCCAAAAGAGGAACAAGGGTTTAGAAAACTAACCTAGCAGGACCCATTTAAGTATGGGTACCAAAAATAGAAATATATTTAAACCTGCAGGTACTTGGTCAATCTGACCACACTAAGGAATCCTGAAGCAGAAGACTTCAGTCAAGAAGACTCAAACAACAGAAGGCTAAGGACTGTTCAGAGATGAGTCTGATAAAGTTCCTATATGGCCAAGCCTGTCCTTGAAGACCCTTTGAGCTAACCAGAATGTAGCTCATATGGTCGCTAATTCAGATGTGGGCGGCAGCCACCAATGTAAGATGAAAAGGGTCTTATGTGCTCAAAAGCTAGCAAAGAGTGATATATAAGAAGAATCCTCATGGAAGCTCACATCAGAGGATCATCGAGCATCGCATAAGAGGAGTTCATTAAAAGTAGAACTTCTCAACCTCAAGATCATCCAAGAAGACTACGCTCAGAATCTCACCAAAAGATCGTAGAGTGATAAGTCCCGAAAATACTCATCTCTACGATACAAGGAGATCAAGTGATGATGATGATTCCAAATAAGAAGAAGATATGTCACGCCTTCAAATGAACCTGAAGAAGAGGGAATCACATCCATCTGGGAAGACAACGTCAACAATGAGGGAGCAGTGATCTGTTAAGGAAAGACAACACTGAGATAAACCATGAGGAGATGTACCAGCTGCAGAGTCCCAAAACTTTGTGGCTGATGAACCAAATGAAGATCCATAGTCAGTAGGAATGTCTAAAAATGTACTACTAATAACCTCTTAGCCACCCAACCCAATATCGTGAAGTGCCTACGATCAAACATATGATCGTAGTGTAGGAGCAGGAAGACACCATGATTTCAGCAATGCAATTGTCTAAAGCTGGTAGAAGATCTCCCCACCAGAAAAGGTCGAATGGAATGTTAGTATAAATCACTTCAATAACATTTCATCTGGAAAGCGCCTCAGGGACAAACCTAACCCTTAGCTCACTCTAAGAGGTTGGCCCTTCCTGAGCTACCTTATCCCAGAAGAATTGCTTGATCAAGTTATCTCAAGGACCAAGATAGCCAACGATCATAGAGTCGAGTTGAAGAGAATTAAACGATCGTGATGCAACCTAAACGATCGTAGTGCTATCTTAACGATCGTAGAAGACAACTCGACGATCGTAGTTCTACCAAAGGGTACTCCAGTTTACAAGGAGATTGAAAAATGAGACATTTGCTCAGCCATTCAAAATGAGGAGATAAGTTCGAATATAAGTGATTGAGCTATGCTGCAAGGATAGAAGTCAAAGCCATCCACTACAGCATCTCTCAGAAAGTGATCGTTGAGTTAACAAAGGAAATCGTAGAGTCTATAGCTGCCTTATCATACTACGCTACGAATCAAAAGGTCAACGGTCAAAGCCACGTCAATTAAACGTCTACTCCTCTAAAAAGGAAATATCTAACTAAAAAGTTATGGGGAGTTACAGCTTATTACTGGGCAACGTGCAATTAATGGACAGTTGACACAACACTGAGTATGCAGAGTTAGAAGGAACTGCCATAAAGACAATTTCAAATCTGCAGACAGTTACCAAAAAGCTATCGAACCTTTCTCCCTCCCATTTTCAAAACCCTAGAATCCTCTCAAGAGCCAAAAATAGTTAACCCTCCAGAGCCTTACCAAATCACAATCAACCATCTCTTATAAACTTCGCTAAATTAAATACCCACATTCTTTGAACTGCTTAAATGGAAAACTGGCAAGTAATCACTGGCATTCAGCTCGGAACCAAATCGTTTGAGAAATTTGAAAGGAAGTTCAGGGGCATTCTCGAGCTTGTGAAGAAGGCTGGATTCTCAGAATGCCTTGAGGCAAGTACTCGAGTATACATCGACCTGGTTAAAGAGTTCTACTCAAACGCCTCCATAAACTCCGGAACCCTGTCTACCAAGGTTAAATGTCAGTCTCTGAAGTTGAAGTCTTCTGACCTCAATCAGTCCCTAGGTTTTCCTAACTAAGGGCTGAAGAACCTGGATGATGTTAATACTGAACAAGCAAAGGAGTTCATGGGGTACCAAAGAAACCCTATCCTGAAAGACATGAAGAAGAAGGAGTTTCCAGAAGAGTATGAGTTCCTTGCTGAAATAGTTGGAAAATGCATACTGTGCAAGAACACTGCATATGACACAGTGATCGACCAACAATTAAAGATAATGTCAGCAATAGTTCCGAAGAAACAAATTGACTTTGGAGCTATCTTGTTCGATCAAATCCCCAAGTGGATAGAGAAAGCTGAGAAGAAGAAGTCCACTGAAAAACCCCTGACTAAGGTGTTTCATGGTAGATCGCTTTCGATTGTCTTTCAAGAAGAAGCTAGGAGGAAAAATTAAGGATGATGAGGAGAAACTTTGAATGTGCACAAAGTGATGTCTCCACAATTATTTGTGAACTGGAAGAAGAACCCAAAGGAGAAACAAAGATCGACAACCGGAGCAGCGATGTGCAAAGCCTCGCAAGGAAGAGGAAAAGAAGAAGAAGACAGAGCTCGAAGTCCGATGACTCGGTGACAAAGATCAATCACACCAAATGCAAGAAGAAATCCAGAGGTGTGAAAAAAACCAAAAAGCCCCATCAAGAAGTCTCTCCTCAAAGGACAAGGATAAATAAGAAAAATTCCTAACTGCTGGAACAACAAAGAGGAGAAGTAGCAGGTTGCTTCAAGGGCCAGTCAGCAAGAAAGCTAAGGTGGAAGACAAACCAGCCTCAGCTTCCCAAAATAGTACATCTGTTGAAGAAAAGGACGTAGAGTCAGCAGAAGGAAAAGAGACAGATGTCAAAGCAGAGTCCAGCAATGAAGGTGAAGCTAATGTGATGGGAGAAATTACAGCATCTGCTAATGAAGAGGAATGCTCAAGCCCTGTGGCTAATTCTCAGAGCAGTTGTGAGACCCCATATTTTATGAATAAATATTTAATTTTCTCGAAATAATTTTTTTATATTATGGTGTGGATTTGATATAATGTTATAGTTGTGGATAATATTTATAAATTTTACAAAGTATGCAAGTTGTTGTATAATATTCGTTTGGTCGGGGAATATTCTTTTTATCGGGGAATATTCGTACGATGGCACAATCATTGGTGGACCCCACAACGGAAGTTTTGTCGTAGTTAGAAAATGACAAAAATATCTTTCTATAAAAATAACGACGGAGGTGTTACCGTTAAAACTGTTGAACTACCCGGTAGTAAAAGTACAATGAATACGCTGTGGTTGCATAGTAGCACACACTTGCAGTATTGATTATTGATGCTTACGTGAGAAGTCACCGCTTATACTCAATTATTGCTACAAATGAATTGCCGCATCATATCTCTCTCATATTATTGATTCAATTATTGTTACAAAGATCATCCGCATAATATGTTATATTATTAAATCAATAATTGAGACGACAAAGTTATTCATATTATTATTTGCAATATTGACAATGTCTAGAAGTTCTGCCGGAGAGGTTTGGTCACCTAATCATGCTACCAATAAGGAGAAATCCTTATCGAAAAGCCCCTCTTCCGGGGAACGACTTGGTTGTTAAATGTTGTGAATTATAATATTAATGATGAATAAGTTCGTGTTGATTAAAGATGAATTTTATAGTTCCATTATGTTGTAATTATTTGTGTTAGTGGAAATTAACATTTGTTTTGATAATAATTGATGTCTGGAGGATATATTGTTCAATTGGGTATTCGGGGCACTTTTTGTGTCAGAGTTACTATTCACGAGTTACTATTCACGAGTTATTATTCACGAGTTACTATTCATGAGTTACTATTCACGAGTTATTATTTACGAGTTACTATTCACGGGGTACTATTCACCCGTAAGATATATTTCTTTTCGGTCCAAATCATTTTTGGGTACAATATTATTCCATGAAGAGATGTGCTAATTTTTCGTAATCATTGGTTGAAGATATAATAAGAATCAATATGGACCGCTGGTGGAAAGTTATAATAGTAAATCAATATGGATCGCTGGTTTAAAGTTTTAATAGTAAATCAGTATGGACCGTTGCTTTAAGTTTTAATAGTAAACCGATATGGACCGTTCGATTAAAAGTAAATCAATCTGGACCATTCATAAATTAGTTACTATTCAGTCCATTCTCCTATAAATAGAAGCTCATTCTTTCATTATTTCTTACGAATTCACTGAAACTCTAGAGAGAGAAACTATAGAGAGAAAGAAGAAAAGTATTCTGCTACTTCACTACTCCAATATCCAGTTTCTTCTAAGGTAGGGAATATTATTTGTTGTACTCATAAGGGGTATTCTTTCTTTCTTATTCATGAAGAGAACTTCTGTTATTCCATTCTTTATTATTCTATTGAATAACTCAGTATCTGCTGGATACCCTATACTTGGTGAAATTCTTCTCATTATTCCATTCTTATTATTCTATCGAATAACTCATACATGCAAAAGTATTGCATACATGGTGAAATTCTTCTAATATTCCGTTCTTTATTATTCTGCTTTAATATCCTGTGCGTATGCTTCTGTGCTTTAACTCAGTTCCATTATTTATTATTTTGTCAAAATTTCGCGTGCAATGCGTTTTGCCGGGACTGGTTCCATTATTTATTATTATGTCGAATATCCTGTCATGCATTTACGCCGGACTGGTTCCATTATTTATTATTCGTTGGGAATAACTCCGTCATGCAATCTATCGCACGCATGGTGAATCCTTCATTATTCCATTCTTTATTATTCATTGGAATAACTCATCATGTGGATTACCACATGCATGGTGAATGATCCTTCGTATTCATTCCTTATTAAATTGTGGAAATGATATGTCTACGTGGATTACCGCATAGCGGGCGAAAATCCATTTGGAGTTTCATATATTCTATTATACTCAGTTGGTTAAAGCTTTGGCATCTATACTCCATGAAATTAGTGCAATATCCTTGATATTTACGCTTCATCTAGTATCTTTTCAAGGAAATATTGTGAGACCCCAAATTTTATGAAATAAAAGTATTCAATTTTTCTATTTTGGTAAATAGTTAAATTGATAAAAGTTTAAAGTTAAGGGTAATATGTGATTTTTTTTTTTGCAAAGTAAGCAAATTGATATAAAATATTCGTTGTGTCGGGGAATATTCGATTAGTCGGGAAATATTCTTTTTGTCGGGGAATATCCGTACGACGGTACAATCATTGGTGGATCCCACAACAGAATTATTGTCGGATTGAGAAAACGACAAAAATATTTTTATAAAAATAACGGCGGAAGTTTTACCGTTAATCGTTGAAACACCCTTGTTAAAAAATACAATGAATACGCGTGGTTGCATGTAGACACTACGGTATTGATTATTGATACTTACGTGATAAGTCACTCGGTTTTGTTTTATTAGTATTATTAATGTAATAAAACAAGAAAGTTTTTTATATAAAATGTAATACTTTTATAAAGTTATTCGCTTTATTAGGCTAATAGTAAAATCTTTTTATATAAAATGTAATACTTTTATAAAGTTATCTGCTTTTATTAGACAATAATTAGAATATATTATATTTTATTATGCATAGTGTTTGCATATAAAGGCTCGTAGTGTTGCATAGTGTATGCATAGTGTTTTGTATAGTAAAATCTTTTTATATAAAACAGAATACTTTTATAAAATTATTCATTTTATTAGATTATAAATAGAATATATTATATTTTATTTAAAAGATTTTACTTTAAATATGGACTGTCTGATTAAAAGTAATTCAATCTGGACCGTTCATGAATTAGTTACTATGCAGTCCATTCTTCTATAAATAGAAGCTCATTCCTTCATAATTTCTTACGAATTCACTGAAACTCTAGAGAGAGAAATTATAGAGAAACTATAGAAAAATATTCTGCTACTTCCCTACTCTTATATTCAGTTTCTTTTAAGGTAATGGGTATTATTTCTTTTGTATTCATGAAGAGAACTTCTGTTATTCCATTATTTATTATTCTGTTGGAATAAACTGTATACGCGGGCTACCCTATACTTGGTGAAATTCTTCTGTTATTCCATTCTTTATTATTCTGTCGGAATATCCTGTCTGTGCGTTTACACCGGACCTGGTTCCATTATTTATTATTATGTTGGAATAACCTATTTATGCCAAGTACCGCATACATGGTGAAATTCTTCTGTTATTCCATTCTTTATTATTCTGTTGGAACATCCTGTCTATGCTTTACGCATGACATGGTTCCATTATTTATTATTCTGTTAGAATAACCTGTCTGTGCGGTCTATCACATGCCTGGTGAATTCTTCTGTTATTCTATTATTTATTATTCTGTTGGAATATCCTGTCTGTGTGTTTACGCATGACCTAGTTCCATTCTTTATTATTCTGTTGAAATAACATGTCTATGTAGATTACCGCATGCATGGTAAATGATCATTCGTATTCATACGAATAGTATTTTCATTAAAAAAGGATTTCTGCCAGGGGCAGATTCGTAATTTTTCTGACCCTCAAAAATTTGGGAAAAATTTGAAATGATAATTTGATGATTTTTCTAGATTGTGTCCAAAAATGGCGATTTTTGGATGTATAGATTAAGAGTTATGGATTTTATGGGAAAAGACTATTTTAAAAGTGAACCCTTATAACTCCTTGTGGTTAACTCCAAAATTGGTGAAATTTTTATTGGGAGTACATGTATAAAACAGAAGTATACCCTGTAAATTTTGGAATTTTTGACAAAAGTACAATTTATGATAAATGTCTAAATATTCGGTAGTTTTAGCCATATAAAAATTAGTAAATGAATTTTAAAAATTCTGAGAAAAATATATGTTCAAGATGGGACTATATTCTGCTAAATCCCAGAAAAGAAATATTTTTGGGACTGATTTGGTATTTTTCATGAAAATGAACTAGTTATGAGTAAATGAATTAAATATGTTATGTGGAGTAATAAAATTGGAAAATAGGATTTTATGGCTTGAGAATCCTATATAGGGTATATGCAGATTTTTGATGAGGGATTGATCATTGATTATGAAATCTTATGAGTATGACATTTTTGAATGATTAAATGCATTATTTGATAAAGTGTAAACAATTGAAATAAATTATTTATAAGTTTAAGAAGTGATTAAAATATGGTTATAATATTAATGATATTAGATTATGAGATTATTAAGTGATTGATAACATTTGGTTATTATTGAACGCTGGATAAATTGTATTATAAATGTTTAATATTTATCCTTTATCTCATTTGATTAATTCTTATATCATTGTCATCATCCTCATGCTTATATTGTGTTGAAAGTCATATTTGGCCGTAGTGCATAGATGGACTTGGTATGATTATGACTAGGGATTATTCGGTATAATCATGACCGTAATGTTACAAATGATGTGGAAAAGTCCTCATCGTGGCCCGTATCATTGATGGACGCTTTTGGCATGATTATGGCTATGGATTCTCTTCGGCCAAGGGTGCAAAGATGAATTGTTTTATGGCATGATCATGACCGTTGATGAAAACACGATTATCTTTAGCCCGTAGTACATGAATATTTTGTAAGACCCCAACTTTTTGAATAAAGATGAATTTTCTATAAATATTATTTTTGAATATTATGGAATAAATTTGATATAATGTTATAGTTGTGGGTAATATTTATAATTTTTGCAAAGTACGCAAGTTGTTATATAATATTCGATTGGTCGGGGAATATTCGTTTTAACAGGGAATATTCGTACAACGGTACAATCATTGGTGGACCCCACAACGGAATTATTGTCGGATTGAGAAAAAGACAAAAATATTTTTTAAAAATAACGGCGAAGTTTTACCGTTAATCGTTGAAACACCTTGTTAAAAATAATAATCTGCTGTGGTTGCATAGTAGCACACGGTATTGATTATTGATGCTTACGTGAGAAGTCACTCAGTTTTGCTTATTTTATGGACTCCCATTTACCTATTTTTCAAAATAATTGGTATAAATTATTTTATATAATAAAAGTGGGGCCCACTGGAAGAAAATTGAATTATGGGGAGGTGAAATTATAGTGTCTCGGGTGGGAGAAATGATATGATGGTAGTGGATTATTTTGGTACTAATAGAAATATATATATATATATATATATATATATATATATATATGGGAGACCCCAAATTTTATGAAATAAAAGTATTCAATTTTTCTATTTTGGTAAATGGTTAAATTGATAAAAGGTTAAAGTTAAGGGTGATATGTGAAATTTTTTTCAAAGTAAACAAGTTGTCATAAAATACCTGGTCACTATTCACTCTAGTATTATTCACTCGGATATTTGGGACACTTTTTGTGTTGGAGTTACTATTCATGAGTTACTATTCACGGGTTACTATTCACCCAAATTACTATTCACTCTAGTATTGTTCACTTGAGTATTTGGGACACTTTTTGTGTCAGAGTTACTATTCACGAGTTACTATTCATGGGTTACTATTCACAGGTTACTATTCACCCAAATTACTATTCACTCTAGTATTGTTCATTCGAGTATTTGGGACACTTTTTGTGTCGGAGTTACTATTCACGAGTTACTATTCATGGGTTACTATTCACTCTAGTATTGTTCACTCGAGTATTTGGGACACTTTTTATGTCGGAGTACTATTCACGAATTACTATTCACGAGTTACTATTCACGGAGTACTATTCCCAAAGTATTATTCACGGGGTACTATTCACCCGAGAAATATATTTCTTTTCGGTCCAAATCATTTTTGGGTACAATATTATTCCATGAAGAGATGTACTAATTTTTCGAATCAGTTGGTTGAAATTATAATGTAAAAAGCTTTTTATATAAAAAAGAATACTTTTATAAAGTTATTCTATAAATAGAATATATTATATTCTATTATGCATAGTGTTTTTGCATAGTAAAATCTTTTTTATATAAAATGTAATACTTTTATAAAGTTATTCTATAAATAGAATATATTATATTCTATTGTGCATAGTGTTTTTCATAGTAAAATCTTTTTATATAAAACAGAATACTTTATTAAAGTTATTCTATAAATAGGATATATTATATTTTATTATGCATAGTGTTTGCATAGTGCTCAGATAGTAAAAATCTTTTTATATAAAATAGAATATATTATATTTTATTTAAAAGATTTTGCTTTAAATATGGACCGTCCGATTAAAGTAAATCAATCTGGACCGTTCATGGGTTTGAATACTATTCATTCCATTCTTCTATAAATAGAAGCTCATTCCTTCATTATTTCTTACGAATTCAATTTGAAACTCTAGAGAGAGAAACTATAGAGAAATTCTTCTTCTATAATCTTGAGCGTATTTCTTTAGAGTTTAAGAAAACTTTGAGAGTAGTGTAAGTTTTCTTGAGTATATCCTCGCCTCTACTAGTTAGAATACTCTTATTTGAAAGGTAAGGGATATCATTATTGTGGTAAGGGATATTATTTGTTGTACCTAGTAGGGTGTTATTCTTTCGTATTCATGAAGAGAACTTATATTATTCCATTATTTATTATTATTCGTTGGAATAATCAGATGCTGCCGATTTACCTATACTTGGTGGAATGACCAGATATATGGTTTACCCAATACTTGGTGATCTTCTTTTATTATTCCGCATTTATTATTCTCATTGAAATAACTCAGATGCTGGCTTTTACCTATACTTGGTGGAATGACTTTGATATGCGGTTTACCCAATACTTGGTGATCTTCTTTATTATTCCACATTTATTATTCTCGTTTTAATATCCTCGCTTGTGTGAATTTCACCTGACCTGGTTCCAATATTTATTATTCCGCATTTATTATTCTGTCGGAATATCCTATCTATGCATTTTACGTCGGACCTGGTTCCATTAATTATTATTTCGTATTTATTATTCTGTTGAGAAAAACCTGTTTGTGCGGTCTCTATCGCATGCATGGTGATGTCTTTTGTTATTCCATTCTTTATTATTCTGTTGGAATAACCTGTCTATGTGGATTACCACATGTATGGTGAATGATCCTTTGTATTCATTCCTAATTAAATTGTGGAAATGATCTGTACACGTGGATTACCGCATGGTGGGTGAAAATCCATTTGCAGTTTCATATATTCTTTATTATACTGTTGGTTATTGGTTTTACAGTTGTATGTCTTTGACCTATAGTGCAAAGATGATATGTTGTTGAATATCTTTGGCCTGTAGTGCAAAGATGATCTGTTATTTGATAGCTTTGACCCGTAGTGCGAAGATGGACAGGTGTATGACATGATCATGACCACTAGTGATACTAACGAATATTCTTGGCCTTAGTGCATGGATAATTCAATTATGTGATTGGCAGGATCATGACCATTAGTTAATAGTTGAATGTCTTTGGCCTTAGTGCACTGACAGGCAATTGATTGGTATGATCATGACCATTATTTTTAATAGTTGAATATCTTTGGCCCGTAGTGCAAAGATAGACAACTGATTGGTATGATCATTGTTATTACATTTGAATATCTTCAGCCTTTGGGGTAAGGATATTGAGTAAACATTCTATTAAGCCTTTGTGGCAAGAAGGAACTGTTAATTCACATTATTATAAATATGAATCGTGAACTTAATTATAATCTTTAGTGGTTCAGGTGAAGACATGTGATGAAAGTTCTCTTTATCTTGGGTACAACAAAGAACTGTTGATGAGTATTACAGAAATGAAATATTAACGATGGACTTTTAATTTGGAGGAGATAGTAGACATTATGTTCTACTTGACTCTTCTAATGGATTGTTGATTCCGCTGCAATTATGGTTGAAAAGTTTTATTATCTACCATATGTTCAATTCTCCGATTTATTCTTGATGAAAGCTGTTGATAAATTAATTATCTTAGCCATGATATTCTTTATTGGGCTAGTTGTGCTCACCCTTTTGCTTCACAATTCTTTTCAGGTAATAAGAGTGTTGCTGGGTCGAGCGGGGGATAACAGGGAAATAGTGAGATGGTTCGAGACTGTCGAAGTTTCTCAATACATTATAAAATGGCATGACATACAATATATAATTGTATTGAGGACCTAAGATGTGGGTGTCGTATTTTATACATCACGTAATATTTAATTTTGGTGAACTATAATAGGGTGAAGTGAACCCGACTTTGGAAGCATTATTTGCTGTTGTATTATATATGGCATTGTAATAATTTGAGTTTGGATACGGTCTACGCGACAATATTGTATTAAAACTCACAGTTAACTGTTGTCGTCACTCGCATTTACGCTCAACAAATAGATAAATGAACTTTGTATTTAATTTATATAATGTGATATCTGGCGACTCAGAATGGGTCGTGTGGACCTATTTTGGGGGCGTTACAATATATATATATATATATATATATATATATAACATGTGGGAAAATAAAGTGGTTGTGGTAGTTTGGTAGGACATGTGTTGTTTTCAAAGTTTCCACTTTATTGATTGATAATCCCATAATGCTACCAAATTTATGAGTGAGGCCATTTTCTCATTGGTTAATGTCCTCAAGTGGTCATGTGATAGTTTTGTTTTTCTTCTCTTTTAATTGGCCAGCACCTTGAAAAATGATGCGAGTGGTAGGATTTTTTTTAACATAGCATGTGTTTATATATATATATTATATTTTATTTGTTAGTTGATTAAAATCGATTCTGCAAAATAATTTCATCCATGAACAGTGCCCTTCCATTCTCCTATAAATAGAAGCTCATTCCTTCATTATTTCTTACAAATTCACTGAAACTCTAGAGAAAGAAAATTATAGAGGGAAAGAAGAAAAGTATTCTGCTACTTCCCTACTCTTATATCCAATTTCTTTTACGGTAAGGGGTATTATTTCTTTTGTATTCATGAAGAGAACTTCTGTTATTCCATTATTTATTATTCTGTTGAATAACTCAGATACGCTGCAAGCTACCCTATACTTGGTGAAATTCTTACATTATTCCATTCGTTATTATTCTGCTGAATATCCTGTGCATGCGTATTACGCCGCAGACCGGATTCCGCCTTTTATTATTACATTGGAATATCCGCATGCGCTTTTACTGCCGGACCGTTCCGTTAATTATTATTCGCTGGAATAACTTTTGCTGTGTGGTCTATCGCATGCCCGGTGATTTCTTTTGTTATTCCATTCCTAATTATACTCAAATTGGTTAAAGTTTTGACTTATACTCCATGAAATTAGTGGAATATTCTTGATATTTACGCTTCATCCAGCATCTTTTAATGGAAATATTCTTCCGAGCATTCTTGAATTTTACTTGCACAAAGCAAAGATCATGTTGACAATTTGGACGTTATTAGTTCCTGAATAAATTAATTCTTGAACTTGTTTTATTGAATTCTTATATCATTGTCATCATCCTCATGTTTATATTTTTTTAAAAGTCATCTGTGGCCTGTAGTGCATAGATGGACTTGGTATGATTATGACCAGGGATTATTCGGTGTTATCATGACCGTAATGTTATAAATGATGTGGTAAAAATCCTCATTGGCCCGTAGTGCATTGATGGACCGTTATTGGCATGATCATGACCATTAATGAATACACGAATGTCCTTGGCCCGCAGTGCATGGATAATTTGTGGTCGTGATACTAAAGAATATCTTTGGCCGTAGTGTAGGGGTGATTCGATGATGTGGATTATTTATTAAGAGTGAGTCTCGTAGATAATGATGATGAAAAACCTTTTAAATCATAAAAGATAGTAGATTTTATTTTCTACTTGACTCTTTTAATGGATTGCTTGTTCCGCTGCAGTTAAACTTGATGGTTGTTATATTGTATCAGTTTAACACTATTGAAGACTAAGGATAATTTATTTTGCTTTATCTTAGTCATAATATTTCTTACTGGGCTAGTTGAGCTCACCCTTTCTTTCACTGTTCTCTTCAGGAAATGAGAATATAGCTGGGACGAGTTGGGGAACGGAGTGATGGACTAGATGATAGTATTAGTAGTCCTCACTATTCTGTTAAATAGTGTGACAATAAATGTAATGAGGACTTATTCTGAGAGTGGATATTGTCTAGAAGATGATATTTGTATTAAAACCCACAGCTCTCTTGTTGTATATTAAAGATTGTATTTGTATTCTGTACCATGTATTTGGCGACTCAGAATAGGTGATGTATACCTATTTTGGGGGCGTCACAGTTGGTATCAAAGCTTAGGGATATGATCCCTGGCTAAGATGTGAGAATAGAACTAGGAGGGGAGAGACGGGGAATTCCTTCACTAGTATGACCTACCTAAGTTTATTTGGTATTTAATTGGTCGGTCAAAGTATAGGGATAATATGTTATATGTTAATTAACCTTTGTTTTGTGACAGTATCTGAAAATGACATCCGAGAATGTTGAGAATAGCAATGGAGCACAGGAGACCGTTGAGTCTCCACAGATCAATAATCGTGGATAATGTGCATTAGGAAGGCGACAATCCTCATGGAAACAACAACACCGACTAAAATTATGAATGATGGAATGTTCAGAGGCTTTATGCAATTCATGCAACAACAAAGCAGAGCGGCTCTCATCCAAAATATAGGTGGAAACACTCGAAACTCTCTTGGACGGTCACCGCTAAACAGCTTTAAGGAGCCGGGACCACCGAGTTTATTGGAGAGACAAAACCACTTAAGGCGGAAGCATGGATAAAGCGTATCACCAAGATATTTGTTGTCTTGGGATGCTCTGAGAGCAAAAGGTTCCCTTCTGCCGCCTTTATGTTGCGAGGAGAGGCATTCATCGGTGGAATTGGTAAAGCGTGCTCAACTTGCCTTGCAGACCAAGATGTCTTGGGAGAAGTTCCAAGAACTATTCAACAACAAGTACTTTCCCGAAAGTATTCGTCACATAAAAGAGGTAGAGTTCATCAAGTTGGAGCAGAATAATATGACCATGTCGAAGTACGAAGCGAAGTTTGTCGAGTTAACTTGGTTTGCGTCCCACTTGGTGGATAATGAAGAGAGAATGACGCGAATGTTTTTAAGAGGTTTAAAGCTGGAGATACGTCAACATCTTATTTCTCATAAACTGTGTTTGTATTCAGATGTTGTAAATAAGGCTCAGTTAGTAGAGCGCGATAACCAATTAACGCAACAAAAAGAGAGCAGTCGACAAAATGATAATACCAATGAGAGCAGTCATCGAAGCGGTGACAACAAGCGTGGAGGGAATCAACAGGCCAGAAGTGGTAACCACTTCGGTGGTAATCATGGCCAAAACAATAAGAATGGACATTTCAAGAAGAGGAGATTCAACAATGATGGAAGGACGTCAGCACCAGCACCCGTTGTTAAGGAAGGAGAACGACCACCTATCATATTCTTCAAATGCGCAGGGGAGGGACACATCACCCAAACCGCGATGTCATCCAAAGCATGTTATAATTGTGGAAGAGAAGGTCACTTTAGCCCGATTTTGTCGCTCACCAAGACAAGTTCACCCAGATGGAGGCACCAAAGGTCATCCCGTAAAAGTCAAAGCCAGAGTGCAGGGGAGAACTTTTGTTGTGACCTCCCGGAAAGAAAGGAACCCAATGAGGTCATCACGGTAAGCTTATCATAAACTCTTGCGAAGTCTATACTTTATTTGATACCGGGTTCTACCCCATTCTTTTATTTCTCCTACTTGCGCCAACGATTAAATTTGACTCGGAGAAATTAGACTTTGACTTATCTCGTGGAAACTCCGTTGGGAGAAACTTTCATTACATCCACTCGCTTATAAGTCTTGTTTGGTTCAAATCGGTACCCTCACATTACCTGTCGATCTTATTTCATTGAAAATACTTGCATTTGATGTGATTCTAGGGATTGATTGGTTAACTACTCATCATGCAAAAATTGATTATTTTCGTAAGGTTGTTAGCTTTCATATTCCTAACCAACCTATTATGTGAATTCAAACAACCAAACCATTAAAATCAATCTTTGTCATCTCAAGCCATAAAGCTATTCGTTTATTGAAAAATGGATGTCAAGCTTTCTTAGCTCATGTCACGGATCTAAACAAAAATACGTCAGTTTTGAATAATATTTCTATTGTTAATGAATTTCCTGACATATTCCCTGAAGAACTTCCTGGCCTACCCCCAGAGCATGAAATTGAATTTTGTATCGACCTTGAACCCGGTACAAAACCCATTTCCAAAGCCCCATATCGAATGGCTCCTATTGAACTTCAAGAGTTAAAGACCCAACTGCAGAAATTGTTAGACATTGGCTTTATTCGTCCTAGTACTTCTCCTTGGGGTGCTCCTATTCTATTCGTGAAGAAGAAAGATGGGAGTATGCGACTTTGTATTGATTATCGAGAGTTGAATCATGTCACCATAAAAAATAGGTACCCATTGCCACGTATTGATGATCTGTTTGACCAGTTGCAAGGAGCCAAATTCTTTTCAAATATTGATCTTCATTCCGGATATCACCAATTGAAGATTAGAATGTATGACATTCCAAAGATGACTTTTCAACTCGATGACGGGCATTATGAATTCCTAGTCATGTCCTTTGGATTGACTAATGCTCCGCCGCCTTCATGGATATGATGAACCGAGTATTCAAGGAATATTTGGATCACTTTGTGGTCGTCTTTATTGATGACATCCTTATTTATTCCAAAAACTGTGAAGATCATGAGCAACACTTGAGGCTGGTACTCCAAAAGCTTCGTGAATACAAGCTTTATGCCAAGTTGAAGAAATGCTAGTTCTGGCTTGAGGAAGTAGCATTCCTTGGGCACGTAGTATCAAGTCATGGAATATCTGTTGACTCGACAAAAATTGAAGCAATTCAAAGCTGGGAGCAACCTAAATCAGTGACCGAAGTACGTAGCTTTCTCGGTTTAGCTGGTTATTATCGGAGATTCGTGGAAGGATTTTCTCGAATCACTACTCCATTAACTCAGCTGACTAGAAAAGATACAAAGTTCGGTTGGAGCGAGGAATGTGAGAAGAGTTTTCAAGAACTCAAGGGAAGACTCATTTCAGCACCTGTTCTGATAATACTATCTGGCTCAGAGGGATTTGTCATCTACAGTGATGTTTCGGGCAAAGGGTTAGGATGTGTTCTCATGCAACATGGGAAAGTCATAGCATATGCCTCTCGGCAACTCAAAGAATATAAGAGGAATTATCCTACTCATGATCTAGAGTTGGCAGCTGTTGCCTTTGCACTTAAAATTTGGAGGCATTACTTGTATGGGGAGAAAGTGGAAATCTTTACGGATCATAAAAGCCTCAAATATTTCTTCACTCAAAAGGAACTCAACATGCGACAACGACGTTGGCTTGAACTTTTGAAAGATTATGATCATACCATCCAATACCATCCTGGAAAAGCGAACGTGGTAGCTGACGCATTGAGTAGAAGATCATATGCAAGTACGAGTGAGATATTGTCAATGCAAAGGCCCATTTTGTGTGACTTGCAAAGGATGGAGATAGAGTTAAAGACTCCAGGGACCCATGTGATGATGGCGAATATATGAGTAGAACCAACTTTAATCGATAAAGTTAAAGCTGCTCAAGCTATAGACTTGGAGTTGATGCGTATGAGGAAGAAAGTGCAAGAAGGTGCTATGCCGGAAGCAAGAATCGATGAAGAAAGAATACTTCAAGTCAACTCCAAACTTTGTGTTCCTAACGACCCTGATTTAAAGTATAAAATCATGATGGAGGCGCACAACACACCGTTTGCAATCCATCCTGGGAGTACCAAAATGTATCATGATCTTCGACATAATTTTGGTGGGGCAATATGAAGAGAGAGATAGCGCTGTTTATCTCAAGGTGTCTAACGTGTCAACGAGTCAAGGCAGAGCATCAAGTACCAAAAGGTCCATTGCAACCACTTGAAATTCTAGAATGGAAGTGGGAGCACATTACCATGGATTTCGTTACCGGTCTTCCCAAATTTTCTCAAGGCATAGATGCAATTTGGGTCATTGTTGATAGATTGACCAAGTCTGCTCACTTCTTACCAATACGAGAAACTTATACACTTGAACGTCTTGCTCGTATGTACATAAACGAGATTATAAGATCGCATGGTATGCCAAGATCCATAGTTTCGATCGAGACCCAAGATTCACTTCACGATTTTGGGTTAGTTTGCAAAAAGCTATGGGCACAGATTTACGATTTTGTTCTAAGATATCATCCTCGGATTTGATGGACAATCGAGAGAGGACTATTCAAACTCGGAAGATTTATTAAGACTCGTGTCCTTGACTTCAAGGTAAGTTGGGACAAGTTCTTACCGTTGGTGGAGTTTTCCTACAACAACAGTTATCAAGCAAGCATTGGCATGGCTCCATTTGAGGCGTTGTATGGAAGAAAGTGTCGTTCTCTAGTATGCTGGGATGAGGTGGGTGAAGCAACATTTTTGGGACTGGAGTTGGTACGTATGACTACGAAAAAGATTCAAACGATCCGACAACGTATAAAAACCTCACAAGATCGACAAAAGAGTTATGTTGATCTTCATCGAAAGGACGTGAAATTTGATATAGGAGATCATGTGTTATTACGAGTTGCTCCGTGGAAAGGAGATACGAGATTTGGAAAGAGAGGAAAGCTCAATCCTCGATTCATCAGCCCATTTTTAATCCTCGATCGAGTAGGAACTGTGGCCTATAGACTCGTTTTACCGCCAAGTATGTCTCGTGTTCATAACGTTTTTCATATATTCATGTTACGTAAATATGTGAAAGACCTGACCCACATTATTGAGTTAGAACCGGACGAAATAGCGGAAGATTTGACGTATGAAGAGGTTCCTATTCAAATCTTGGATAAGAAGGAACATATTCTACGCTCCAAGGTTATACCTCAAGTCAAAGTTTTGTGGAGAAACCACGATGTTGAGGAAATGACTTGGGAGTTAGAATCTGAAATGAAATCAAGGTATCCTTACCTCTTCGACATACCAGGTACATACCCAAATTTCGAGGGCAAAAATTCATAAGAAGGGGAGGTTGTAAGACCCCAACTTTTTGAATAAAGATGAATTTTCTATAAATATTATTTTTGAATATTATGGAATAAATTTGATATAATGTTATTGTTGTGGGTAATATTTATAATTTTTGCAAAGTACGCAAGTTGTTATATAATATTCGATTGGTCGGGGAATATTCATTTTAATAGGAATATTCGTAACAATACATAATCATTGGTGGACCCTATTAACGGAATTATTGTTTGGATTGAGAAAACGACAAAAATATTTTTAAAAATAACGGTGGAAGTTTTACCGTTAACTATTGAAACACCCGTTAAAGTAAAGAATACGATGTCTGGCGTGGTTGCATAGTAGCACACGGTATTGATTATTGATGCTTACGTGAGAAGTTACTTAGTTTTGCTTATTTTATGGACCCCCATTTACCTATTTTTCAAAATAATCGGTATAAATTATTTTATATAATAAAAGTGGGGCCCACTGGAAGAAAATTGAATTATGGGGAGGTGAAATTGTAGTGTCTCAGGTGGGAGAAATGATTTGATGGTAGTGGATGATTTTGGTACTAATAGGCATATATATATATATATATATATATATATATATATATAACATGTGGGAAAATAAAGTGGTGGTGGTAGTTTGGCAGGATATGTGTTGTTTTTCAAAGTTTGCACTTTATTGATGGATAATCCCATAATGCTACCAAATTTATGAGTGAGGCCATTTTCTCATTGGTTAATGTCCTAAAGTGGTCATGTGATAGTTTTGTTTTTCTTCTCTTTTAATTGGCCAGCACCTTGAAAAATGATGCGAGTGGTAGGATTTTTTTTTAACATAACATATGTTTATATATATATATATTATATTTTATTTGTTAGTTGATTAAAATCGATTCTGCAAAATAATTTCATCCATGAACAATGCCCTTCCATTCTCCTATAAATAGAAGCTCATTCCTTCATTATTTCTTACGAATTCACTGAAACTCTAGAGAGAGAAAATTATAGATAGAAAGAAGAAAAGTATTCTGCTACTTCCCTACTCTTATATCCAGTTTCTTTTACGATAAGGGGTATTATTTTTTTTGTATTCATGAAGAGAACTTCTGTTATTCCATTATTTATTATTTTGTTGGAATAACTTGTATACGCGGGCTACCCTATACTTGATGAAATTCTTCTGTTATTCCATTCGTTATTATTCTGGTGGAATATCCTGTCTGTGCGTGTTACACCGGACTTGATTCATTCTTTATTATTCTGTTGGAATATCCTGTCTGTGCATTTTACGCCGGACCTGATTCCGTCTTTATTATTCTGTTGGAATATCCTGTCTGTGCTTTTTACGCCGGACCTGGTTCCGTTAATTATTATTCTATTGGAATAACTCGCTCGCCTGCGGTCTCATCGCATGCCCGGTGATTTCTTTTGTTATTCCATTCCTTATTATACTCAAATTGTTAAAGTTTTGATTTCTATACTCTATGAAATTAGTGGAATATTCTTGATATTTGCGCTTCATCCAAAGATCTTTTAATGAAAATATTCTTCCGAGCATTCTTGAATTTTACTTTGCCTGAAAGCAAGATCATGTTGACAAGTTGGACGTTATTAGTTCCTGAATTAATTAATTCTTGAACTTGTTTTATTGAATTCTTATATCATTGTCATCATCCTCATGTTTATATTTTTTTAAAAGTCATTTGTGGCCTGTAGTGCATAGATGGACTTGGTATGATTATGACCGTGGATTATTCTTGCGTAATCATGACCGTAATGTTATAAATGATGTGGTAAAAATCTTCATTGGCCCGTAGTGCATTGATGGACCATTGTTGGCATGATCATGACCATTAATGAATACATGAATGTCCTTGGCTCGCAGTGCGTGGATAATTTATGGTCGTGATACTAAAGAATATCCTTCGCCAGAAAAGTGCGAGGGTGATTCGATGATGTGGATTATTTATTAAGTCGACTCTCGGCGATAATGATGATGAAAAAACCTTTAAATCATAAAAGATAGTAGATTTTATTTTCTACTTGACTCTTTTAATGGATTGCTTGTTCTGCTGCAGTTAAACTCGATGGTTGTTATATTGTATCAGTTTAACACTATTGAAGACTAAGGATAATTTATTCTGCTTTATCTTAGTCATAATATTTCTTCGGGCTAGTTGAGCTCACCCTTTCTTTCACCGTTTCTTCGTGAAATGAGAATATAGTTTGGGACGAAGCCTGTGGAACCGGAGTGATGGACGAGATGATAGTATTAGTAGTCATCACTATTCTGTTAAATAGTGTGACAATAAATGTAATGAGGACTTATTCTGAGAGTGGATATTATCTAGAAGACGATATTTGTATTAAAACTCACAGCTCTCTTGTTGTATATTAAAGATTGTATTTGTTTTCTGTACCATGTATTTGGCGACTCAGAATAGGTGATGTATACCTATTTTGGGGACGTCACATAATTCGTGGTTGTGATATTAACGAATATTCTTAGCCGTAGTGCATGGATAATTCAGTGATATGGATTGATTATCGAGCTGAGTCTCAGCGATGAAATATAAATTCATGGATGTGATATTAACGAATATCCTTGGTCAGTAGTGCGTGGGTGATTCGATGATGTGGATTATTTACTAAGCTGAGTCTCAGTGATAAAATATTTATTATACACTTTTAATGCGTAGAAGATAGTAGATATCATGCTCTACTCGACTCTTCTAAAATACAACATTGTATATACATGGCATGTAGTGCAAAGATGAATTGTTAATGAATATCTTTGGTCAGTAGTGCAAAGATGAATTTATTAGTATGATTATGAGCGAGAATTACGATTTGGTATAACTAACCATGATTTTTGATGTTTCAGGTGAAGATAGGTAATGAAAATTATCTTCGTCCTAGTTATAGAAGAGGAATTTAGAACCACAATTATGATTATGAGTTATTCATATGATTGTGATGTGAACTATTGATATATTTTACATGGATAAAACATTATTGGTGGACTTTTAACATAGAGAAGATAATAGACCTTATGAATTCTATTTGACTATTCTAATGGATTGCTTCGTTCATTTGTAACTATTGTTGAAAAGTTTTATCATCTACCATATGTTCTAAATCTCTGATTTATTATTGATGAAAGCTATTGATAATTTAATTATCTTTAGTCATGATATTCTTTACTGAGCTAGTTGTGCTCACCCTTTACGCTTCACAATTCCTTTCGTGTAATAAGAGTGTTGCGGGTCGGCGTGATAACAGGGGAATAGAAAGTTGGTCTCTAGTCATGGAGGTTCTCCCTAAATAGTATAGAAAAGTGTGTTGTATTCTATACAACATTTAGTAGTTATATTTGGTGAATCAAATAGGGTGAGGTGAACCCTACTTTGGAAGGGTGTTTTGACACTATCATACAAGATGTCTAATGACATACAACCTCGTGTTATCATAAGACAGGGTTGTGCGCATCTACTTGGTGATTATATCTATGAGCACTACCTATATGATCTTGGAATTTATTTAAAATATAATATTCACTTGGAGACAGTGGAGATAGTTATATGTCAAGAGAAGACTCACCATTGGAAAGAAGATGATAGTAATCTTCTCGCTTTTCTTTGGGGTCTATTGGGTCAATCAAGGATAATTCTGTGGACATATGATATCTATTATAACCTAGACGCATGGCCTCCCATGTACGAATGTTTCCTTGAGCACTTCCCAAAGATTTTAATTTCTAAAACAGTTTTTGACTATACTTTTATGTAAAGTATCATTGTAAGGTTGTGGTAGAGGTACCATCAGAGTTACATACATTTATATTAAAACTCATAGTTAACTGAGGTCGTATTCTATACGACAGCTCAACAGTTGTATAAATGAAGTTGTATTTGAATTTTGTACCATGTATCTGGCGACTCAGAATGGGTGATGTATACCTAATTTTGGGGGCATCACAAATATTCTTCTGAGCATTCTTGAATTTTACTCTACAAAGCAGTATCATGTTGACAATTTGGACGTTATTGGTTCCTGGATAAATTAATTTATAAATCTTTAAAATTTATTCTTGAACTTGTTTTATTGAATTATTATGCCATTGCCATCATCCCCATGCTTATATTGTGATGAAAGTCATTTTTGGCTTACGTGCATAGATGGACTTGGTATGATTATGACCAGGGATTATTTGGTATAATCATGACTGTAATGTGATGAATGATGTTGTAAAAGTCCTCAGTGGCCTGTAGTGCATTGATAGACAGTTGTTGGTATGATTATGACCAGAGATTATTTGGTATAGTCGTGACCATTGATGATTACATAAATATCCTTGGCCGTAGTGCAGGGATGATTCGATTTTATTTATTAAGCTGAGTCTCAGCGATAAAAGTGATGAAAAACCTTTTAAATCATAGAAGATAGTAGATTTTATTCTCTACTTGACTCTTCTAATGGATTGCTTGTTTCGCTGCAGTTAAACTTGATGTTTATTATATTTTATCAGTTTAACACCATTGAAGGCTAATGATAATTTATTCTGCATTATCTTAGTCATAATATTTCTTACTGGGCTAGTTGAGCTCACCCTTTCTTTCACTGTTCTCTTTAGGAAATGAGAACGTAGCTGAGACTAGTCGGGAAACGTAGTGATGATCCTAGATGGTGCATTAGTAGTCCTCACTATTCGTGAAATAGTGTGATAATAAATGTAATGAGGACTCCATTGAGTGTTGATATTGCTCAGATGATGATTTGTATTAAAACTCACAACCTATGTTTTGTCGTATTTTACACGAATCGTTGTATAAATTAAGTTGTATTTGTATTCAAGACTTGTATCGGTGACTCAAGATGGGTGATGTATACCTTTTTTAGGGCGTCACAAAGAGCACTCCGATGATGAAGAAGAAATTTGAAATGACCCAATTGCATTCCCAATGTAAATCTGTCCCAACAAGCCCAGAAAATGGGTCAGATAATGATGATTCAAGAGAAGAAGAAAATGCCCCCTCAAATCCAGAAAGCCTCCATGATGACTCAGAAGGTGGTGAGTCCAAAGAAGAAGGATCTCGCTTTACAAAGGTCTTTGAACCACAAAGAAGTCTGTCTGTTGAACCAGAGGAGTCAGAGTCTGAAGAGCAAGAAAAGTCTGACTCTCCCCATATTGAACCTCCAAGAAGAAGGAAGAGCTACAGACTGCAAACAAAATTTGCCTCCAAGAGGAGAAGTAATCAATCAAATGCCCCCATTGAATTAAGTGATGATGAGTCTGCATCACAGAAAGATAGTGCTGAGGATAGGACCAACAATGAAGAAAATGAATCAGAGAAAGTTCTTGCTGAAGAATTTTCTGCTGAAAATAATCAAGATGGTTCAGGCTCCGAGAGAGAAGAGATTGAAGAAGATTCTGGTTCTGCACCTCAGGGAGAAGACGAACAAGAAGATTATCCAGTTCTCTCTCCTGCAAGATTTAGCAGAAGGATTATAGTGGAAGTTTCAAATGATCTACCAGATGCTCTATCAGAGAGATGGGTGAATTATAGGAATGAGCAGCTCAAGGTAGTAAGAATGACTACCTTTGACATAGCCAAAAACTGGAATATATGGAGCTAGACTGCTCAACCATTCTCTAAAATCCTGACGACTTGCTGATGAGATGGTTCTTCCAGTGGATGCCATGGCTAAAGGCTCATACTGAAGGAGATGGAAGCTACCTCAGCTGGTGCTACTCTCACTTTCCAAGCATGGAATTGGTGGCTCAGAACTTTCCAAGAGTAAAGAAGTTTGCCACCAAACTGATCAAAGACCAACCCCACTTCAAAGTCTATCGCCACGCTGAAAATCTCTATATTCCCTACAATCGTAGAGTGGATTCTGAAGGACGAAGAATCATGACCAAGGAGCTGATCGTAGAGTCTGTTCACTCTACTGTTGATGATGTTCAAGCCCAAAACCAGAAGCCTTCTTATGCCCAAGCACTATTATCAGACATTCTCTCATCCTTAACCAGTGATTCAAACTCAACGATTATTCAGATTCTCCAGACATTCGAAAATCTGTCTAAGGATGAAAATCGTAGAGTCCAAACTGATGCTCAACTAGCTGCTGCCCAACAAAAGGATCAAACTACTTTGGAGCATAAACTACTGAGGAGTTCTGATGAACTAAGTGAGTAAATATCTCTACTCACTGCAGAGTCACAGAAGATGACAGCACAAGAAGATAACTCATTCCAGCACAAGCTTCAAGCTACTATGGTTGATGTATCTCTCAAACTCCAAGAGAGAGATAACATCTATCAGAAGGCCATACAAGATCAAAAGGCTGAAACTCTACGAGTTCAGAAGGCAAATGAAGAGCAGATTCAAGCCCTATCTGATAAGATTGACGACCTAAAGAAGTCTTTCTCAGTGCAACTTGAGCTAGGTCAGCAGGAACAACTAATGGAGCAGCTTATGTCCAACATGGAGCAGCTCTCTCAAATGATTGATGACAAAAAGGGGGAGAAATAGAGGCATAGAAAGAAGAGGAGCAAGAGGCACTCAAGGAGGAGCAGAGGGATAACAGAGAAGAAGTCAAAGAAGAAGACAACAGCTGCAGCAGAAAAAGAATCATCATCTGAGGGGGAGCCAAAAGATGATGATCACATGATCGCAGAGTCTGAGGGGGAGCATGATCAGAAAGATGCTGAAGGGGAGCTAAGCAAAGACAGAAGGTCATCATCCCAGGGGGAGCAAGAGAAAGGAGAACAAACAGATGAGTAGCTGATCAGCAAACAGCTACTAGAAACATACAAGGAGCCAAAGAGGTACACATCTAACTAATTAGGTATGTTCTGGATCTAGGATGTAGAATGTCTTAATATATAAATTGCCATATCAATATAAATAACATTCATAATTATCTATTTTAGAAATACAGCTGCTCACTGTATATAAGATTCATTCATAACATGCATATGCACTTATTATTTTTGTCATAATCAAATAAGGGGAGATTGTCAGGAATAAACATGTGAATGATATTCCTATTTAATATATGATTTGATTATGATATATATGAATGAATATGCAAGTATGCTTGCATTAAGAAAAGCTATAAAGTCCTTTGATAGATAATAGAAATATATGTACAAGGACTTAGAATGAATTGATCAAATATGTTAGGTTAATCCTACATAAGCAAAACAGCTTTGTAAAGTCCTTAAAAAGAAATGATGTACACGGACTATAAATATAGAAAGATCAAGCTTGTTAGGTTGATCGTATGATGTAATAGATAGGCCTGTCTGATCGTCGAGCACTGCACCATAAGTCGTAGTCTGCCAGGAGAGTCAAGGTTAACTCGAGAGCTATCAAGGCAGAATAGGAGTATGCAAGATAGTAGATCTCGGAGTTCGTAGACTTCCAGAGGAAATGAAGAAGGACCGTAGTGTGTCGAGTAGAGCTTCCTCAGGATCGTAGTGTGTTGAGGAAGTCATGTTCAGAACCGTAGAGATAGCCTGCCTACGAGCCGACCGATCATGTGTCAAAGCCAAGAAAGAGACGTAGACTACACTCGGAGTCGTAGAGTTTATTGATGCCAAAGCCATGTCAAGGGTCGTAGACTAAACTCTGAGTTCATAGAGTCTATTGATTACATGCAGAGATCGTAGTCGAGTAAGATTAGATGAAGGCAACAGGCACAAGGCAGAAATCGTAGTGTCAAGATCTGATCTCAGGATCGCAGCCGGTGTCATGTGACCGAAAGCCGAATTATAGAATGCGTAACTCACGACCTCAACGTAAGTGCTCACAATGTATAAAGCGTAATCGTAGAAAGCAAGTACGATTCTCAACTAATGAGCACTCCCAGAATATCCAAAGGAACAAAGCCTCTGGTTAGCACTGCAAAGATATATCCTACCTGAAGGGAACTAGAGAGCACTCAACGAATGGCATGCAAGCTAAAAGAAGATCTAAGCACCAACCCAATCAGCATCAAGATTGAGTTGTGAAGCCATTCGAGATGAAGTCTTCTACAAGATAATCATAAGAAGACTTCAGTAACTGACTAAGGAAAGTCAGCAAATGCAGTTGCTATCAAGTGAACAGAAGACAACGATCTTGGAAGCAACCAAGATCGTAGTGTTTGCCAAACAAAGAAAGAACTGATGGAAAGTGAACCGAGATATTGGGTAGCCTTTGAAGAACAAGGCTGAAGTGATTAAGTGTAGGGTCAGTCCATTGATGATAAGTTAACGGGAGATCACAAGGAGAAAGGGAGCTAGATGCGCCACAAATCTGAAGTGTCTTGCTATTCAGAGGGAACTAGAGCAAGGAGTTAGGCCATCAGTATCTAAGAACATTCGAAGAAAACAGAAGTATTGAAGCACTGTACAATAGAAGGAAGAGGTATACTACATTGGAGATTCAATCAACACTCTTCAAGATCGTAGTGTTAACTCTACCAGTCAATGAGCAACACTCAACAAGACACTACGATCAGGTCCTTGAAGACATGCATCAGAATCGTAGAGTTCGAACACCCGAAGATTGAAGCATTGGCAAAGGTTCAATCTGAAGGATGGTATTTGGACAAAAGCTTATTGAGAGCATCGATGCAAAAGGACAACCTCTGATCGAGAAATCAGAAGGAGATAATAAAGTCTTCAACCTGCCCAAGACATTAAAGTGATAACTCTGACGGGTAGGTGAAATAGTAGACTGCAATGTCAGATAAAGTATGACATGTCACATTAGCAGTCTACCTCTGTCAACTCGAGATCTGTGAAGATATTTTAATAGCCTTCAACGGCTACTTTCCAATGGAAGGATTGGGAATGAGTATAAATCTAGAAGAGCTTCAAAGATCGAGGGTTGCTGGAGTTGCTGAGTTTGGAGATAAGGTGGACTGATCTAAACCATATGAGATAGTGAGTCCGAAGGCTCACTCTACGATCCACCAAGAACACTCAGAGACATGTAAAGAAAGAAGTAGAAGTGAGAGTTCTACTACTTAAAGAGTGTTCTGAACTGCCGAGAGAAAGAAGAGCATCATGTCATCTTGATGTCCATCATGGGAAGACTCTAAGTATAATAGAGAAGAGCCTACAGTCATCTTAGCAAGTCCATCATGAAAAGGCATCAAGTTACAAGAAGGGAGATCACAAATGCCATCTTGATGTTAAGCATGAGAAAGCTTCTAAGTACCTAACAGAAGAGCTTACAGTCATCTTAGAAGCCTATCATGTGCAGCCATCAAGTACCAAGGAGAAGGATCTTCAAGGCAGTTCATAAAGGGATCATCCGAAGTGGTTGAGTAACCAAAGAAGCTGAGCATCATGCAACACTCAGCTATACTTCAAGGATGATCACGCTAAGCTGCTAAGTATAGAAGATGTTCAAAGCATGAAGACATCTTAGCGACTCGTTTCAAAGACCGACTCCAACAACAACAAACAAACAACTCAACAAAGCCGAGATTCGAGGGGTCCTTGTTCAAGGACTAAACAAAGCGAGGGCGAAGGGTCCTTGTCCTGAGGGGACTAAACAAAGTTCCAAGCCTCATTGGCTTGAAGAGTTCTAGGAACTAGAGGAGTCCCAAGGCTACTCGGCCTCAAGAGTTCTTAGTGAACTGAAGTCCCAAGGCTGTTGGCCTTAAAGGAATCTTAGTGATTCAGGGTGCTGCCCTTCCTTAGTAGAAATCATGCTTGTTGAAAGCAGAAGAGTGGATTAGGAGCTTGAGTCTCTGAACCACTTAAAACCCCTTTGTGTTTTTTACATTATGTCATTTTCATTATGCACTATAACTGCTATAACTGCTATGTATGTTTTAACTGCTTACAACTAAACTAACTCTACGAACAATGTATATATGATTATGAATATATCAATGAAGGGAATCTTTTACTTATTCCGCTGTGCTTGAAAAGATTTTTATGTTTGTCATATGCTAATTTAATAGCAATACAAAATAAACCTGAAAAGTATTTGAAATAAAAAGGATCTATTCAACCCCCCCTTCTAGATCTATTGTGCCCTCTGGGAACTAACAAGATATATTCATGAGGGGGAGCTAATACGCGCTGCACTCTTTTTCCCTTAACCAAGGTTTTTTCCCATTGGGTTTTTCCTGGTAAGATTTTTAATGAGGCAGCTTTTTAATGCGTATAGCTATACAATAAACATCTAAGGGGGAGTGTTATAAAATTATGATGTCTAGATTCATATTATGGATGTCTAGGTACATGTAACTCCCATGTCCATTGAGTTATGAAACTCATAACCTTTGAGTTTTGTAACATACTAGTATTTATGTTAGTATTGATGTTATTATATCTATAAATAATAACATTTGTAAAGTGAATGATGTAGATATTAAAGTAAAAAGAGAATGCTCTCTTTTCTCTAATCTTGTTTGTTCTTGATTTTAGTAATATTTTATAACATTCTAATATTTGTGTCCTTTCTCTAAACATGTCTCCAAAAAGAACAACTTAACCAGTTATGGATCAAAGTAAAGAGGTTCTTAAAGGATAATCTTCAAGATATATGAAATATCATGGGAAAGCACCAGAGCTAAAAGACTTATAGGATCCACAGTACATTGACATAATTCTAAAAGAAATTGTGATTATTGAAGATATTGATTCATCAAGAACTCCATAAGAAGTTGCCAAATTATATCTTTCATACTCCTATGATCTTCCTGCAGTCCTTCTAAAAACTAGAGAATTCTTTGGGATATTTTTAATAGAAACATGATCTATTAAAATCTCTAATAAGCCAAGAGATCGTTACAATCTGACTTTTTTTACTGTTAAGATCTTAAAGATCATCATTTTTAAGGATTGGGGTTGTGATTTTAGAAAGCACACGTATTTTGTAGAAGGAACAATGTTTCCTAAAGCTTACAATTATTTTGACTATATTATACCTTGGGAAAAATTTATATTTTATCAAAATGACAAATATACACATAGTTGGTTCTTTCACCCAAAGCTCTCAAAGAGCATAAAGGTTAATGACTTTCCAGCATGGTTCCAAATTTGGTTTTATTATTGGGATCCAATTTCAACTATCTTTCCTAAAAGGATTGATGTATTTGAAAATTACTATTAACCATTTAGTAGCCTTAACGATAATCAGGTTGTGTTGACATTCTGTTGCGTTTATGATATCCCATGGATTTTTAAATGGTCCTTAAATGGTCTTATGCAATTAACTAACATGCAGGAACATGTGTGTATCGTATTCTTAGGCAAGTTTTCAATAAAATGGCGGCCTAAGTTCGATGTTAAGAGAGTGACCAAGGACTTTTATGTTCAAGAAAAACCACAATCGTATGATCCTGATAAGTTTAATGTTTCTCAAAGGAAGTTTTTCTCTATGGTCATGTCCTGCATTTTATGTTGAAAATGCAGCTGAATTTGAACGAGGGTTTCCAAGATTGTTTATCAATTACAAATCCCTAAATAAAGTCCTTAAATGGATAAGGTATCTGATGCCTAACAAAAGTGATTTGGTAAAAAGATTAATAAAAGGCAAGATCTTCTCAAAGTTTGATATAAAGAGCAAATATTGGCAAATTCAAATCAAAGAAGATGATAAGTATAAAACGATTTTACTGTTTTGTTTGGAAATTACGAATGGAATATTTTAGAGTTTGTATATTTAAATTTGATGATGAATGTGCTTAATATATATTTGTACGAATATGATTTGTAAAGTCCTTATTAATGATTTGATTCAATGTACAAAGACTTAGATTAGAAATATCAAATAATGTTTGGTTAATCTTGTTAAAGCTGATCTAATGTATAGTTGATAGGATTTTCAATGTTTGTAAAGTTACTATGCTAGTTCGTAATGTGAAGATGGATCACAGAGTAAGCACATGATCACAATACATCAGATGGGTCGTAAAGCATTTGCAGCTATCGTAAAGTCCACTACAAATCAAAAAGTAATATTCGTTGAGCCTTAGAACGACATTGGAGCGTTGCTGATTGAAGGTCCTGATGCATTCACCAAACATCCTTAGTTGAAATCGAAGATCTGAACATGTGTCCACCAGTTAGGTTGGTAAAAGTGACACGTCAAGGATGTTAGGTGAGAAAACAGACTAATGTGACACACAAGCTAAAAAGGAGCTGACACCTAAGTTTAAAACGTCCACATCAAAGATCCCAAAATATCTGAGCATTAAATGCACCAACGAACATCTAGCAACGGGAAGATTTTTAGCAGATTATAAAAGGCAACAAGGATTTAAACTTAAAGAACGAAAAATATTGATAAAAAAATATAAACTTTGCTAAAGAAATAGAATGAACTCAACGATCCTGAATATCTAGTTCGAGCTGCTAAGTACTTGAAAAGAAAAGATTAACTGTGATGCTCCCAAAATAGGTATACATCACCCATTCTAAGTCGCCAAATACATGATACAGAATTCAAATACAAACTTAATTATACAACTGTCGTGTAAAATACGACAAAACATAGCTGAGAGTTTTAACAAGAATATTGTCTTCTAGACAGTATCCAAACTCAAATTCAATCCTCATTACATTTATTATCACACTAAATAGTGAGGACTACTAAAACAACCATCTCGGACCATCACTCCATTCCCCGACTAGTCTCGACTACGTTCTCATTTCCTGAAGAGAACAATGAAAGAAAAAGGGTGAGCTCAACTAGCCCAGTAAGAAATATTATGACTAAGATAATGCAGAATAAATTATTGTTAGCCTTAAATAGTGTTAAACTGATAAAATATAATAAACATCAAGTTTAATTGCAGCGGAACAAGCAATCCATTAGAAGAGTCAAGTAGAGCATGATATCTACTATCTTCTACGATTTAAAAAGTTTATCATCAATTTTATCGCTGAGACTCAGCTTAATAAATAATCCACATCACCAAATCATCCCTACACTATGGGCCAAGGATATTCATTAGTATCACGTCCACAAATTATCCATGCACTCCGGGCCAAGGATATTCGTGTAATTATCAATGGTCATGATCATGCCAACAACTGTCCATCAATGCACTATGGGCTAATGAGAACTTTTACCACATCATTTGTGACATTACGGTCATGATTATACTGAATAATCCATGGTCATAATCATACCAATCAACAATGTTAGAGTTTATGCCCTAGAGGCTAATTATTTGATATAATTGTTTAACATTTTGATATTATATTTGATTGAATAAATGAATGATTTTATTATTGTTTTATTTACTACGTTATATAAATGTTAACATAATAAAAGTCCTTAGAATAGTGATACAAATTATATAGCTTCAAGTAAGTGACTTGATCATGAGATTATATAATTATAATTAGTATCATTACTCTTAAATGTCCCTAGTCGAGTATCATTGTTAATGGGACAACAATTATACATTGAGACTAGTATGTGGATTGATTGATGACCAAATCTCATTGGTCATAAATATATGAGATATTGAGTCAATGCATATGTACATGTTAGAGAACGATGTACCGGACAGACCCACCATGAGAATTCTATGTGGAGAATTATGCGAAGTGTCATTAGCAATTCTCATAGTGATAATGATGTAATGATCCTCCGACCTGAAATCACTATATTACTACACGGGAATTTATGTACTTTGATATCATCAAAGGTCACCTTTAATTGGGTGGACTATAAAGGTGATTATTGGGTACATCATGAATCGTGTGAGGAATATGAGTGATCTAGATGAATTTAACCCTCCTATATAATAGGGGTGATATCCATAGTCCTCTTGATTGAGTAAGACTATGAAATGCATGACAATGCTCAAATAGTGATTTGTTTCATATAGTCTACTCAATGATCAAGAAAACTAAGATTAAATTATAAAGAGTATGACACATTCCATGACTCGAGTTTAATCTAGGATATCAAGGTTAAAAGGGTTAAATTACATTGAAACATTGGTCACGAAAAGGTTACATCGAATCATCGATCTTATTATTACTTGGGTAGCAGTGATGCATTACTAGATGCCGCTCACTGTTAATAATTTTGTAATATGATTTTAAAATTATTACATACGTAATAATAACCTATAGGGTCACACACATAGAACGTTATTAAAAAGGGAATTAATTTAAATTGTAAGGATTTAAATATATCAAAAAGATTGATAGTATTTAAATCACGAATTTAAATTAAAAGGATGATTTGTATATATATGTATATTAATTAAGTAAGACTTAATTAAGATATAATATATATATAAATTTGGATTTTATTTTAATTAGATTAGGGTTTTGATTAATTTCGATTTACTACTATATATATGATATATCAGTATTTTAGGGGGAAAAATCATAACCGAATTCCTCATCTTTGGTGGCTAGTACCGCAGTTCCTTTTATTGCAGATCGTACGACAATTCGCGGGGCATTTGTGTGGATACTGTAGAGGCGCGGTTCGTTTGGATTGCACTAGAGATTCGATCGCATCAATTTCACCTTCAATAACCGGTATAAATTTCTAACCACTGAATTAATATGGTTTTCGCATGGATCCTATTTTAGGGTTTTGAAATTGCACTTTAAATTATTTAATTTTCGCTACGTTTTATGTGCCGAAACCCAACAAACAGTCCATCTATGCACTACGGGCCAAAGATGACTTTCATAACAATATAAGCATGAGGATGATGACAATGATATAAGAATTCAATTAAATAAAAGCCAATGATAAATTTTTAAAGATTTATAATTTAATTTATCCAGAATTCAAAACGTCCAAATTGTCAACATGATACTGCTTTGTGGAGTAAAATTCAAGAATAATATTGTATCAAAAATAATTTGGACCGAAAAGAAATCAAATTTTGTCATGAATAGTATCTCGGGTGAATAGTAACTGAGTGAATAGTACCCCATGAATAGTACTTCGAGAATAGTACCCCGTGAATAGTACTCCAGCATAAAAATGCTAAAACTTATCAAGAATGCTCAGAATAATATTTCCATTAAAAGATACTGGATGAAACGTAAATATCAAGGATATTCTACTAATTTCATGGAGTATAGAAGCCCAAAACTTAACAAAATGAGTGTAGAATTCGAAATCTGAAATGAAATAATATTACTTACATACTACAGAGTATGGAAGAAAATATTATTCCTTACGACTATTGAACAAAAATAATATCCCTTACCTTAAAAAGAAGAGTATTGCAACTGGTATAACGGAGATATTCTTGAAGAAAACTTTCACTGTTTTCTACGCTTAAAGCTTCTTAAAACTCTAAAGAAATACGCTCAATATTATAGAAGAAGAATTCTCTAATTCTGGTGCGATTTTCAATTCTAACAAAGCATCCTATTTATAGGAAAATGGAAAGGATACTATTTGAATTTTATTCACGACCAACAATGAGGATTTCGATTTAAATAATCACAGCGAAAAAAAAAACACTCAGACGCTAGTTTTTTTTTACAAACTATTAATATAATATTCAATAAAATATAATATATTCTATTTTTAATAAAAAAAACATATTATAATATTATATATATATATATATATATATTGTGACACCCCCAAAATAGGTATACATCACCCATTCTAAGTCGCCAAATACATGGTACAGGAACAAATACAAACTTCATTAATACAATTGTCGTGCAAAATACGACAACACATATACTGTGAGTTTAAATATAAATACTGTCTAATAGACAATACAAACTCAAAAGGAATCCTCATTACAATTATTGATACACTATTTTGCAAAAATAGTGAGGACTGCTAAAACAACTTTCTAAAATCATCACTCCGTACCCCGGCTAGTTCCTGCTAAATTCTCACCTCCTGTGAAGAAAAATGGAACAAAAAGAAAAAGGGTGAGCTCAACTAGCCCAGTAAAAAATATTATAACTAAGATAATATACAACAATTTATCATTAGTCTTCAACAGGGAAACATATGATAGAATATAATAGACAACAAATATTTAGGATTCATACTTCGGTTTATCCATGTTCAAAAACACCCCATAATGTACCATAGTGGAGTAAAATTCAAGAATAAAGATCAAAACATGGATACAATCAAAGATAGTAACAAAATAGACATCTGGGATAAAGAAGAGAAAATTTCATTTTTCAATGAATAGTGCTGTATTCGTGAATAGTGCCGTATACGTGAATAGTGCCGTATACGTGAATAGTGCCGTATACGTGAATAGTAACCTCGACACAAAAAGATAGAAATTCCACAATAATATTCATATCAATATTTTTGGCATAATGATATTAGAAGAAATAATATCATTTATTAAAAAAAATAACATCCCTTACCTCAAAAGAATAGTACTTCTGGCTGAAATATCAGATATAACGCTGAAGGGAACTTGCACCGTATAGAAACACTCAAAGTATCAAAATACTCACACTAATACGCTCGATAATATATAGAGAGAAAACTTTAGTTTTTGGTGTGATTTTCAATTCTAACCCAAGCACCCTATTTATAGAAAAATGCTTAGAACACCAAAGCAGAAAATTTAATAAAATATTAATATATTTAAAAAATTTTCACGCCTACCTTAGAAAATCTAATTTCATAATGTTTACCACTCATGTGGGGCCCACCCAATTGCAAAAAATGTTATTCTTAAAATAAATATTTTAAACTCCAAAAATCAATTATTCCAGAACTTCAATAATTCATAATAAATAGCCCTTTATCAGAAAAATTCAAATCTTAAATCCATTCCATAGGAAATTCAATTCTCTACAACTGTGTACGTTTAAGTTTTTCCAAATTCCAAGCAGAAATTGATCGAAATTCACATACGAACGATTTTACAGGCTATAATCAAATTTCAGTCAAAAAAATGGGGCCTACCCACATGTTTTACATGTTTTTAGCATTTATTGTAACAAAAATACTCTTCCTCCTCATTTATTCATATATCACATTCATTGTAAAAATATCACTATTATTATATTATTGTAATATAATATAAAAATTATTTTATCAGAAAAGATAAAATATCAATTTTCAACAATTGTCACTTTTCTAAAAATTCCTCCATTTCTATCCACATAAATAAATATTTTCCTTATCATATGCATAATTAATTAATTATTCACAAATAATATTACAGAATTATAATACTGACAACCATGCTGTTTCCAAGAAAGAGGGGACTTTTCAATAAGGATTTCTCCTTACTGGCGCGCAATTAGGTGACCAAACCTCTCCTTAGACAGAACTTTCTAATATTAATGTTATCTAGTAATGTTATTAAAATAATATTAATTATTGATCTGATAATGAGAAATAATGTGTAGTGACAATTATTGAAACAACAATAATATAAAATATCAACGTAGCAATTATTGAATCAATAAAATAAAATATTGAACAATAATTGCTGTAACAATTATTGAGTAGTGCCTTCTTACGTAAGAATCAATAATTGGTGCAATATCGTGTACTACTGTACAACACCGCATATTACTGTGTTTTAACCACCGGGTATTCCAATAGTGTTAACGGTAACAACTATGCCATTATTTATAAAAACTCATACTTGTCGTTTTCTTCAACCAATCACTTTCCATTATGGGGCCCATAAAAGGCTGCGCCGTCGTATGAATATTCCCCGACAGGAAGAATATTCCACGACCAAACGAATATTCCCTGACAAAAATGAATATTTTATAACCACTTGATTATTTAAAATATTTGCGCATTTTACCCATAGCTAACCACATTAATCAAATCAACCATTACTATTTCAAAATAATAAATAGAAGAAATTCAATTTCATTTATAAAAAGTTGGGGTCTTACAACCTTTCTTTCTTATGAAATTTCATCCTCAAAATTGACGTACGTACCTGGTGTTTCAAAAAGGTGAGGATACCTCGTTTTCATTTCTGATTCTAACTCCTAGGTCATTTCCTCAATAGCATGGTTCCTCCACAAAATCTTAACTTGTTGTATAACCTTGGTGCGTAGGACATGCTCTTTCCTATCCAAGATCATAACAGATACCTCCTCGTACGTTAAATCTTCGGCTATCTCATCTGGTTCTAACTCAATAATATAGTTTGGGTCCTTCACATATTTACGAAGCACAGATATGTAAAAAATATTATAAACATGAGACATGCTTGGAGGTAACGCGAGTCTATAAGCCACATTTCCTACTCGGTCAAGAATCTGAAATGGACCAATAAATTGTGGATTAAGCTTTCCTCTCTTCCCGAATCTTGTAACTCCCTTCCATGAAGCAATACGTAATAATACATGATCCCCAATATTAAATTCCACGTCCTTCAATGAAGATCCGCATAAGTCTTTTATCGGTCCTGTGCCGTTTGTATACGTTGTCGGATCATTTGGATCTTCTCTGTAGTCATTTGTACGAACTCTGGTCCCAATAACGTTTCTTCTCCCACCTCATCCCAGCATACTAGAGAGCGACACTTTCGTCCATACAATGCTTCAAATGGAGCCACACCTATACTTGCATGATAACTGTTGTTGTAGGAGAATTCCACAAATGGTAGGTTCTTATCCCAACTCCCTTTGAAATCTAAGACACAGAGTCTTAATAGATCTTCAAGAGTTTGAATAGTCCTCTCTGATTGCCCGTTCGTTTGAGGATGATATCCTGAACTGAATCATAAATATGTACCCATAGATTTCTACAAGTTAACTCAAAATCGTGAAGTGAATCTTGGGTCACGATCTGGAACTATGGATACTGGCATGCCATGCAATCTCACAATCTCATTTACGTACATACTAGCAAGATGTTCAAGGGAATAAGTCTCCCGTATAGGCAAGAAATGGGCAGACTTGGTTAATCTATCAACAATAACCCAAATCGCATCTATGCCTTGAAAAACCTTGGGAAGACCCGTAACGAAATCCATAGTAATGTGTTCCCACTTCGATTTCGGAATCTCAAGTGGTTGCAATGGACCCTTTGGCACTTGATGCTCCGCCTTTACATGTTGACAAGTTAAACACCTCAAGATAAACTCCGCAATCTCTCTCTTCATATTACTCCACCAAAATATATGTCGAAGATCATGATACATTTTGGTACTCCCAGGATGGATTGAAAATGGTGTGTTGTGTGCCTCCATCATGATTCTATGTTTTAAGTCAGAATCGTTAGGAACACAAAGTCTGGAGTTGACTCGAAGTATTCCTTCTTCATTGATTCTTGCTTCTGGAATAGTACCTTCTTGCGCTTTCTTCTTTATACGCATCAGCTCCATGTCCGTAGCTTGAGCAACTTTACCTTTATCGATTAAAGTCGGTTCTACTCGTATACTTGATATCATCATGTGGGTACTTGGAGCCTTTACCTATATCACCATCCTTTGTAAGTCATACAAAATGGGCCTTTGTGTTAACAACATTGCACTCGTATCTGCATATGATCTTCTACTCAATGTGTCAGCTACCACGTTTGCTTTTCCAGGATGGTATAGTCGTAATCTTTCAATAACTCGAGCCAACGTCGTTGCCGCATGTTGAGTTCCTTTTGGGTGAAGAAATATTTAAGGCTTTTATGATCAGATAGATCTCCACTTTCTCCCCATACGTGTAGTGTCTCCAGATCTTCAACGCGAAAACGATCACCGCTAACTCTAAATCATGAGTAGGATAATTCCTCTCATATTCTTTGAGTTGTCGCGAGGCATAGGCTATGACTTTCCCATGTTTCATGAGAACACATCGTAACCCTTTGCCTGAAGCATCGCTGTAGATAACAAATCCATCCGAACCAGATGGTATTGTCAGAACAGGTGCCGAAATGAGTCTCCTCTTGAGTTCTTGAAAACTCTTATCACAATCCTCGTTCCAACCAAATTTTGTATCCTTACGAGTCAGCTGAGTTAATGGAGTAGAAATTCGAAAAAATCCTTCCACGAATCTCCGATAATAACCAGCTAAGCCCAGATAGCTACGTACTTCAGTCACCGACTTCGGTTGCTCCCAACTTTGTATTGCTTCAATCTTCGCCGGGTCAACAGATACTCCATGTTTTGACACCACGTGCCCAAGGAATTCTACTTCCTCAAGCCAGAACTCTCATTTCTTCAGCTTGGCATATAGCTTGTTATCACGAAGCCTTTGCAGTACCAGCTTCAAATGATGCTCATGATCTTCACGGTTTTTGGAATAGATGAGGATGTCATCAATAAAGACGACAACGAACTGATCCAAATATTCTTTGAACACATGGTTCATCATATCCATGAAAGTAGCAGGAGCATTAGTCAATCCAAAAGACATGACTAAGAATTCATAATACCCGTCTCGAAGTTCTCAAGGCGCTTTTCTGAATATCCTCGTTTTAATCTTCAACTGATGATATGCAGAACGAAGATCGATTTTTAAAAAGAATTGTGCTCCTTGCAATTGGTCAAACAGGTTATCAATGCGAGGTAGCTGATACCTATTCTTGATGGTAACATGGTTCAATTCCCGGTAGTCAATACAAAGTCACATACTCCCGTCTTTCTTCTTTACAAATAAAACAGGATCACCCCAAGGAGATGTACTAGGACGAATGAAACCGATGTCCAACAACTCCTGTAGTTGGACCTTTAACTCCTGAAGTTCAATAGGAGCCATTCGATATGGGGTTTTAGAAATGGGATTTGTACCAGGTTCAAGGTCAATAAAGAATTCAACTTCACGTTCTGGGGGTAGACCGAGAAGTTCTTCAGGAAATACGTCAGGAAATTCACTAACAATAGAAATATTATTCAAATCTGACGTGTTTTTGTTTAAGTTCGTGACATGGGCTAAGAAAGCTTGACATCCATTTTTCAATAAACGAATAGCTTTATGGCTTGATATGATAGTGATTGACTTTAGTGGTTTGGTTGTTTGAATTCGCATAACAGGTTGGTTAGGAATATGAAAATTAACAACCTTACGAAAACAATCAATTTTAGCATGATGAGTGGTTAACCAATCAATCCCTAAAATCACATCAAATGCAAATATTTTCAACGAAATAAGATCGGTAAGTAATGTGATGGTTCCAAATTGAATCAAGCAAGATTTATAAATAGTAGATGTAATGAAAGTTTCTCCTAACGGAGTCTCAACAGATAAGTCAAGGTCTAATTTCTCCGGAGTCAAGTTCAAATGTTGAGCACAAGAAGGAGAGATAAAATAATGAGTAGAACTGGTATCTAATAAGGTATAAACTTCTAAGAGTTTATGATTAGCTTACCTGTGATCACCTCGTTCGGGTTCCTCGCGTTTTGGGCAGTCACGACAAACGCCTTTTCAGGAACCACCGACTTTGACTTGTCCGGGATAGCCTTTGGAGTCACAATCCCCGTTGAACTTGGTTTCACAAGAAGACAATCTCTAGCTATATGACCTTCCTTTCCACAGTCATAACACACCTTGGATTGTTGTGGGCAGTTTGAGCTGATGTGTCCCTCTTTCCCGCATTTATAACAAACAACCAGTGCTCATTCTCCTCCCCTAGAAACATCTGATGTTTGTGCTGACGTCTTCACATTATCATTGTTGTACCTTCTCTTTTTGAAATCTCCCCCCGACTCGCTTCTTCTACCATCATGGCCACGATTACCACCAGAGTGGTTACCGCTTTTGTCTGAATATTTTCCTCCCTTTGGTTGTCATTGCTCGATGATCACCGCCACCCAGATGACCCTGGTTGTGGTCCCTCGGTTGAACATACTCAGTATCTCGCTCTAATAATTGAGCCCTGTTTACAACATCTGAATATAGAGAAAATTTATGAGAAATAATATATTGCCGAATCTCGGGTTTAGACCTCTCAGAAACATCCGCGTTATTCGTTCCTCATTCTTTACCAAATGAGGTGCAAACTTGGATAACTCTGCGAACTTCACCTCGTACTGGGACACAGTCATGTTGTTTTGTTTCAGTCTGATAAACTCTACCTCCTTCATATGGCGAATACTTTCAGGAAAGTACTTGTCATTGAAAAGTTTCTGAAACGTTTCCCAAGACATACTGAGTGCGGCAGGCTGGGTACACTTCACAGACTCCCACTAGTAGTCTACCTCACCGCGAAACATAAAGGTGGCGAATGGAACCTTCTATTCCTCCGTGCATCCCAAGACATCGAATATCTTAGTAATTTGCTTTACCACATTTCTGCCTTAATCGGATCTGGCTTTCCCACAAATTTTGGTGGTCCCAACTCTTTGAACTTCTTGGCTGTGACAAGCCGCGCATTGCTATCATTTCCACCCATATTTTGTACACGAGTCTCCCTCGTCTGGTTTTGCATGATCTGTAAAAAGCTTCTAAACATTCCATAATTCATCATTTATTCGGTAGTGTTGTTTACAGGATAGACCGCACAGGCAGGTTATTCCAACAGAATAATAAATAACGGAATTAGGTCCGACGTAAAATGCACATACAGGATATTCCAACAGAATAATAAAGACGCATCAGTCCCAAGGAAAACGCATGCATGTGAATATTCCAATGTAATAATAAAGATGGAATCGTGTCCAGTGTAGAAACGCACGCATGTGATATTCCAATGTAATAATAAAGACGGAATCAGTCCCAAGAAACGCATGCATACATGATATTCCAATGTAATAATAAAGACGGAACTCGGTCCATGTAGAACACATGCATGTGATGTTCCAAATGTAATGATAAAGAATGGAACCACGTAAGAATTTCACCAAGTATAAGGTAGCTCACAGATATCTGTTTATTCCAATGTAATAATAAAGAATGGAATAATGTAAGTTCTCTTCATAGATAAGAAAGAAATGATACTCCCTACGAAAGTACAACAAATAATATTCCCTACCTTTAGAAAAACTGGATACTAGAATAGTGAGGTAGCAGACTTCTCTTCTTCTTTCTATAATTTCTCTCTATAATAATCGCTCTAAAGCTTTTGTGAATTAGTGAGAAATGAAGTAAGAATGAGCTTCTATTTATAGAAAAATATAGTTTCGATAATTACATGTTTTGGGGCTCGAAAAATTTTAGTAACATACCTCCAACTTTTCCTTTATTTTTAATTTAGTCATGGAAGTATTATCAAACTTGCACCACCTCCCCTAATAGTAAATAATCTGATTCAATAGTAAATTATGTGAATCAATAGTTCTAGACATGTGAAAATACGAATTACAGTATAGTACCTCCATCTATACCTCCATTTTTAACTTAGTCATGCAAGTATTATCAATCTTGCACCAACTCCCCTAATAGTAACAAGAATGTGAAACAATAGTATACACATGTGAACAAATAGTTATAATCATGTGAAATAATAGCAATTAATTGCTCATTTATCCTAAGTTAAATACCGATCGGTCAATATAACCTCCAAACATCAATTATTATCGAAATAATTGTCGATTCTCACTAACAAAAATAATTCCAACACAATGAAACCATTTTTATCAAAAATATAAATTTTGAAATTTCAAAGTTTGACTTTCTCGAAAAAGTCAACTGTTGACTTTTTGACCAAATAGTGAATTCTGGAAAATTTTGTGTTTATAGACTATTTTTACTAATTTCATCATTCCGGACTCAAATATCACGTCCGCGTCTCCAAATTCAACTCCGAACACAACTTCAATTTTAATATCATTCATCATTAATATTATAACTCACAATATTTATCAACCAAGTCGTTCCCAAGAAAGAGGGGGCTTTCCAATAAGGATTTCTCCCTATCAAGTGCAATTAGGTGACCAAACCTCTCATCGATGTAACTTCTGTACATTGTAAATATTGCAATTTAATAATATGATTAACTTTGTCGTCTCAATTATTGATTTAATAAAATAACATATCATGCAGATGATACTGTGACAATAATCGAATCAATAATATGAGAGATATGATGCATCAATTACTGTAGTAATAATTGAGTATAACTGAGTGACTTCTCATGTAAGCATCAATAATCAATACCGCAGTGCTACTACTATGCAACCACGCCAGACATCGCATTTCTTTACTAATGGATAGTTCAACAGCTTAACTGTAAAACTTCCGCCGTTATTTTTATAAAGTATTTTTGTCGCTTTTCTCAATCCGATAATAATTCCGCTGTGGGGGGTCCACCAATGATTTTGTCGTTGTCATTTAATATTCTCTCGTTAAAACGAATATTCCCCACCAATCGAATATTATATAACAACTTGCGTACTTTGCAAAATTTATAAATATTATCCACAACTATAACATTATATCAAATCCACACCATAATATTCAAAAATATATTTCGAGAAAATTTAATCTTTATTCAAAAAGTTGGGGTCTTACAACCTCCCCTTTTTATGAAATTTCGTCATCGAAATTAGGGTGCGTACCTGGTATGTCGAAGAGGTGAGGATACCTTGACCTCACTTCAAATTCTAACCCTTGAGGTATAACCTTTGAGTGTCGAATATAATCCTTCTTATCCAAGATTTTAGCACGTATCTCCTCATACGTTAAATCATCCACTATCTCGTCCGGTTCTAAATTAATAATGTGGTTCGGGTCATCCCCATATTTACGTAACGTCGATACGTTTAAAATGTTATGAACACGCGACATACTTAGCGGTAAAACGAGTCTATAAGCCACAGTTCCTACTATCTTGAGGATTTCAAATGGGCCAATTAAATCGAGGGTTGAGATTTTTTCTCTTCGTCGATTCTTGCTTCTAGAATAACTCCCTCTTGAACCTTCTTAATTCTTCACATTCATCAGCTCCAGGTGTGTAGCTTGAGCGACTTTAACTTTATCGATTAAAGTTGTATATTCGTTATCTTCACGGGAGTTCATATATTCGCACTTGTAAATGCATACGATCTTCTACTCAACGCGTCAGCTACCACGTTCACTTTTCCACGATGGTATTGAATGATATGATCGTAATCTTCAACAGCTCGAGCCAACGTCTTTGGCACATGTTACGTTCGTTTTAGGTGAAGAAAATATTTGAGAGTTTAAGAAATGGGTTTTGTACTGGGGTCAATACAAAATTCAATTTAACGCTCTAGGGTAGGCTAAGAAGTTCTTCAGGGAATACGTCAGGAAATTTATTAACAATAGAAATATCCTTCAAATTTGACGTATTTTTGTTTAAATCCGTGACATGAGCTAAGAAAGCTTGACATCCATTTTTAATAAACGAATAGCTTTATGGCTTGAGATGACCGTGATTGATTTTAATGGTTTGGTCACTTGAATTCGCATAATAGGCTTATTAGGAATATGAAAGCTAACAACCTTACAATAATAATCAATTTTAGCATGATGAGTAGTTAACCAATTAATCCCTAGAATCACGTCAAATGCAAGTATTTTTAAGGAGATAAGATTGATAGGTAACGCGCGGTTACCGATTTTAATCAAACAAAACTTATAAACAATGTATGTAATGAAGGTTTCTCCTAATGGAGTTTCAACAGATAAGTCAAAGTCTAATTTCTCCAGAGTCAAATTTAAACGTTGAGCTCAAGTAGGAGAAATAAAAGAATGGGTAGAACCGGTATCAAATAAGGTATAGACTTCACTAAAGTTTATGATAAGCTTACCCGTGATAACCTCGTTCGGGTTCCTTGCTTTCTGGGAGGTCACAACAAACGCTCTCCCTTGCACCACCTGCTTTGACTTTTCTGGGACGGCCTTTGGTGCCTCCATCCTAGCTAAATTTATCTTCGTTGAACGACAAAATCGAGCTAAGTGACCTTCTCTTCCACAATTATAACATGCTTTGGATGGCATCGCGCAGTTTGGACTGATGTGTCCCTCCCCTCCGCATTTGAAGCATATGAGAGGTGGTCATTCTCCTTCCTTAACAACGAGTGCTGGTGCTAACGTCTTTCCATCATTATTGAATCTCCTTTTCTTGAAAAGTCCATTTTTATTGTCTTGGCTATGATTACCACCGAAGTGGTTACTATTTCTGGCATGTTGATTCCCTCCATGTTTGTTATCACCGCTTCGATGACTGTTACCACTGGTATTTTCATTCTGTCGGATGCTTTCTCTTGGTTGTGTTGACTCATTATCGCGCTCCAACAACTGAGCCCTATTTACAACATCTGAATACAAACACAGTTTATGAGAAATAAGATATTGTCGATATCCTGCTTTCAAACCTCTTAAAAACATTCGGTCATTCGCTCCTCATTATCAACCAAATGGGATGCAAACCGGATAACTCCGCAAATTTAACCTCGTATTGCGACACACGGCCATATTTTTTTGTTCCAACTTGATAAACTCCACCTCCTTCATGTGACGAAATACTTTCGAAAGTACTTGTCATTGAATGACTCTTGGAACTTCTCCCAAGACATCTTGAGGCCAGTCAGTACGCTTTTACTGATTCCCACCAAGAATCGCCTCTTCACGCACGCAACATAAAGGTGGCGAAGGAACCTTTTGTTCCTCGAGAGCATCCCAAGACATCAAATATCTTGGTTATCTGCTTTATCCATGCTTCCGCCTTAAGTGGTTTTGGCTCTCCAATAAACTCCGGTGGTCCCAGCTCCTTGAACTGTTTGGTGGTGACCGTCCGAGAGTTGCCAGTGTTTCCACCTATATTTTGGACAGAGCCGCTCTCTTTGATGTCAGCATGAATTGCATAAAGCCTCCGAACATTCCATCGTTCATCATTTGGTCAGTGTTGTTGTTTGTATGAGGATTGTCGCCTTCCTGATGCACATTATTCTGATTGTTGATCTGTGGAGACTCAACGGTCTCTTGTGCCCCATTGCTATTCTCAATATTCTCGGATGCCATTTTCAAATATTGCCACAAAACAAGGGTTAATTGACATGCAACATATTATCTCTATACTCTGACCAACCAATTAAATACCAAAAAATTAGGTAGGTCATACTAGCGAAGGAATTCCCCGCCTCTCCCTCCTAGTTCTAGTCTCACATCTTAGCCGTAGATCATATCCCTAAGCTTTGATATTAACTGTGACGCCCCCAAAATAGGTATACATCACCTATTCTCGAAGTCACAAATACATGGTACAAAATACAAATACAACTTAATTATACAACTCACGTAAAGTAAAGTACGACAAAACATAAGTCGTGAGTTTTAATACAAATATTGTCGTCTAGACAATATTCAAACTCAAATTCAATATTATTACATTTATTTTCCACTATTTCACTGAATAGTGAGGACTACTAATGCTATCATCTGGTCCGTCACTTCGTTCCCTGACTAGTCCCTGCTACGTTCTAATTTCCTGAAGAGAACAATAAAAGTAAAAGGGTGAGCTCAACTAGCCCAGTAGGAAATATTATGACTAAGATAATGCAGAATATATTATCGTTAGCCTTCAACAGTGTTAAACTGATACAATATAACAAACATTAAGTTTAATTGCAGCGGAACAGGCAATCCATTAAAAGAGTCAAGTAGAGAATAAAATCTACTATCTTTTATGTTTTAAAAGGTTTTTTTTATCACTTTTATCGATTGGACTCAGCTTAATAAATAATCCACATCATCAAATCACCCCTGTACTACGGCTAAGGATATTCTTTAGTATCACGATCACAATTATCCATGCACTACGGGTCAAGAATATTTGTGTATTCAGTAATGGTCATGATCATGCCAACAACTGTCCATCAATGCACTACGGGCCAATGAGGACTTTTACCACATCATTTGTAACATTACTACCATGATTATACCGAATAATCCTCGGTCATAATCATACCAAGTCCATCTATGCACTATAGGCCACGTATGACTTTCAACAAAATATAAACATGAGGATGATGACAATGATATAAGAATTCAATAAAACAAGTTCAAGAATTAATTTATCCAGAACTAATAACATCCAAATTGTCAACATGATATCGCTTTGTAGAGTAAAATTCAAGAATGCTCGTAAGAATATTTCCATGAAAAGATATCGGATGAAGCGCAAATATCAAGGATATTCCACCAATTTCATGGAGTATAGAAGTCAAAACTTTAACCAACCGAGTATAATAAGGAATGGAATAACAAAAGAAATCACCAGTATGCGATAGATCAAGACAGCAAAAGTTATTCTAACGTAATAATAAATAATCTAATCAGTCCGACGAAAACGCATGCATGTGATATTCCAATGTAATAATAAAGATGAAATCAGTCCCATGAAACGCATGCATGTGATATTCCAATGTAATAATAAAGACGGAATCGTCCCACAGAAACGCAAAGACATGATATTATAAAAGAATAAATAAAGATTTCAATCAGTCCGTCGAGAAAAGCATGTATGAGACATGATATTCCAATGTAATAATAAAGATTTTAACCAGTGTCCCAAGAGAACGCATGTGATGTGATGTTCCAACAAAATGATAAAGAATGGAACCACGTAAGAATTTCACCAAGTATAGGGTAGCTCATGATACAAAGTTATTCCAATGTAATAATAAAGAATGGAATAATGTAAGTTCTCTTCATAGATAAGAAAGAAATAATACTCCCTACTTAGTACAACAAATAATATTCCCTACCTTTAGAAAAACTGATACCGGAATAGTGAGGTAGTAGACTTCTTCTTCTTCTTTATAATTTCTCTCTATAATAATCGCTCTAAAGATTTTGTGAATTAGTGTGAGAAATGAAGGAAGAATGAGCTTCTATTTATAGAAAAATATAGTTTCGATAATCAGACGCTTTGGGGCTCGAAAAACTTTAGTAATATACCTCCAACTTTTCCTTTATTTTTAATTTAGTCATGGAAGTATTATCAAACTTGCACCACCTCCCCTAAATAGTAAATAATGTGATTCAATAGTAAATTACGTGAATCAATAGTTCTGAACATATGAAAAAATACGAATTACAAAGATAAGTACTCCATCTATACCTCCATTTTTAACTTAGTCATGCAAGTATTATCAATCTTACACCAACTCCCCTAATAGTAACAAGAATGTGAAACAATAGTATACACATGTGAACAAATAGTTATAATCATGTGAAATAATAGCAATCAATTGCTCATTTATCCTAAGTTAAATACCCGATCGGTCAATATAACCTCCAGACATCAATTATTATCGAAATAATTGTCGATTTTCACTAACACAAATAATTCCAACACAATGAAACCATTTTTATCAAAATATAAATTTTGAAATTTCAAAGTTTGACTTTTGTCCAAAAAAAAGTCAACTGTTGATTTTTTTCACCAAATAGTGAATTTCGGAAAATTTTGTGTTTATAGACTATTTTTACTAATTTCATCGCTCCGGACTCAAATATCACGTCCAAGCTCTCCAAATTCAACTCCGAACACAACTTCAATTTTAATAACATTCATCATTAATATTATAACTCACAATATTTATCAACCAGGTCGTTCCTAGGAAAGAGGGGGCTTTTCAATAAGGATTTCTCCCTATCATGCCGCAATTAGATGACCAAACCTCTCCTTGACAGAACTTCTAGACATTGTAAATATTATAATTTAATAATATGAATAACTTTGTCGTCTCAATTATTGATTTAATAAAATAACATATTATGTTGATGATACTGTGACAATAATCGAATCAATAATATTAGAGATATGATGCAAAGAATTATCAGTAATAATAATTGAGTATAACCGAGTGACTTCTCATGTAAGCATCAATAATCAATACCGTAGCTACTATTCAACCACGCCAGACATCAGTATTTTTACTACCGGGTAGTTCAACAGCTTAATCTGTAAAACTTCCGCCGTTATTTTCATAAAGTATTTTTGTCATTTTCTCAATCCGATAATAATTCCGCTGTGGGGGTCTACCAATGATTGTGTTGTTGTATTTAATATTCCCTCATTAAAATGAATATTCCCCACTAATCGAATATTATATAACAACTTGCATGTATTTTGCAAAATTTGTAAATATTACCCACAACTATAACATTATATCAAATCCACACCATAATATTCAAAAATATATTTTGAGAAAATTTAATCTTTATTCAAAAAGTTGGGGTCTTACAATGATATTAGAAGAAATAATATCATTTATTAAAGAAATAACACCCCTTACCTCAAAAGAATAGTACTTACAATGAATATCGATATAATAATTGAAGGGATCTTGCAAACAGATATAGCAAAGACTCAAAGTATCAAAATACTCACAATAATATAGAGAGAGAAAACTTCAGTTTCTGGTGTGATTTTCAATTCTAACCTAAGCACCCTATTTATAGGAAAATGCTTAGAACACCGAAGCAAAAAATTTAATAAAATATTAATATATTTAAAAAAATTTCACGCCCACCTTAGAAAATCTAATTTCAGCATGTTTACCACTCATGTGGGGCCCACCCAATTGCAAAAAACATTTTTCTTAAAATAAATATTTTAAACTCCAAAAATCAATTATTCTAGAACTTCAATAATTCATAATAAATAGCCCTTTTATTAGAAAAATTCGAATCTTATGTCCATTCCATAGGAAATTCAATTCTCTACAATGTAAGTTTATGTTTTTCCAAATTCTAAGCAGAAATTGACCGAAATTCACATACGGATGATTTTACAGGCTATAATCAAATTTCAGTCAAAAAAATGGGGCCCACCAACATGTTTAACATGTTTTTAGTATTTATTGTAACAAAAATACTCTTTCTCCTCATTTATTCATATATCGCACATTCATTGTAATGATATCACCATTATTATAATATAATAATAAATTATTTTATTAGAAAAGATAAAAGATCAATTTTCAACAATTTTCAACAATTGTTACTTTTCTAAAAATTCCTCCATTTCTATCCACATAAATAAATATTTTCCTTATCATATAAATTAATAATTAATTATTCACAAATAATATTACAAAATTACAATACTGACAACCAGACTGTTCCCAAGAAAGAGGGGGCTTTCCAATAAGGATTTCTCCTTACTGGCACACAATTAGGTGACCAAACCTCTCCTTAGACAGAACTTTCTAGACATTGCCAATAATGTTATCTAGTAATATTATTAAAATAATATAAATTATTGATCTAATAATGGGAAATACTTTGTAGTGAGAATTATTGAAACAACAATAATATAAAATATCAACATAGCAATTATTGAATCAATAAAATAAAATATTGAACAGTAATTACTGTAATAATTATTGAGTAGTGCCTTCTTACATAAGAATTAATAATTGGTGCAATACTGTGTGCTACTGTGCAACACCGCGTATTACTGTGTTTTAACCACCGGGTATTCCAACTGTGTTAACGGTAACAACTACGCCGTTATTTATAAAAACTCATACTTGTCATTTTCTTCATCCAATCGCTTTCAAGTTATGGGGCTCATAGAAAGGTCAGTCTTTGTCAAATTTAATATTCCCCGACAGGAAGAATATTCTACGACCAAACGAATATTCCTCGACAAAAATAAATATTTTATAACCACTTTCTTATTTAAAATATTTGCGCATTTTACCCATAACTAACCACATTAATCAAATCAACCATTACTATTTCAAAATAATAAATAGAGGAAATTCAATTTTTTTTTTAAAAGTTGGGGTCTGACATATATACGTATAAATATACACCCGTGAATGTTGAAAAAATCCCCCCTGCCAATTTCATTTCTTCTCACATGTGGGTCCCACCCCACATGTCACTTTCATACACATCACACTCATACACAATTATTATATATATATACTGAATAATTTTCTATCGATTATTTTGAAAAATGAGTAAATGGAGATTCATAATAATCAAAATTTATAACAAATACTTCATAAAAATTCCCTTAATATTTTTAACAACATTTATTCATCATTATTATAACTCGCAATATTAACAACCAGATCGTTCTTAGGAAAGAGGGGGCTTTCCGTTAAGGATTTCTCTCTATTGGCGCGCAATTAGGTGACCAAACCCTTTTCCTCGACAGAACTTTCTAGACATTGTTAATTATGCAGATAATAATATGAATAACTTGTCATCTCAATTATTGATTTAATAATATAAAAATATTGACAATAATTGAATCAAATAACGTGAGATACTATGCAAAGAATTATCGTAGTAATAATTGAGTATCAACGAGTGACTTCTCACGTAAGCATCAATAATCAATACCGTAGTACTATTTATGCAACCACGCCATTCATCGTACTTTTAACACCGGGTATTTCAACAGTTAACAGTAAAACTTTCGCCGTTATTTATATAAAAAGATATTTCTGTCGTTTTCCACCAATGATTGTGCCGTCGTACGAATATTCCCTGACCAATCGAATATTTTATAAAAACTTGCATACTTTGCAAAATTTATAAACATTACCCAAAACTATAACATTATATCAAATCCACATCATAATATCCAAAAATATATTTCGAGAAAAATTAATCTTTATTTATGAAAGTTAGGGTCTTACAACCTCCCATTCTTATGAAATTTCATCCTCGAAATTAGGGTACATAACTGGTATATTGAAGAGGTGAGGATACCTTGATTTCATTTCAGATTCTAACTCCCAGATCATTTCCTCAACATCGTGGTTTCTCCACAAAACTTTGACTTGAGGTATAACCTTGGAGCGTAGAATATGTTCCTTTTTATCCAAGATTTTAACAGGTACCTCTTCATACGTTAAATCTTCCGCTATTTCGTCCGGTTCTAAATCAATAATGTGGTTCGGGTCTTCCACATATTTACGTAACATAGATATATGAAAAACGTTATGAACACGAGGCATACTTGGCAGTAAGGCAAGTCTATAAGCCACAATTCCTACTCGATCGACGATTTCAAATGGGCCAATGAATCGAGGATTGAGCTTTCCTCTCTTTCCAAATCTCGTAACTCCTTTCCATGGAGTAACACGTAACAACACATGCTCTCCTACATTGAATTCCACGTCCTTTAGATGAAGATCATCATAACTCTTTTGTCGATCTTGTGAGGTCTTTATACATTATCGAATCATTTGAATCTTTTCCGTAGTCATACGTACCAACTCCGGTCCCAACAACGTTGCTTCACCCACCTCATCCCAGCATACTGGAGAACGACACTTGTGTCCATACAACGCCTCGAATGGAGCCATGCCAATACTTGCTTGATAACTGTTGTTGTAAGAGAATTTCACCAATGGTAAGAACTTGTCCCAACTTTCTTTGAAGTCAAGGATAGAGTCTTAATAGATCTTCAAGAGTTTGAATAGTCCTCTCCGACTGCCTGTCCGTTTGAGGATGGTATACCAAACTGAATCTTAAATCCGTGCCCATAGATTTTTGTAAACTGACCCAAAACCGTGAAGTGAATCTTGGGTCTCGATTAGAAACTATGGATATTGACATACCATGCAGTCTTACAATCTCATTTATGTATATACGAGCAAGACGTTCAAGTGTATAAGTTTCTCGTATAGGTAAGAAATGAGCAGACTTGGTCAATCTATCAACAATGACCCAAATTGCATCCATGTCTTGAGAAATCATTGGAAGACCAGTAACAAAATCCATGGTAATGTGCTCCCACTTCCATTCCGGAATTTCAAGTGGTTGCAATGTACCTTTTGGCACTTAATGCTCCGCCTTGACACGTTGACAAGATATACACCTTGAGATAAACTTCGCGATCCCTCTCTTCATATTGCTCCACCAAAATATATGTCAACAATCACGATACATTTTGGTACTCCCAGGATGGATTGCAAACGGTGTGTTTGTGCACCTCCAGTATGATTTTATACTTTAAATCAGGGTCGTTAGGAACACATAGTCTGGAGTTGACTCGAAGTATTCCTTCTTTATAGATTCTTGCTTCCGGAATAGCACCTTCTTATACTTTCTTCCTCATACGCATCAGTTCTAGGTCCCTGGAGTCTTTAACTCTATCTCCATCCTTTGAAAGTCATACAAAATGGGCCTTTGCGTTGAAAATATCGCACTCGTACCCGTATATGATATTCTACTCAACTCGTCAGGTACTACGTTCGTTTTTCCAGGATGGTATTGAATGGTATGATCGTAATCTTTCAACTGCTCGAGCCATTGTCATTGTTGCATATTGAGTTCTTTTTAGGTGAAGAAATACTTGAGACTTTTATGATCTGTATAGATCTCCACTTTCTCCCCATACAGGTAATGCCTCCAGATCTTTAGTGCGAAAATGACTGCTGCCAACTCTAGATCATGAGTAGGATAATTCCTCTCATATTCTTTGAGTTATCGCGAGGCATAGGCTATGACTTTCCCATGTTGCATGAGAACACATCCTAATCCTCTGCCTGAAGCATCACTGTAGATGACAAATCACTTCGAGCTAGATGGTATTGTCAGAACAAGTGCTGAAATGAGTCTCCTCTTGAGTTATGGGAAACTCTTCTCACATTCCTCGCTCCATCCAAATTTTGTTTTTTTTTTGAGATAGCTGAGTTAATGGAGTGGCGATTTGAGAAAATCCTTTCACGAATCTCCGATAATAACCAGCTAAGCCCATAAAGTTACGTACTTTGGTTAGTAACTTAGGCTGCTCCCAACTTTATATTGCTTCAATCTTCGTCGGGTCAACTGATATTCCATGCTTTGATATCACGTGCCCAAGGAATGCTACTTCCTCAAGCCAGAACTCACATTTCTCTAACTTGGCATATAACTTGTTTTCATGAAGCTTTTGGAGTAAATGAGGATGTCATCAATAAAGAGGACCACAAAGTGATCCAAATATTTCTTGAATACTCGGTTCACCATATCCATGATGGCATCAGGAGCATTTGTCAATCCAAAAGACATGACTAGGAATTCGTAATGCCCGTTCCGAGTTTTGAAAGCAGTCTTTGGAATGTCATCGGTTTTGATCTTCAACTGATGATATTCAGAACGAAGATCGATCTTTGAAAAGAATTTGGCACCTTGCAACTGGTCAAACAAGTCATCAATGTGAGTCAACGGGTACCTATTTTTGATGGTGACATGGTTCAACTCCCGATAATCAATACAAAGTCGTATACTCCCATCTTTCTTCTTCACGAATAGAAAAGGAGCACCCCTAGGAGACGTACTAGGACGAATGAAACTGATGTCTAACAATTCCTGCAGTTGGGTCTTTAACTCCTGAAGTTCAATAGGAGCCATTCGATATGGGGCTTTATAAATGAGTTTTGTACCAGGTTCAAGGTCGATACCAAACTCGATTTCACATTCCGAGGGTAGGCCAGGAAGTTCTTCTGGGAATACGTCAGGAAATTTATTAACAATATAAATATCATTCAAATCTGACGTATTTTTATTTTAATCTGCGATATGAGCTAAGAAAGCTTGACATCCGTTTTTAATAAACGAATAACTTTATGGCTTGATCTAACAGTGATTGACTTTAGTGGTTAGGTTGTTTGAATTCGCATAATAAGTTGGTTAGGAATATGAAAGCTAACAACCTTACGAAAACAATCAATTTTGCATGATGAGTAGTTAACCAATCAATCCCTAGAATTATGTCAAACGCAAGTATTTTTAAGGAAATAAGATCGACAGGTAATGTGAGGGTACCGATTTGAACCAAACAAGACTTATAAACAGCGGATGTAATAAAGGTTTCTCTAAACGGAGTTTCAACAGATAAGTCAAAGTCTAATTTCTTCGGAGTTAAATTTAAACGTTGAGCGCAAGTAGGAGAAATAAAAGAATGGGTAGAACCGGTATCAAATAAGGTATAGACTTCGCTTGAGTTTATGATTAGCATACCCGTGACAACCTCGTTCAGATTCCTCACTTTTTTAGAGGTAACAACAAACACTCTCCCTTGAACTATCGGCTTTGACTTCTCTGGGACGGCCTTTGGTGCCTCCATCCCAGCTGGACTTGGCTTTACTACACGACAAAATCGGGATAGGTGACCTTCTCTTCCACAATTATAACATATTTGGGACTGCTGCGTACAGTTTGGACTGATGTGTCTCTCCCCTCCGCATTTGTAGCATACGATCGGTGATCATTCTCCTTCTTTAACAACGAGTGTTGGTGATGATGTCCTTCCATCATTATTGAATCTCCTCTTCTTGAAATTTTCACTTTTATTGCCTTGGCAATGATTACCACTGAAGTGGTTACCATTTTTGGCATGTTGACTTCCTCCACGGTTGTTGTCACCGCTTCGATGACTGCTACCAATGGTATTATCATTTTGCTAGTTGCTCTCTCTTGGTTGGGTTGACTCATTATTACGCTCCAATAACTGAGCCCTATTTACAACATCTGAATACAAACACAGTTTGTGAGAAATGAGATATTGACGTATTTCATGTTTTAAACCTTGCAGAAACATTTGCGTCATTATCTCCTCGTTATCAACCAAGTGGGACGCAAACCGGGACAACTCGGCAAACTTAGCTTCATACTGCGACACTTTCATATTATTTTACTCCAACTTGATAAACTCCACCTTTTTCATGTGAAGAATACTTTCGGGAAAGTACTTGTCGTTGAATAGTTCTTGGAACTTCTCCCAAGACATCTTCGATCTGGCGAGTTGAATACGCTTTTACTGATTTCCACCAAAGATGTCTGCCTCTCCTCGCAACATGAAGGTGGCAAAGGGAACCTTTTGCTCCTCGGAGCATCCCAAGACATTAAATATATTGGTGATCTACTTTCTCCACGTCTTTGCCTTAAGTGGTTTTGGCTCTCCCAAAAACTCCGGTGGTCCTAACTCCTTGAACTGCTTAGCGGTGACCATCCGAGAGTTGCCAGTGTTTCCACCTGAATTTTTGAACAGGAGTCGCTCTCGCCTGATGTTGCATGAATTGCATAAAGCCTCTGAACATCCCATCGTTCATTGTTTGGTCAGTGTTGTTGTTTTCCTGAGGATTATTACCTTCCTGATGCACATTATCCTGGGTATTGATGGTTGGTGACTCAACGATCTCATGTGCTCCATTGCTTATCTCAATATTCTCGGATGTCATTTTCAAACACTACCACAAAATAAGGGTTAATTGACATGCCACATATTACCCCTATATTCTGACTGACCAATTAAATTATCAAATAAACTTAAGTAGGTCATACTAGCGAAGTATTTCCCCGTCTCTCCCCTAGTTCTAGTCTCATATCTTAGCCAGGGATCATATCCCTAAGCTTTGATACCAACTATGATGCTCCAAAAATAGGTATACATCACCCATTCTGAGTAGCCAAATACATAGTACAGAATTCAAATACAAACTTAATTATACACCTGTCGTGCAAAATACGACAAAACATAACTGAGAGTTTTAACAGGAATATTGTCTTCTAGACAGTATCCAAACTAAAATTCAATCCTCATTATATTTATTATCACACTAAATAGTGAGGACTACTAAAACAACCATCTCGGACCGTCACTCCATTCCTCGACTAGTCCCGGCTACGTTCTCATTTCTTGAAGAAAATAATGAAAGCAAAAGGGTGAACTCAACTAGCCCAGTAAGAAATATTATGACTAAGATAATGCAAAATAAATTATCGTTAGCCTTCAACAATGTTAAACTGATAAAATATAATAAACATCAAGTTTAACTGCAGCGGAACAAGCAATCCATTAAAAGAGTCAAGTAGAGCATGATATCTACTATCTTCTACGATTTAAAAAGTTTATCATCAACTTTATCGCTGAGACTCAGCTTAATAAATAATCCACATCATCGAATCATCCTTGCACTACGGGCCAAGGATATTCATTAGTATCACGTCCACGAATTATCCATGCACTCCGGGCCAATGATATTCGTGTAATCATCAATGGTCATGATCATGCCAACAACATCCCATCAATGCAATGCACTACGCCAATGAGGACTTTTACACACATCATTTGTAACATTACGGTCATGATTATACCGAATAATCCCTGGTCATAATCATACCAATCAACAGTCCATCTATGCTCTACGTGCCAAAGATGACTTTCATAACAATATAAGCATGAGGATGATGACAATGATATAAGAATTTAATTAAATGAAAACAAATGATAAATTTTTAAATATTTATAATTTAATTTATCCAAAATTCAAAACGTCCAAATTGTCAACATGATACTGCTTTGTGGAGTAAAATTCAAGAATAATATTATATCAAAAATGATTTGGACCGAAAAAAAATCAATTTTTTTCATGAATAGTATCTCGGGTGAATAGTAACCGAGTGAATAGTACCCTGTGAATAGTACTTCAGGAATAGTACCCCGTGAATAGTACTTGTTAGTTCCCAGTAGGCACAGTAGATCTAGAAGGGGGGGGGGTTGAATAGATCCTTTTTAATTTCAAATACTTTTATCTTTTATTTTGTATTGCTATTAAATAAGCATATTACAAACATAAGAATCTTTTTAAGTATAGCGGAATAAGTAAAGGATCCCCTTCATTGATATATTTATAATCATACATACATTATTCGTAGAGTTAGTTTGGTTGTAAGCAGTTAAAACATACATAGAAATTATAGCAGTTAATAGACATAATGTAAATTACATAATATAAAAAACACAAAGGGTTTTAAGTGGTTCAGAGACTCAAGCTCCTAATCCACTCTTCTACTTTCAACTATCAGGATTTCCACTAAGGAAGGGCAGCACCCTGAATCACTAAGATTCCTTCAAGGCCAGCAACCTTGGAACTTGAGTTCACTAAGAACTCTTCAAGGCCAGTAGCCTTGGAACGTCTCTAGTTCCCTAGGAACTCTTCAAGCCCAGCAGACTTGGAACTTCATTTAGTTCCTCCGGACAAGGACCCCTCAGGCCCTAGCTTCTTGTTGAGTTATTTGTTTGTTTATTGGAGTTGGTGTGGTCTTTGAGTCGCTTAAGATGTCTTTATGCTTTAAAATCTTCAGATTTAGCGCAGTACTTTGGCGTGATCATCCTTGAAGTGCAGTTGAGTGTTGCATGATGCTCAGCTTTTTCAGTTACTCAACCTCCTCTGATGATCCCTTGATGAACTTCCTTGAAGATTATTCCTCTTGATACGTGATGGCTGCACATGATGGGTTTCTATGATGACTGTAAGCTCTTCTTTTAGGTACTTAGAAACTTTCTCATGCTTGCCACCATGATGGCGTTTGTGATCTCCCTTCTTGATACTTGATGCCTTCTAATGATGGACTTACTAAGATGACTGTGAGCTCTTCTCTATGGTACTTAGAGTCTTCCCATGATGGACATCAAGATGACATGGCGCTCTTCTTTCTCTCGATAGTTCAGAACACTCTTCATGTAGTAGAACTCTCACTTCTACATTATATAACTCTCACTTCTACTTCTTTCTTTGTCTGTCTCTAAGTGTTCTTGGTGGATCGTAGATTGAGCCTTCAGACTCACTATCTCACATGGTTTAGAACAGTCCACCGTTACTCCAAACTCGGCAACTACATCAACCCTAGATCTTTGAAGCTCTTACTGATTTATACTCCTTCCCAATCCTTCCGTTGGAAAGTAGCCGTCGAAGGCTATTCAAATATCTTCACAGATCTCGAGTTGACATAGGTAGACTGCTGATGTGACAAGTTATACTTTCTCTGACACTGCAGTCTACTATTTCACCTACCCTATCAGAGATGTCATTTTAATGTCTTGGGCAGGTTGAAGACTTTATTTTCTCCTTCTGATTTCTCGATCAGAGGTTGTCCTTTTGCATCGATGCTCTCAATAAGCACTTGTCCGAATATTACCCTTCAGTTTGATCCGTTGCCAATGCTTCAGTCTTCAACAATTCAAACTCTACGATTCTGATGCATGTCTTCAAGGACCTGATCGTAGTGTCTTGTTGACTGGTAGAGACAACACTACGATCTTGAAGAGTGTTGATTGGATCTTCAATGTAGAACACCTCTTCCTTCTTTTGTATAGTGCTTCAACACTTCTGTATGCCTCAACAACTCTTAGATACTGATGGCTTGACTTCTTTGTTCTGGCCCCTTCTGAATAACAAAACACTTCAGATTTGTGGCGTGTCCAGCTCGCTTTCTCCTTGTGATCTCCCGTTCACTTATCATCAATGGACTGACCCAATGCTTAATCACTTTAGCCTTGTTCTTCGTGTCATCCAAAGATCTCTGTATACACTTCATCAATTCTTTCTTTGTTTGGCAAACACTACGATCCCGGTTGCTTCCAAGATCATTGTCTTCTGCGCCTGCTGATACCATCGACTTGGTCGACTTTCCTTAGTCGATTCTTCAAGTCTTCTTCGATCTCCTTCGAAGACTTCATCTCGAATGGCTTCACAACTCAATTGATCGATGTTGATTGGGTTGGTGCTTAGATCTTCTGTTAGCTTGCATGCCATTCGTTGAGTGCTCTCTGGTTTACTTCAGGATGAGATGTATCTTTATAGTGCTAACCAGAGGATTCATTCCTTTGGATATTCTGAGAGTGCTCATTTGTTGAGAATCGTATTTGCTCTACGATTCTGCCTTGGCATTGTGAGCACATCTGTTGAGGTCGTAGTTCTGCACTCTATGATTTTCTTTGGTCACAGCAGACACTTATGACTCCGAGATCGATCTCGACACTCTCCACGATTTCTCCTTGTTCTTGTTGTCTTCATCCGATCTTGCTCGACTACGATCTCTCGCATGTACTCAATAGACTCTCACGACTCACGAGTGTAGTCTACGATCTTTGACTTGACTTCTAAGATCGCAGACTCTCTACGACTTCGAGTGTAGTCTACATTCTTCGCTTCGGCTTCCCGGTGATGTTCTATCGGCTCAGTAGGCGTGTCGCCTCTATGATTCTGAACATGACTTCCTCAACGGACTACGACCCTGAGGAAGTTCTCCTTGACACACTACGATCCTTCCTCATCTCTCCTAACAGTCTACGAACTCCGAGATCTACTATCTTACAGACTACGATTTTGCCTCGATAGCTCTCGAGTTTTCTTCGACTCTCCGGCGGACTCGATTTATTTCGTGCAAAGGTTTCGACGCTCGACAAGCCTTTTTATTACATCATAAGATCAACCTAACATGCTTGATCTTTCTATGTTTATAGTCCTTGTACATCATTTCTTTTTAAGGACTTTACAAAGCTGTTTTGGTAATGTAGGATCAACCTAACATATTTGATCAATTCATTCTAAGTCCTTGTACACATGTTTTTATTATCTATCAAAGAACTTTACAGCTTTTCTTAATGCAAGCATACTTGCATATTCATTCATATATATCATAATCAAATCATATATAAATAGGAATAACATTCACATGCTTATTCTTGACAATCTCCCCTATTTGATTATGACAAAAAATAATAAGTGCATATGCATGTTATGAATGAATCTTATATACAAGATGAGAGCAAACAGATTTCTAAAATGATAATCATGAATGTCATTTATAATGATATGGAATTTAATACACTGACGTTTTACATCCTGGATCCAGAACATACCTAGCTAGTTAAAGAGGTACCTCTTTTAGCTACATATATGTTTCCAGGATTCTGCTGATCGGCTAATCATCTGTTTGGCCTTCTTGCTCCTCCTCCCTTTGAGATATGGACCTTTTTACTTTACTTTGCTCCCCCTCAGATGTATGCTTCTCTTATCCTTCTGGCTTCCCCTCAGCTTCGGCATACATAGGTTCATCATTCTTTGGCTCCCCCTCGGATGATGACTCTGCCTTTTTTTCTCTCCTTTCCTTCTGCTCTTCTTTGAGTGCCTCTTGCTCTTCCTCTTTCTATGCCTCTTTTTCTCCCCCTTTTTGTCATTAATCATTTGGGAGAGCTGCTCCATGTTGGACATAAGCTGCTCCATCAGGTAGGAGGAGTTAGCAACTTCAAACTTGAGTTCCTGTTGGCCTAGCTCAAGTTGCACTGAGAAAGACTGCTTCATGTCGTCAATCTTGTCAGAGAGGACTTGGATCTACTCTTCATTGGCCTTCTGAGCTCGTAGAGCATCTGCCTTCTGATCATTCATGAATTTCAGATAAATGTTATCTCCTTCTTTGAGTTTGAGAGATATATCAGCCATAGTAGCTAGAAGTCTGTTTTGTAATGAATTATCTCATGCTGCTGTCAGCTTCTGTGACTCTTCTGTGAATAGAGATATTTTCTCAATCAGTTCATCAGAGTTTTTAATCAGCTCCTTCTCCATAAATACTTGATCATCTGGTTGAGCAGTCTCCTGTCGAGCATTAAATTAAACTCTACGATCTTCATTCTTGGACAGATTTTCAAAGGTGTTGAGAATCTGAAGAATCACTGAGTTCCAATCCCTGGTTGAGGATGAAGGAATGTCAGATAGCAGTGCTTGAGCTGATGGAGGGTTCTGATTTTGACCTTGAACACCATCAGCGGTAGAGTGAACAAACTTTACGATCATCTCCTTGGCCATGTTCCTTCTTCCTTGAGAGTTCACTCTACGATCGTAGGGGATATAGTGATTTCCAGCATGGCGATAGATTTTGAAGTGGGGCTGGTTTGTGATCATCTTTGTAGCAAAACTCTTTACCCTTAGGAAGTTTTGTTCCACCAGCTCCATGCTTGGAAAATGAGAGTAGCACCAGCTGAAGTAGCTTCCATCTCTTTTAGTATGGGCCTTTAGCCATGGCATCCATTGGAAGAACCATCTCATTAGTAAGTCATCAGGATTGTAGAGAATGATTGTGTAGTCTAGCTCCATATTATTCCAGTTTTTAACCATATCAAAGGTAGTCATCCTTACAACCTTGAGCTGTTCATCTCCATGGTTCTCCCATCTTTCTGGTGGAGCTTCTGGTGGTTCATTCGAGACTTCTACCACTATTCTCCTGGTGAATTTTACTGGAGAGAGGACAGGATAGAGTTCTGATTCCTTTGATTCCTGATTTTCAGAATTGGACTCATTCTTCATTTCTTCTCTTTTAGAGCCTGAACCATCTTGATCATTTCCAACAGTGAATCCTCCTCTTCAGATTTCATTTTCGTAACCTTCTTGAAAGAAGATCTTCTTCTGATTCATCTTCTTCACCACTGGTTCCATCTTCAACACTTTCATCCTTTGATACAAACTCATCATCACTTAGTTCAATGATAGCATTGGAGTGATCGCTTCTCCTTTTGGAGGCAAATTTGGCTTGCAGTCTGCAGCTCTTCCTTCTTCTTGGAGGTTCAATTTTGGGAGAGTCAGACTCTTCTTCCTTTTCAGACTCAGAAGCCTTTGGCTCATCAGACGAGCTTCCTTGATGTTTAGCAAGGGCAGTGGCATATCCTTCTTCTTTGGACTCATCACCTTTTGAGCCATCATGGGGGCTTTCAGGATTGGGAGGGGCATGTCCTTCTTCTCTTGAAACAACATTATTTGACCCATTATCCGGGCTTGTTGGAGAAGTTTCATTTGGGGATTGAGTTTGGTTATCTTGAATCTCTTCTACATCAGCAGAGTGATTTCTGTGAGGATTAGCCATAGGACTTGGGCATTCTTCTTTATCAGTAGATGCTGCAATTTCTTCCATTACTCCAGCTTCACCTTCATTGTTGGACTCAAATTTGACATCATCTCTTTTTTCTTCTTCTGACTTCTCGTCCTCCTCTTCATCGATGTACTATTTTGGGAAAGTCAATGACCTATTTTCCACCACCTTTCTTTCTTAATGGGCTCTTGAAGCGACTTGTTGCTTCTTCGCTTTGTGGTTTCAAAGATGGGACTTTTTCTTCTTTATCCTTGTCTTTGGAGGAGAGACTTCTTGATGGGGCCTTGGTTTTCTTCACACCTCTGGATTTCTTTCTGGCTGGTGTGGTTGCTGCTGGTGCAGAGTCGTCAGACTCAGAGCTTTCCACCTCTTCTATCTTCCTCTTCTTTGGAGAGGCCCTGCTGCTGCTCCCAGTTGTCAGCCTTCGGTTCTCCTTGGGGTTTTTCTTCCAATTTACAAATAGTTGTGGAGACATCACTTTGTGAACGTTCAGAGGCTCTCCTTCATCATCCTTGATCTTGCCTCCTAGCTTCTTCTTTATTACAATGCTCAACAGTCTTCCACGAAACACTTGGATATTTTTCTATAGACTTCTTTAGCTCAGCCTTTTCTATCCACTTGGATATTTGATCAAACAGGATAACTCCAAAGTTAATTTTTTTATTCAGAACTATTGCTGACATTATCTTCAACTGCTGATCAAGCACAGTATCATGTACAGTATCTTTGCATAATATACATTTGCCCACTATCTCTGCAAGGAACTCGAACTCTTCTAGAAACTCCTTCTTCTTCATGTCCTTCAGACTAGGGTTTCTTTGATACCCCATGATCTCCTTTGCTTGTTTCGTATTGACATCATCAAGGCTCTTCAGTCCTTGGTTAGGAAAACCTAGGCATTGATTGAGGTCAGAAGATTTCAGCTTTAGAGACTGACCTTTGACCTTGGTAGAGAGGGTTCTGGAGTTTATAGAAGCATTTGAGTAGAACTCTTTAACCAGGTCAACATATACTCGGGTGCTAGCCTCAAGGCATTCTGAGAATCCAGCTTTCTTCACAAGTTCGAGAATGTCTCTGAACTTCTTTTCGGATTTCTCAAACGACTTGGTTCCGAGCTGAATGCCAATGATTACTCGTCAGTTTTCCATTTGAGTAGTTTAAGGAATATGGGTATTTGATTCAGAGGAGTTTTTGAGAGATGGATGATTGTGATTTGGGTAAGACTCTGGAAGGTTAATTGATTTTGGCTTTTGAGAGGATTCTAGAGTTTGAAAAATGGGAGGGATAAAGGTTTGATAGTTTTTGATAACTGTTTGCAGATTTTGAATTTGTCTTAATGACAGTTCCTTCTAACTTTGCATAATCAGTGAGGTGTCAACCAACCATTTGTTGCACGAAGTCCAGTAATGAGCTGTAACTCCCTATAACTTTTCAGTTAGATATTTCCTTTAGGAGAGTAGACGTTTAGTTGACGTGGATTGACCGTTGACCTTTTGGTTCGTAGAGTAGCATGGTAAGCTATAGACTCTACGTTTTCTTCTGTTGACTCAACGATCAACTATTGAGAGATGTTGTAGTGGCTGGTTTTGACATTTATTCTCATTTTGATGCAGCACAGCTTGATCACTGATATATTCGAACTTATCTCCTCATAATCTGAATGGTTGAGCAATTGTCCCATTTTCCAAGCTCCTTGAGAACTGGAGTATCCTCTGGTAGGACTGCGATCGTCGAATCTACTTCTGCGATCGCTGAGGTTGCACTACGATCATGGAGTTCTCTTCAACCTCGACTCTACGATCGTTGACTGACTTGGTCCTTGAGATGAACTTTACTTAGCATTCCTTCTGGGTCAAGGTAGCTCAGGAAGGGCCAACCTGTTAGAGTGAGCTAAGGATTAGGTTTATCCCTGAGGCGTTTTCCAGATGAAATACTGTTGAAGTGATTTGTAATGATATCTCATTCTACCTTTTCTGGTGGGGAGGTCCTCTACCAACTTTGGACAATTGCATATGCTGTAATAGTGGTGCCCTCCTGCTTCTGCACTGCGATCAGATGTTTGATCATAGGCACTCCACGATTTTGAGTTGGGTGGCTGATAGGTTACCAGTAATACATTTTGAGACATTCCTACTGACTATGGATCTTCATTTGGTTCATCAGCCATAAAGTTTTAAGACTTTGTAGCTGGTACATTGCTTCATAGTATATCTCAGTGTTGTTGTTTCTCAACAGATCACTGCTCCCTATGGTTGATACTGTTTTCTCAAATAGATGTGATTCCCTTTTCTACATGTGTATTAGAAGGCAGCCTTGCATATGTCCTTCTGACTGGAATCAACATTATCACTTAGATCTCCCTGAATCGTAGGCATGGATATTTTTAGGACTGATCACTCTACAATCATTTGACAACACTTCGAACGTAGTCTTCTTTGTCAGTCTTGTGAGTGTGAAATTCTGCTCCCGTAATGAGTTCCTCTCGGCTGATGCTCAACGATCCTCTGATGTCATCTTCCTTGAGGATTCTTCTTATATAGTATGCTTTGCCTGATTTGAGCATATAAGACCTTTTTCATCTTTGGTTACATGGCCTGCTTCCATATACAGATTAGCAGCCATGTGAGCTTCATTGTGGTTAGCTCAGCGGGTCTTCAAGGACAGGCTTGGACATATAGGAATTTTATCAGAATCTCTTCTAAACAGTCCTTAGCCTTCTGCTGGTTGAGTCTTCTTGACTGAAGTCTTCTGCTTCAGCATTCCTTAGTGTGGTCAGACAGACCAAGTACCTCCAGGTTAGATACATTTCTATTTTTGGTACCCACAATTTAAATGGGTCCTGCTAGGTTAGTTTTCTAAACCCCTATTCCTCATATATGGATAATCATCACATTTATCACCAACAGTCATATTCATGCATGCAACTAGTTTTAGATAATACATTTTGACATGCATGATGATGAGTGTGTGTAAGATTTGTCATTTTAATAACACACTCTTTCTCTTTGACGGTTTCACCGTTTGCTGGGTTATGTTCACAATGTTTCAACTTTACGATTTAGGAGTATCTAGTTGATTCATGGAGGTGATCAGTTTCTACACATCATCAAGATACTCTTTTAGAACTAATCATACTATGTGTGTTGTCAAACACTTAGAACATAGGTTTGTACATACATACTAACCCACCAGCAAAGATTACTTCACATAGAATTAATTTGGCCTGTGATGCTCTTTGACCCATTTCAAATTTTCTTCAAGATGTCATCTTTAACCTAAAACTTGGATGGAGAGAAAGTTTATAGACATTTGAGTTTCCATCCTCAGGGTACTTTCTCTCTTCACCTTTTTAGGTAGATTATGACTTCTTGACAGAATACTGTTATGGTTCATAAGAAGGTGCATTTATGATGTACACATGTATAATAGTGATGAACCGTACCTTTTTACTATCAGTTTCTTAACAGTCATTTATCTTTAATATACTGAGTTTAGGCATTGATGTGAATAGTTTCACATTTTCTCCTGACAACTTATTGCTCTTGTTGGCCTTTAATCAATCAGTCGTAGTCTTGAAGATACATCCTGAGAATCTCAGCATCTTTAGTTCTTTGACATCCTTCAGTTCACACAGTTTGCACCCAGCTGCTAGTTGGCCAGACACATGTTTGAGAATAACTTCTTTCTTATCTGGATAAGAATTTCTTAGCATGTATGGCCTTTTCATCTTTCAGGCCGGTGGATGCTTAACTCTGTGTTGTTGATGTCTCTTGGGCTATCTCGTCTGGTCTTCAGACTACAAGATTAACTGCAAGCAAGGATTGGTCTTGTTGATATAATACTCGAGAACATGGACCAATCTGAGCAGCTTCAGGTGTATATACACATTTACCTGTACACAATATTTCCAACGTGTGAGCTCATCTGCATATAACAAGTGACTTACTACTAAACTAAGTTTAGAATAATGTTTGTGCCTAGGATCAGATTCAAAGCGATTAGCTTTTAAATATAGCATGAGAACCTGCTCTGATACCAATTGTTAGTTCCCAGTAGGCACAATAGATCTAGAAGGGGGGGTTGAATAGATCCTTTTTAATTTCAAATACTTTTCTCTTTTATTTTGTATTGTGATAAGTGAGTTTTATACCTACTTATGGAGTACCAATTCATGCGAACTATGCCCATCTCAAGTACATTTTAGTATATTTTAGCTGCATTTCATGTTAGTTTGCATTGCGTATACTTAAAACTCCTTTTGGTGAATAAGTGCAGGAATTAGCCTAAGTTGGTGGTATTATAGGGTACGAGGCTAATGGAAGCATGAGGCGAGGAAAAAACTGGGATATGCATGGCTGAGGATTGAGTGGAGCATGGATGGACAAGCATGGATGGACATAGGACACTTCAGTAGCAGTAGCAACAATGCAGAACCAAACTGAGGAGCAGAACCAGAATTCATCAACTGCAAGCCGCGCGACAGGATGAGCTTGGAGACGTGAGCATGATGAGTACCCAAATGAGACAATGTTACCTCATGCAAGTTGTCAGGCCGCGTGAGCATGACAAGCTTAGGGATGCTTGGCCTTCGATGCTGTAGTCCTAAGTCTGATTTGTTTTATTTTATTTTTTTTAATTAAATGGTTGTAATTGATTAAAAATGATATCTGACTGGTGTCAGACGCATCTTTAATATCTTTTTACTTATTTTTTACATCGTAACTAGGGTTTACTCTCTGGGAGAGATTCCAACGTAGAAGGAGGCCAAAAATCTACTTTTCTACTTCTTCTTGGGATTTTCTACCAGAGTGGATTATTATTAGTATTTGCTGGATTCATAGGAGGATTTAAATATTGAATTGTATTCAGCAATTGGGTTTGATTGTTCTATCTTTCATCTTTCAATTGTTAGTTTATTAATCATGTTTAGATTTGATCCCATAATGGCTTTTGGTTCAGTCATGAACTAAACTCAATTATGGGATTCTAAAGGATTTTAATATGTAGTTTGATTGCATGCTTGAATGCTGGATTGTTTTACATATCATATGGAATGTCTATCATGATTGTTTTGCATGTATGAGTGCTTGATCACCATTCGTTTCAGTACTTGTATGGAATTGACAATGAACATGCAAGTGTGGATTGTAATCATGATACTATACGATATATAAATTTTTTTATATGGCTTATGTATTTAGTTAACTGAGATAGACATATCTTTGCTTCATTAGTATGAGTTAGGATAAGGGCTTGAACTTAAATTCAATATAGTTGCAATTTCACATAGACATATAGTAATTTTGGTTATATTGATGATTACATAGAGTCTATCATCTGTGGATGCTGTGTAAGTAGGTCTTAGTGCATTGAAAAATGACTATGACTTTTTTAGTGCTCTTGGCTACTTTCCTGTGATATGTGAGCAAGTCATGCATGATAGGGGTGATTAAATGAAGTTAGGATCCCATTATTTCCAGATTTGATTTATTCCGTCGTTATTATTGTTTTAGTTGTTATTTACGATTCGAGTAATAAACCAAGCTTATTCATTAGTTTGAGCATATAAATATAGTGATTTAATTAATGCATAGTGATTTAAATTAAACAACTTTCTCTGTGGGATCGATAATTTACTTGCTCTGTATTACTTGTTGACACATGTATGCTTGCATGAGTTAGAGCTCTTTTGTTAAGACTAAAAAAGAGGCAACAAGTTTTTGGCACCGTTGTTGGGGAAAGGCATTTAATTTAGTATTATTATCATTAGTTTTAAGCTATATTGTATGACTTAGATAATTATAGTCTTATCTCATTTCAGTTTTTGTTTTTGTTTCAGGAATTTGGATAAATTTTATGCGCACACGGTCATCCAACCCCGAGTTAACACCTATTTAAGACAACATAAATGGGAGAGGTTGGAAAGCGAGTGTTCGTAGAAATTTACAAGCACAGTTAGAAAGTACGACAGCTAACATGGCAGCCGAGGCACAAGGAGAAGAACAAAGAGAGGAGCATAGGGCTCTTAAGAAATATTCCATGCCCAATATTAATGGACTACAGTCTAGCGTCGTCAGACCAACGATAGCAGCCAATACATTCGAGATAAAAAATGGGCACTATTCAGATGGTACAGAATTCGGTGCAGTTTGGGGGTGCTGCTATAGATGATCCGAATGAACACCTGTTGGGTTTCATCGAAATCTGTGATACATTCAGATACAACGGTGTGACGGAAGATGCTATCAGAATAAGGTTATTCCCATTCTCATTGAGGGATAAAGCAAGAAGTTGGCTTCATTCTTTGCCAACAGGATCTATAACTACATGGGAGGACTTAGCACAGAAGTTCTTAGCTAAGTTCTTCCCAATGGCTAAGACTGCAAAGATGAGGACAGCTATCTCTTAGTTTGAGCAACAACAGGGCGAGTCCTTATATGAAGCATGGGAGAGATACAAAGAAATGCTGAGGAAGTGTCCACATCACGGTATGCCAAATTGGATGGTAATCAACACATTTTACAATGGATTGGGATGGCAGTCGAGACCGATTGTAGATGCAGCTGTAGGAAGAGCATTATGGGCAAAAAGCTATGAAGAAGCTTACGACCTTATCGAGACAATGACATCAAACGATTTTCAGAATCCTACATCTCGGATGCCACATCCCAAGGTTGCAGGTGTGTTGGAAGTAGATGCTATCACGCAGTTGTCAGCTGTAGCGCCCCCAAATCCGGGTATCTTCCAACCCGACAGATGGTGCTATACTGTACAACATTCATACATTCATTCAATTGAAAAGTCTCAAAGAACGAACATAACTTCTATATATTTAAATTAATATTTACATTTCCCAGGTTCTATACCCATTACAAAGCTTCTTTGTCATAATATCAATTACATTACAACAATAGACCTATACTATTACAAGACAACTTAACAATCTGCCTTAGCTTTTCCTTTATCCTTTTTGATCCTTCGGACGTTCAAATTTTAGCCGCATTCATATAGTTCAAGGAAGAGTGAGCATAACTAGCTCAAAGAAGTATAACAATTCAATAACAACATGCTTGACACATACTGAATTGTATATCTTCAATAATCGAATAATAGTTATGAAGTACTATTGATAATTCAAAATAGCCCTTCATCTTTCTTTCAAAATGTTTTATAATAATAACAATATTTAGTAAAACATTTACTCGTCAAACCCTCGGTATTCATTCTTTATTGGAAAAAGGACAACCTTTAACCGAATTCCGTAAGTCTGATATTACTTATGAGCACTTCTAGGTGATCGGCTATTGTACTCTATGTTGATCAACACTACATCCATTAAACGTATGTATACGTTTAATCATTTAGCAACCTCACGTGCTCAATCGTTTTTACCGACAAAACATTTGTTTAACATTTCCAGCCTTCTTTTGAAAACCATATCAAGTAGTTGACAAAACATAACAACATTTGATAATAGATGAATAGATTATCAATAATCCACACAATACATCAAGTCTAGCCAAAGGAATTGGCTTTCACTTCAATATATCTCAATTCATGCGTAAGGATACATGAATTTCAAAGACTTGTTCAGATTGAACTGAGACAAGAGTTAGAATACTCGCCTTTAGCGTCTGTTACTGTAGCGCCCCCAAATCCTGGTATCTTTCATCCCAACATATGGTGCTATACTGTACAACATTCATACATTCATTCAATTGAAAAGTCTTAAAGAACGAATATAATTTCCATATATCTAAAGTAATATTTACATTTCCCAGGTTCTATACCCATTAAAAAGGTTCTTTGTCATAATATCAGTTACATTACAATAATAGACCTATACTATTACAAGACAGCTTAATAATCCGCCTTAGCTTTTCCTTTATCCTTTTTCGATCCTTTGGGACGTTTAGTCTTAGCTGCATTCATATGGTTCAAGCAAGAGTGGGCATAACTAGCTCAGCAAGTATAACAATTCAATAACAACATGCTTGACACATACGAATCGTATATCTTCATTAACTGAATAATAGTTATGAAGTACTATTGATAATACAAAATAACACTTCATATTTCTTTCAAAATATTTTACAATTATAACCATAGGCAGCAAAACATTTACTCCGGCCAAAGACCTCGATCATTCATTCTTTATTGGAAAAGGACAACCCGGAACTAAGTCCGTAAGCCCGATATTACTTACGAGCACTTCTAGGTGATCGGCCTATTGCACTCTATGTTGATCAACACTATATCCATTAAACGTATGCACGTTTAATCATTTGGCAATCTCACGTGCCTGTCGTTTTACCGACAAAACATTTGTTTAACATTTCCAGCCTTCTTTTGAAAACTATTTCAAGTAGTTGACAAAAGATAACAACATTTGATAATAGAGGAATAGATTGTCAATAATCTACGCAATATATCAAGTCTAGCCAAAGGAATTGGCTTTAACTTCAACATATCTCAATTCATGCGAAAGAATACATGAACTTCAAAGACTTGTTCAGATTGAACTGAGACAAGATTTAGAATACTTGCCTTTAGCGTCTGCTACGGTATATTAACTTTAAGTTCAAGTTGTTCAAGTCTCTACAATACATGATCACATAATGCCTTACATTAGGTCACAGATAATCAAGTATGTATATGACTATATCGTATCCTTCATCTCAATCTAATTGTGTATTAGATTCAGTTACTATTCGTTCCGGTTTATCATTATTCTTGCATTTAATGTAATGGGCTGTCAAATTGGCTGAGATTGCTGGATATAAAAGTCATGAGCTAGGGCTAGGGTTGGTCCAACCACTACACTAGATCAACTATTGCAAGTTAAGTCACAATAATGCACTAAGGCCATTTTAGTCTTTTCGCATACAAAATTAATGACATTCTTGTCAATTAGCCAAACCCTTAGGGTTTAGGGTTTGGTTAAGGTTCAGGGTTTGGAAAATTTAGGGTTTAGGGTTTGAACCATTTTAGGATTTAGGGTTTAACCCTTAATTTATAAATTTAATTTCTAAAATTTCCAATTTAGGTTTTAAAAATAGAAAATTAATATTCCTAAATTATAATTAGGATTTTCTAATTATATTAACATTTCTTAATCTTAATTTAAATCTTGCTAATTAGGATTAACATTTCCTAATTAAAATTGCTAATTTAGCAATTAGGGTGAAAATGGTCATTAGGTATTATAAACCACTAATTAGGGTTTCTAATAGAAAAATAAATCTTCTAATTTAGAAATTAAATTTTCATAATTAGATTAGGGTTTTCTAATTACTCATAAATTGAAAATTAAGATTAGGGTTTCCTAATTAACATTACAATTATTAAATTAACACTTAGGTTTTCTCTAATTATAAATAAGGGTTTTCTAAATAAATTAGGGTTTCCAGAAAATCTTTAGGGTTTTACCTAATTAAGTTTTATTTAATAACGTAAAACCTTATATTAACATTCGTATTCCTAAATTAGTGTTTAAATTTCCGAATTAGGGTTTTAGATTCCCGGAACTGAAATTAGGGTTTCCAGAACCGATTTCTAGGGTTTCTTATTAATCGCTAGTGTAAAACCCCAACTTTTTGAATAAAGATGAATTTTCTATAAATATTATTTTTGAATATTATGGAGTGAAATTGATATAATGTTATAGTTGTGGGTAATATTTTTTAATTTTGCAAAGTATGCAAGTTGTTGTATAATATCGATTGGTCGGGGAATATTCTTTTTGTCGGGGAATATCTATACGACGGTACAATCATTGGTGGACCCCACAACGGAATTATTGTCGGAATGAGAAAACGACAAAAATATTTTTATGAAAATAACGGCGGAAGATTTACGATTAATACTGTTGAACTACTCGGTAGTAAAAGTACAGTAATACACGTGGTTGCATAGTAGCACACGATATTAATTTTTGATGCTTACATGATAAGTCACTCAGTTTTGTTGGTATTATTAATGTAATAATATAGAAAATCTTTTTATATAAAACAGAATACTTTTATAAAGTTATTCTATAAATAGAATATATTATATTCTATTATGCATAGTGTTACATAGTGTCTACATAGTGTTTTGCATAGTAAAATCTTTTTATATAAAATAAAATACTTTTATAAAGTTATCTGTTTTATTAGACAATAATTAGAATATATTATATTTTATTATGCATAGTGTTTGCATAGTGCCTGCATAGTAAAAATCTTTTATAAAGTTATTCGTTTTATTAGATTATAAATAGAATATATTATATTTTATTTAAAAGATTTTGCTTTAAATATGGACTGTCAGATCAAAGTAAATCAATCTGGACCGTTCATGAGTTAGTTACTATGCAGTCCATTTTTCTATGAATAGAAGCTCATTCCTTCATTATTTTCTTACGAATTCACTGAAACCCTAGAGAGATAAACTATGAAGAGAAATAAGAAAGTTTTATGCTACTTCACTACTTATATATCCAGTACTCTTCTTCTTAAGGTAAGGGATATTATTTGTTGTACTCGTTAGGGGTATTCCTTATTTCTTATTGGTGAAATACTTCTGTTATTCCATTCTTTATTATTCTGCTGGAATAACCAGTATACGCGGACTACCCTATACTTGGTGACATTCTTCTAATATTCCGTCTTTATTATTATTCTGTTGGAATATCATGTCTGTGCGTTTACGCTGGACCTAGTTCTGTCTTTATTATTATTCTGTTGGAATAACCTGTCTATGCGAAGTACCGCATGCATGTTGATTTTTGTTGTTATTCCATTCTTTATTATTCTGTTGGAACATCCTGTCGGTGCGAATTTCGCTTGACCTAGTTCCGTTATTTAGTATTTTGTTGAATAACCTGTCTATGCGAAGTACCGCATGCATGGTGATTTTTTTTGCTATTTCATTCTTTATTATACTAAGTTGGTTAAAGTTTTGACTTCTATACTCCATGAAATTAGTGGAATATCCTTGATATTTGCGCTTCATCCAGTATTTTTCATGGAAATATTTTTCTGAGCCTTCTTGAATTTTACTCTACAAAGCAGTATCATGTTGACAATTTGGACGTTATCAGTTCCTGGATAAATTAATTCTTGAACTTGTTTTATTGAATTCTTATATCATTGTCATCATCCTCATGTTTATATTATGTTAAAAGTCATCTGTGGCCTGTAGTGCATAGATGGACTTGGTATGATTATGACCAAGGATTATTTGGTGTAATCATGACCGTAATGTTACAAATGATGTGGTAAAAGTCCTCATTGGCCCGTAGTGCATTGATGGACAGTTGTTGGCATGATCATGACCATTAATGAATACATAAATATTCTTGGCCCGTAGTGCATGGATAATTGTGGTCGTGATACTAAAGAATATCCTTGGTCGTAGTGCAGGGGTGATTCGATGATGTGGATTATTTATTAAGCTGAGTCCCATCGATAAAAGTGATGAAAAACCTTTTAAATCATAAAAGATAGTAGATTTTATTCTCTACTTGACTCTTTTAATGGATTGCTTGTTCACCGCAGCTTAAACTTGATGTTTGTTATATTGTATCGCTTTAACAATTGCTTAAGGCTAATGATAATTTATTCTCGCATTATCTTAGTCATAATGTGATGAAACGAGAATTTTATAATTTAATTTTAATATTTATTGAATTAAATAAATATTTTTCGATGATTTAATTATTGGATTAAATAATTATTTGATGCAATTGTGGTAGATTAATTTAATTATGTGTTACTTTTATTAAATTAATGTAGAGAATATTTATTATTCAAGTATGTATTTATGTGAGCTTATTGAATTAAATGAAATATTTAATTAAGCGTGATATTATTTTAATTATTTTAATTATTAATTAGAGAGTTAATAATTTGACATTAATTATTAATGAGAAATTTAATTATGTGACTATGTGAAATTATGAGAAATTATTATATTTTATTTAAAATAAATTAAATAAGATATTTATTTATTTTATGAAGGAGTGTGACATTAATTAAACCATATGATAAATCTTTATTAACTTAAATGGTTTTAAAATCTATTAAGCCTAGCCAAACATGGCCTTAATGGGAGTTACTAGCAGTTGCCCATGAATGGGCTAATTGACCACTCAGTGCGTCAGTTCCTTTAATATATTAGATGTCTTCTTTTCCTTTCTTCATTATTGCTAAGTCTAGAGAGCTTTCACAGAGAGAGATACAGAGTATTAGTTGAGAAGTCAGAGAGAAATTGATATTCATCTCTTATTAAAATCCACACTACGCTTTGGGTAATCTCCTCCTTCCCAATTTCTACTTTACGTATTTTAGTTTTCATGAAAATGGCTTTTAAAGTTTTTGGTTTAACCTCTGTAATTGGGTTAGGAGTAATGATTATGGGTTGTATGTGTGTTATGACATATCAAATCGCGTTTAATTATATATATTATGTAAACCATATCATCAAATTCATGAAAACATGTCGTATATGATTTCTACAAAATTACAGAGTATGGGTTTTGGCCTTATGGCCTTATACGTGATATTTTATGTATTAATCGTATATTATCCCTAAATTTTACACTTGTATGTTGTTATGCATGTTGATACGAAGAGACCAAAGTTTAAATGAACGGATTCGGTGTTATAACGAATCCGTAGTGACAATTTTCATGTTTTATTTTCAAAACCTCCAAGAACATCAAAGTCGTTGAAATTCACATGCTTTAAATCATTATTAATTGTTTAAATTGGTTAATGTCGATTTTAAATGATGGGTTATGATTATACATGAATTATATCATGTGGGTATGATTAAATTCGAGTAGTAATAATTTTATTGGAGTTCTTGGTCATGTTCGCAATTTTCGCAATTGAGAATCTGAATCGAGCCTCGCGTCATGCACACGACTCAGCTTTGAGACTTGCGCCAGAAGGTTAATTGCATGCAGCATAATCTACCAACGACATTGCCCCATCATACCATCACGCCACAACAGAACTAGTGTAATAGCCAAGCAATACCACTCTCCAGAATGTTCAGAATGAGATTTTTTAAAATGTTTAAGTCTAACAATGTGTTAGTAAATTAATTTAATGAACATGTAAACATGTTAGAAGTATAATGTGAAGATAAAATAGATGTTTACCGTGTAAATAACATAATTGCATGTGGGTTGAATTATTGAATACATAAATAATTTATTATTCATGAGGTGATATTATATGATAATAAATGTGATAATTTGACTAAATATAGTCATAACCAAAGTTTAAACAAAAAGAATAATCATTGATGATTAGTTAAGCTATAATTAACTGGTATTGTGAATGTGAATGGTATGTATGATTAAATTTAAAGAACGTACTTAGTTAAACAAAAAGTTTAAACAAAAAGAATAATCATTGATGATTAGTTAAGCTATAATTAACTGGTATTGTGAATGTGAATGATATGTATGATTAAATTCAAAGAACGTGCTTAGTAAAAGTGTAATCTACGCACGAGGCAAGTTTCCTAACCCTACTTGTCATTATTGTTCAAGTTTATTAATTACCTCGAGTAAATTATCATTACTATTATTCATGTTCAAGTGTTATATTAAAGATTGATTACCTTTTCAAAGCATGATTCAGTTATACAATAATTGTCCTATTGTATACTTCCTGAGATTATTATTCAATTTGAATATCATTATTATTGAACCTTATTAGACTAGTGAACCCTTATTGATTCGACTAGTCCATAGTTGATGAGCGTTCTCTAAATTTCGAACCCTTGATGAATTATCCAAACCAAACTTCCTTTGGTGCGGACTCGAATGTCAAATCGAGATGAACAACCTCGCAAAGGGATTTACTTATGCGTTAGCGTTAAGATATTATTGCATGATGATGGTACTAAGGGCTGATCCCCTAAGTACGAGTAGAAAGGTCCATAGTCTTATGATCATTAAAGGTTTCAAGTATAACCCTTGATAACCTAGGACATAGTTCAAGGTCTTATGACCCTCAGAATTCTTTTGATTCTTGTTATTCATTCTTGATTCAAAAGTTGAGCTTTTATTTAGATGTCTTTGATTTACTCGCATGTTATTATACTGTTATTTCATTATTATACTTGTGAGAAATAGTGCTCACTCTTTCTTAATAATAACATTGCAGTTAAGAACGAAAGAACTGATGAACCTTCCACTAGTAAGAGCAAGGGCAAAGTTAGCAAGTGATGAAAACTTGTTATTTTATTAGATGATGTATTCATGTTTAAGACTTGAGTTAATGATGTTGTTAAGACTTATTTGTTTATGATTCCGCACAGATGTTTAAGGTTAGTTTAACCTGGGATTGTATTATTATTATTCAGATGTTGTAACCCTTAAGGGGAAGATTTTTATTCTATCTATTGCATGGCTTGCATTTATTATGGGTAGATAGATAGATGATATTTGTATAGTGAACACCAAATCCCGTGGAATCGAAGTACCCAGATTTGGGGATGTCACACATAATATTTCTTACTGGGCTAGTTGAGCTCACCCTTTCTTTCACTGTTCTCTTCAGGAAATGAGAATATAACTGGAACGAGTCAGGGAACGGAGTGATGGTCCTAGATGGTGCATTAGTAGTCCTCACTATTCTATGAAATAGTGTGATAATAATTGTAATGAGGACTCCTTTTGAGTTTGTATACTCTCTAGTAGACAATATTTGTATTCAAACTCACAGTTTATGTTTTGTCGTATTGTACACGACAGTTGTATTATTAAGTTGTATTTAATTTCTGTACCATGTATCTGGCGACTCAAGATGGGTGATGTATACCTAATTTTGGGGGCGTCACAGTTGGTATCAAAGCTTAGGGATATGATCCCTGGCTAAGATGTGAGACTAGAACTAGGAGGGGAGAGACGGAGAATTCCTTTGCTAGTATGACCTACTTAAATTTATTTTGTATTTAAATTGGTTGGTCAGAGTTTAGAGATAATATGTTACATGTTAACTAACCCTTGTTTTGTGGCAGTATCTGAAAATGACATCCGAGAATGTTGAGAATAGCAATGGAGCACAAGAGACCGTTGAGTCTCCACATATCAATAATCAGGATAATGTGCATCAGGAAGGCGACAATCCTCATGCAAACAACAACACGGACCAAATGATGAATGATGGATTGTTCAGAGGATTTATGAAATTCATGCAACATCAGGCGAGAGCGGCTCCTGTCCGAAATGTAGGTGGAAACACTGAAAACTCTCAGACGGTCGCCGCTAAACAGTTCAAGGAGTTGGGACCACCGAAGTTTATTGGAGAGCCAAAACCACTTAAGGTGGAAGCATGGATAAAGCAAATCACCAAGATATTTGATGTCTTGGGAAGCTCCGAGGAGCAAAAGGTTCCCTTCGCCACCTTCATGTTGCGTGAAGAGGCAGATTACTGGTGGGAATCTGTAAAACGTACCCAGCTTGACGCACTCAAGATGTCTTGGGAGAAGTTTCAAGAGCTATTCAACGACAAGTACTTTCCCGAGAGTATTCTTCACATGAAAGAAGTGGAGTTTATCAAATTGGAATAAAACAATATGACCGTGTCGCAACACGAGGCTAAATTTGCGGAGTTATCCCGGTTTGCATCCCATTTGGTCGATAATGAGGAGCGAATGACGCGAATATTTTTAAGAAGTTTGAAACCGGAGATACGTCAATATCTTATTTCTAATAAATTGTGTTTATACTCAGATGTTGTAAATAGGGCGCCTTTATTAGAGCGCGGTAACGAGTCAACGAAACCAAGAGAAAGCAGCCGGAAGCATGAAAATACTAGTGGTATCAGTCATCGAAACGGTGACAACAAATGTGGAAGGAATCAACATGCCAGAAATGGTAACCACTTCGGTGGTAATCATGGCCAAGACAGTAAAAATGGACATTTCAAGAAAAGGAGATTCAACAATGATGAAAAGACGTCAGCACTAGCAACCGTGGTTAAGGAAGGAGAACGACCAACTATCATATGCTTCAAATGCGTAGGGGAGGGATATATCAGTCCAAACTGCGCGATGCCATCCAAAGCGTGTTATAATTGTGGAAGAGAAGGTCACCTAGCCCGATTTTGTTGTTCACCGAAGACAAGTTCAGCTAGGATGGAGGCACCAAAGGCCGTCCCAGAAAAGTCAAAGCCGGTGGTGCAAGGGAGAGCATTTGTCGTGACCTCCTAGAAAGAAAGGAACCCGAACGAGGTCATCACGGGTAAGCTTATCATAAACTCTAGCGAAGTCTATACCTTATTTGATACGGGTTCCACCCATTCTTTTATTTCTCCTACTTGCACTCAATGATTAAATTTGACTCCAGAGAAATTAGATTTTGACTTATCTGTTGAAACTCCGTTGGGAGAAACCTTCATTACATCCATTGTTTATAAGTCTTGTTTAGTTCAAATCGGCACCTGCACATTACCTATCGATCTTATTTCTTTGAAAATACTTACATTTGATGTGATTCTAGGGATTGATTGGTTAACTACACATCATGCAAAAATTGATTATTTTTGTAAGGTTGTTAGCTTTCATATTCCTAATCAACCTATTATGCGAATTCAAGCAACCAAACCATTAAAATCAATCATTGTCATCTCAAGCCATAAAGCTATTCGTTTATTAAAAAATGGATATCAAGCTTTCTTAGCTCATGTCACGGATCTAAACAAAAATACGTCAGTTTTGAATGATATTTCTATTGTTAATGAATTTCCTGACGTATTCCCTGAAGAACTTCCTGGCCTAACCCTAGAGCATGAAATTGAATTTGTTATCGACCTTGAACCCGGTACAAAACCCATTTCCAAAGCCCCATATCGAATGGCTCCTATTGAACTTCAGGAATTAAAGACCCAACTGCAGGAATTGTTAGACATCGGTTTCATTCGTCCTAGTACTTCTCCTTGGGGTGGTCCTGTTCTATTCTTGAAAAAGAAAGATGGGAGTATGCGACTTTGTATTGATTATCGGGAGTTAAATCATGTCACCATTAAAAATTGGTACCCATTGCCACGTATTGATGACCTGTTTGACCAGTTGCAAGGAGCCAAATTCTTTTCAAAGATTGATCTTCGTTCCGGATATCACCAATTGATGATTAGAACCGATGACATTCCAAAGACGGCTTTCAGAACTCGGTACGGGCATTATGAATTCCTAGTCATGTCCTTTGGATTGACTAATGCTCCTGCTGCCTTCATGGATATGATGAACCGAGTATTCAAGGAATATTTGGATCACTTTGTGGTCGTCTTTATTGATGACATCCTCATATATTCCAAAACCCGTGAAGATCATGAGCAACACTTGAGGCTGATACTCCAAAAGCTTCGTGAATATAAGCTTTATGCCAAGTTGAAGAAATGCGAGTTCTGGCTTGAGGAGGTAGCATTCCTTGGGCATGTGGTATCAAGTCATGGAATATCTGTTGACCCAAAAAAGATTGAAGCTATTCAAAGCTGGGAGGAACCTAAATTAGTGACCGAAGTACGTAGTTTTCTCGGCTTAGCTGGTTATTATCGGAGATTCGTAGAAGGGTTTTCTCGAATCACTACTCCACTAACTCAGCTGACTCAGAAAGATACAAAGTTCAGTTGTAGCGAGAAATGTGAGAAGAGTTTTCAAGAACTCAAGAGGAGACTCATTTCAGCACCTGTTCTGACAATACCATCTGGTTCGGAGGGATTTGTCATCTACAGTGATGCTTCGGGCAAAGGGTTAGGATGTGTTCTAATGCAACATGGGAAAGTCATAGCCTATGCCTCACAAAAACTCAAAGAATATGAGAGGAATTATTCTACTCATGATCTAGAGTTGGCAGCTGTTGTCTTCGCACTAAAGATTTGGAGGCATTACTTGTATAGGGAGAAAGTGGAGATCTTTAAGGATCATAAAAGCCTCAAATATTTCTTCACTCAAAAAGAACTCAACATGCGACAACGACGTTGGCTTGAACTGTTGAAAGATTACGATCATACCATCCAATACCATCCTGGAAAAGCGAACGTGGTAGCTGACGCATTGAGTAGAAGATCATATGCAAGTGTGAATGCGATATTGTCAACGCAAAGGCCCATTTTGTGTGACTTACAAAGGATGAAGATAAAGTTAAAGACTCCAGGGACCCATGTGATGATGGCGAATATACGAGTAGAACCGACTTTAATTGATAAAATAAAAGCTGCTCAAGTTATAGATTCGGAGCTGATGCGTATGAGGAAGAAAGTGCAAGAAGGTGCGATGCTGGAAGCAAGAATCGATGAAGAAGGAATACTTCGAGTCAACTCCAGACTTTGTGTTCCTAACGACCCTGATTTAAAGTATAAAATCATGATTGAGGCGCATAACACACCGTTTGCAATCCATCCTTGGAGTACCAAAATGTATCATGATATTCGTCATACATTTTGGTGGAGCAATATGAAGAGAGAGATAGCATTGTTTATCTCAAGGTGTCTAACGTGTCAACGAGTCAAGGCGGAGCATCAAGTACCAAAAGGTCCATTGCAACCACTTGAAATTCTAGAATGGAAGTAGGAGCACATTACCCTGGATTTCGTTACCGGTCTTCCCAAAGTTTCTCAAGGCATAGATGCGATTTGGGTCATTGTTGATAGATTGACCAAGTCTGCTCATTTCTTCTGCGAATCGAGAAACTTATACACTTGAACGTCTTGCTCAGATATATATAAACGAGGACCGTAAGATCGCATGGTATACAAAGATCCATAGTTTCTGATCGAGACCCAAGATTCACTTCACGATTTTGGGTTAGTTTACAAAAACCTATGGGCATGGATTTACGATTTAGTTCGGCATATCATCCTCAGACGGACGGACAATTAGAGAGGACTATTCAAACTCTTGAAGATTTATTAAGACTCTGTGTCCTTGACTTCAAGGGAAGTTGGGACAACTTCTTACCGTTGGTGGAGTTTTCCTACAACAACAGTTATAAAGCAAGTATTGGCATGGCTCCATTCGAGGCGTTATATGGAAGAAAGTGTCATTCTCCAGTATGTTGGGATGAGGTGAATGAAGCAACGTTGTTGGGACCGGAGTTAGTACGTATGACTACGGAAAAGATTCAAACGATCCGACAACGTATAAAAACCTCACAAGATCGACAAAAGAGTTATGCTGATCTTCATCGAAAGGACGTGGAATTCGATATAGGAGATCATGTGTTGTAACGTGTTGCTCCATGAAAAGGAGTTACAAGATTTGGAAATAGTGGAAAGCTCAATCCTCGATTCATCGGCCCATTTTTTATCCTTGATCGAGTAGGAACTGTGGCCTATAGACTCGCTTTACCGCCAAGTATGTCTCGTGTTCATACGTTTTTCACATATCCATGTTACGTATATATGTGGAAGACCCGAACCACATTATTGAGTTAGAACCGGACGAAATAGCGGAAGATTTGACGTATAAAGAGGTTCCTATTCAAATCTTGGATAAGAAGGAACATATTCTACGCTCCAAGGTTATACCTCAAGTCAAAGTTTTGTGGAGAAACCACGATGTTGAGGAAATGACTTGGGAGTTAGAATCTGAAATGAAATCAAGGTATCCTTACCTCTTCAATATACCAGGTACGTACCCTAATTTCGAGGGCGAAATTTTATAAGAATGGGAGATTGTAAAACCCCAACTTTTTGAATAAAGATGAATTTTCTATAAATATTATTTTTGAATATTATGGAGTGAAATTGATATAATTTTATAGTTGTGGGTAATATTTATAAATTTTGCAAAGTATGCAAGTTGTTGTATAATAATTGATTGGTCGGGGAATATTCTTTTTGTCAGGGAATATCCGTACGACGGTACAATCATTGGTGGACCCCACAACGGAATTATTGTCGGAATGAGAAAATGACAAAAATATTTTCATGAAAATAACGGCGGAAGTTTTACCGTTAATACTGTTGAACTACTCGGTAGTAAAAGTACAGTAATACGCGTGGTTTGCATAGTAGTACACGGTATTAATTATTGATGCTTACGTGATAAGTCACTCAGTTTTGTTGGTATTATTAATGTAATAATACAAAAAATCTTTTTATATAAAACAAAATACATTTATAAAGTTATTCTATAAATAGAATATATTATATTCTATTATGCATAGTATTTCATAGTGTCTGCATAGTGTTTTGCATTTGATTTCTATACCATGTATCTGGCGACTCAAGATGGGTGATGTATACCTAATTTTGGGGCTTCACAGCTAGGGTTTTCTAATCGAACGTTGACGTTCTTAATATATACTTAGGGTTTGTTACATATATCATTTATCTGGTCAACCCTTGACCCTTAACCACATCATGCACGCATATACACAAAACATAAACGCTTATTTCCTTAATCCTGAATAATTCACCTAAATCCTTCACAGAATTTTGAAATCCTCAAAATTTCATCTTAAAAATATCAAATGCATACACTAATTTTTTGTCTAGGTTCTAATTTTGAACCTTAAATCAATTAATTTTTTTTAAAAAAATATTCAAAATTCTCGAGTTGTCACATTCACCCCTTCTTCTAAAAATTTCGTCCCCGAAATTTACCTTACACCTTACACCATACTGCTTACACCATTCATTCTTATCATCACATGCTACTCAATACACCACTCATAAGAGTAAAAATTTTCAAATTTTGCTGAGGAGTCATATAGACTATTTGTCTGTCATTTTTGCAAAGGTTATATGGAAATTCATCCGCAAACCGTCATAACTTACAGACACAAAGGGTGATTAGCCCGATATGCCCTGTACTGGCCAAGTACTGATTTTAACTATTTCTCTTCACTGCCATAGGCACAAAATTCTACCTCAGTCTTATTGGATTTCGCACCAAAATAATTTAGTTCGGGAAAATTTCTTTCAATGAACACTTAGAGTTTTTCATAATATTAGTCTAGCTGAATCGAATAGCATAGACTCATATCAATAATTCAATTCAATCGAATTATTTAAGTGTAGCCAAATCCCGTTGGCAAATTAAAATTTTTGAAAATATTTTCGAGAATGACGTCGTGATGTCGTCTTGTATTAACAAATTGGTTTGAGGATGCTTGATCATTATATGACTTTGTCATAACACATCATACGATAGTGGAATAACGATTTTAGATCAAATTCACACTAAGTATGCTCAGATTTACAACTCCATCAACTTTTTCATCATCTCACATCAAAGTTACATGGTACATGAGTGATAAATAAAATATATTTTGATATTTCAAATCATTTGCGTCTAAATTTGAAATAAGTAGCATAGACTATACTTTAAACCGTTTCAAAAATGATTACGAGTCTACACATTTTTGAAGTCTAGCATCGCTAGGAGTTTCAGAAAACTTATGTCTCCACTAATAATCATTTGCTTAACAATCTATCTGTTCCTATAATCATTAATACTTCATTTACACATAACTATACCCAGTTCGTAAAACCACACTTATGAGTCCATAAATTGCCACAATCATATGAGTTTAAGAACTTTCTTGATGCACCTTTGGCGTCCATTCATTTGAGGGTTCATAAACATTTCATATAACTATGAATCAAGCATGTCACATAAGTATGAGTTTTAAGAACTCGTACTTAACCTTATATCCTCTACCTATAACCTATCTATCTGTTATACACATAAGAAAGGAATCACACTCTTAATATGCATATATCAAATAGCGCGACACAAACATTTCAATGATTATCATTGTCAAAAGTAAGTAGTTGTTACACCAAGTACAATTCCCCGCCCACACAAGGAATCATACAACTCAGATGCCGACATGAATCCTCAATTGAATCCCCTCCTAACACTAACACCCTTCTCAATACGAATTTCATTTAACTCGTATTCATAATCCTTTCCTGAATCTGTACCAATTCATAGTACAACTGACACCCAGCAATCTAGCTGTAAACTTTTCAATCATTCGCTTGATCCTTCTTCACACTATAAACTTATCCGATCACGGAGTGATCTCATCGTATATATTATAATTCATTTCTATATCTTGATCGTTTTGTTTAACGATCTCATATTACTGGACCTTTAGTTTTTTAGACTCTATCTATTCACCAATACTGTTCAACTTTATTATCAGAGTTAGGGAACTCTGTATCCTATAACTTGTCGAGATTCATCTTTGAATCTTCCCGACCGACTAACTCTATGTGAGTTAGATCTCACCCTAATCACTGCGGTTATTAGTCTCAGGTATTCCTACCTAAGGTTCATAACCTACATCTTTTATACCAACTGCGAGGGCCCCAAATCCGAGGTCCCGAATCACCGCGGATCAGGTTCGATCATTCTATAAAACTATTACTATTTGTGGAAGATGTAAACATAAATTGTTTATACATTAAACTTACACACTTTTCCCCAAGGTCGAGTAACCTTAACTTAATACACATATGTAACTTTTCAACACATAACATTATTAGCAAACTACACTATTACAAAACTAATCGCACACCATAACTTTAACCTGGAACTGTCTTGGACCTTTCCTTGTATCCGATGCGTTCACCTTAATCTGCAATGTTTTATCATGATATGTGACGTCCCCAAAATAGGTCCATTCCATCCAACCCATTCCGAGTCGCCAAATACATGGTACAGAAAACAACTACAACTTTATTACAACAATTTTCGTGCAAAATACAACAACACATATGTTGTGAGTTTTAATACCAACTATGACTCATGTCCCAACTATGCAAAGACTTCTCAAAGGATACCTTACATAAAGGTACAATCTAGAACAGTTTTAGAAATTAAAATCTATGGGAAGTGCTCAAGGAAACCTTTGTACATGGGAGGCCTTGCGTCTAGGTTATGATAGATATCATATGGCCACAGAATTATCCTTGGTTGACCTAATAGACCCCAAAGAAAAATGAGAAGATTACTATCATATTCTTCCCAATGGTGTGTCTTCTCTTGACATATCATTATCTCCACCGTCTCTAATTGAGAATTATACTTCAACCAAACTCCAAGATTATATAGGTAGTGCTCGTATATATACTCAGCAAGTGGATGAGCACATCCTTGTCTTATGATGATACGAGGTTGTATGTCATTAGACATCTTGTATGATAGTGGCAAAACACCCTTCCAACGTTGGGTTCGCTTCACCCTATTTGATTCAACAAATATAACTACTAAATAATGACCACCGTTCTATTCCCCTGTTACTCCCACTCGACCCAGCTACACTCGTATTACCTGAAAGGAATTATGAAGCAAAAGGGTGAGCACAACTAGCTCAGTAAAGAATATTATGACTAAAGATAAATAAATTATCAATAGTCTTCATCAGTAATAAATCAGAGATTTAGAACATATGGTAGATGATAAAAATTTTCAACCATAGTTGCAGCGGAATGAGCAATCCATTAGAAGAGTCAAATAGACTATAAAGTCTATTATCTTCTCCATGTTAAAAGTCCACCAACAATATTTTATCCCTGTAAGATCAATCAACAGTTTTGGTTCACAATCATTAGAATAACTCATAATCATAATTGTGGTTCTAAATTTCTCTTCGCATCCATGACGAAGATAATTTTCATCACCTGTCTTTACCTGAAACATCAAAGATCATGATTATACCAAATCACAATTCATGTTCATAATCATACTAATAAATTCATCTTTGCACTACGGGCCAAAGATATTCATCAACAGTTCATCTTTGCACTACATGGCAAAGATATTCAACAACAGTTCATCTTTGCACTACAGGCCAAAGATATTCATATCTCAAAGAAATACATAATCATTTCAGAATTTATATAAACCATAATTATAACCATATTGAACAAATCACCATTCACTTAAGCTAAAAATATTCCATTGTAAATTCAATGGTCATGATCATACTAGTCAACAATTCAACTTTGTACTACTGGCCAAGGAGAACCCATAGTCACGATCATACCAATACTTTACCCATCTTTACACTCAAGTCAAAGAGAATTTCAACATCAGGGTTATAAAAATGTTATATATGATAATAAAATCAATATAATCAATACATAGTTTTAATCTCCAGAGTAATATTCATAAATCAGCTATAATTTGGTTAGAAAAAGAAACCAATTTTGTAGTGAATAGTACCCGTGAATAGTAGTAACTCATGAATAGTAACTCGTGAATATTAACTCATGAATAGTAACTCATAAATAGTAACTCCTGAATAGTAACTCATGAATAGTAACCTGTCGTGAAAAGTTACTCATGAATAGTAAATCGTGAATAGTAACTCGTGAATAGTAACTCATGAATAGTAACCCCGACATGAAAAAGTTCCAAATTTGATAAAAATTTTCAACCAATATTTTGGCATAATGATATTGAAGAAAATATCATTTTAAGAAGAATATAACACCCCTTATTATCCCTTACAATCCCTTACTATCCCTTACCTCAAAAGAGCGATTATTACGATTTGGAATAACGCTGAACGAACTTGCACCGTAGAGCAACACTCAAGATATCAAAATACTCACAAGAATACACTCGATAATATAGAGAGTGAAATAGAGAGAAAACTTCAGTTTCTGGTGTGATTTTCAATTCTAACCTAAGCACCTATTTATAGGAAATTGCTTAGAACACCAAAGCAGAAAATTTAATAAAATATTATTATATTTATATAAATTTCCTACGTACACCAAGAATCTGAATTCAAAGACGGATTCAACACCGATCAGGCCCAAATTGATAATATAAAAACATTTTCTTAATAAAAATTATTAAAACTTCAAAATCAATTATTCCGGAACTTCAATAATTCATAATAAATAGCCCTTTTATCAGAAAATTTGAATCTTGCGAATTGTTATAGGAAATTAAATTCTCTACAACTTTCCAGAAGAAAGTTTTCCAAATTCAAATGCAAATCGATCAAAATCCACATACTGGACGATTTTACAAGCTATAATCAAATTTCAATTCAAGAAATGGGTCCACCAACATGTTTAACATGTTTTAAACAACTTTTGCAACAAAAATACTCTTCCTCCTCATATACTCATATATCCCACATTCATTGTAAAAATATCACCATTATTATATTATAATAATATAATAAAATAATATTTTATCAGAAAAGATAAAATATCAATTTTTAACAATTGTCACTTTAAAAATTTTCTCCATCTATATCCACATAAAATGAATATATTCCTTAACATAAAAATCATTAATTAATTATTCACAAATAATATTACAGAATCACAATACTGACAACCAGGCAGTTCCCAGGAAAGAGGGGGCTTTCCAATAAAAATTTATCCTTCTTGGCAATTAATTAGGTGACCAAACCTCTCCTTAGACGAACTTTCTAGACAGTGCCAATAATGTTATCTAATAATATTATTCAAATAATATGAATTATTGATTTGATAATAGAAAATCTTGTGTCGTGACAATTATTAAAACAACAATAATAGAAAATATCAACGCAGCAATTATTGAATCAAAAATAAAATATTGAACGGTAATTCTTTGTAACAATTATTGAGTAGTGCCTTCTTACGTAAGAATTAATAATTGGTGCAATACCTGGTAATATCTTCTTGTCTTGACAACGCGTATTACTATGTTTTTAACCAAAATTATTCCAACAATGATTAATTGGTAACAACTACGACGTTATTTATAAACAACTTATAGTTGTCATTTTCTTCATCCAATCGCTTTTACATTATGGGGCCCAAAAGGTTTTCAGCAACGTGTCGCATTTAATATTCCCCGAAGCGGAAGAATATTCCACGACCAAACGAATATTCCCGACAACAATGAGTATTTTATAACCACTTGCTTATTTAAAATATTTACACATATCACCCTTAACTTTAACCTTTTATCAATTTAACCATTTACTAAATAGAAAAATTGAATACTTTTATTTCATAAAATTCGGGGTCTTACAATCTCCCCTCCTTATGAAATTTCGTCCTCAAAATTTACGTACCTGGTATTTCAAAGAGTTGAGAATACCTTGCTTTCTTTTCAGATTCCATCTTTCCTGTCATCATGATTTCTCTATTGCACATCTCCTGTATTTCAGATATCATTCTAGAATACAGCTTCAAAAACAAAGGTTAATTTAACAAATTAACATATCACATAATATCCCGATATTATGACTGACCAACAAATAAGCTTCGGTAGGACACACTAACAAAGGATTTATTCAACTCTCCCCTCCTAGTTCTAATCCCAATCTCTGCCAGAGATCATATCCCTAAGCTCTAATACCAACTGTGACTCATGTCCCAACCATGGACAGCACCTCACAGTGGTACCTATCAGTTTGCCACCGCAGAACGGCGTCCCCTACGGAGAGTCTGGCTTCGGTGCATCCCCATCAACAGGAAGTCACCAGCAAGAGGCTCGAGGCTCTTTACTTATAGCTCTGATACCAAATGTGACGCCCCCGAAATAGGTCCATTCCATCCAACCCATTCTGAGTCGCCAAATACATGGTACAGAAAACAACTACAACTTTATTACAACAATTGTCTTGCAAAATACAACAACACATATGTTGTGATTTTAATACCAACTATGACTCATGTCCCAACTATGGACAACACCTCACAGTGATACCTTATATAAAGGTACAATCTAGAACTGTTTTAGAAATTAAAATCTTTGGGAAGTGCTCAAGGAAACCTTCGTTCATGGGAGGCCATAGGTCTAGGTTATTATAGATATCATATGGCCACTGAATTATCCTTGGTTGACCCAATAGACCCCAAAGAAACACAAGAAGATTACTATCATATTCTTCCCAATAGTGTGTCTTCTCTTAACATATCATTACCTCCACCGTCTCTAATTGAGAATTATACTTCAACCAAACTCCATGATTATATAAGTAGTGCTCGTATATATACTCAGCAAGTGGATGAGCACATCCTTGTCTTATGATGATACGAGGTTGTATGTCATTAGACATCTTGTATGATAGTGGCAAAACACCGTTCCAACATTGGGTTCCCTTCACCCTATTTGATTCAACAAATATAACTACTAAATGATGACCACCGCTTCTATTCCCTCATTACCCCCATCGACCCTAGCTACACTCGTATTACACGAAAGGAATTGTGAAGCAAAGGGTGAGCACAACTAACTCGATAAAGAATATTATGACTAAAGATAAATAAATTATCAATAGTCTTCATCAGTAATAAATTAGAGATTTAGAACATATGGTAGATGATAAAACTTTTCAACCATAGTTGCAGCGGAATGAGCAATCCATTAGAAGAGTCAAATAGACCATAAAGTCTATTATCTTCTCCATGTTAAAAGTCCACCAACAATGTTTTATCCCTGTAACATCAATCAATAGTTCTGGTTCACAATCATATGAATAACTCATAATCATAATTGTGGTTCAAAATTTCTCTTCTCATCCATGAGCGAAGATAATTTTCATCATCATCCTTTACACGAAACATCAAAGATCATGGTTATACCAAATCACAATTCCTGTTCATAATCATACTAATAAATTCATCTTTGCACTACGGGCCAAAGATATTCATCAACAGTTCATCTTTGTACTACATGGCAAAGATATTCAACAACATGTCATCTTTGCACTACAGGCCAAAGATATTCATATCTCATAGAATTACATAATCATATCAGAATTTATATAAACCATAATTATAACCATGTTGAACAATTCACCTTGCACTTAAGCTAAAAATATTCCATTATAAATTCAATGGTCATGATCATACTAGTCAACAATTCAACTTTGCACTACTGGCCAAGGAGAACCCATAGTCACGATCATACCAATACTTTACCCATCTTTACACTCAAGTCAAAGAGAATTTCAACATCAGGGTTATGAAAATGTTATATATGATAATAAAATCAATATAATCAATACATAGTTTTAATCTCCAGAGTAATATTCATAAATCAACTATAATTTGGTTAGAAAAAGAAACCAATTTTGTAGTGAATAGTACCGTGAATAGTAACTCATGAATAGTAACTCGTGAATAGTAACTCGTGAATCGTAACTCATGAATAGTACCTCATGAATAGTAACCCGTCATGAATAGTAACTCGTGAATAGTAAATCGTGAATAGTAACTCGTGAATAGTAACTCATGAATAGTAACTCGTGAATAGTAACTCATGAATAGTAACCCCGACATGAAAAAGTTCCAAATTTGATAAAAATTTTCAACCAATATTTTGGCATAATGATATTGAAGAACATATCATTTTAAGAAGAATATAACACCCCTTACTATCCCTTACAATCCCTTACTATCCCTTACCTCAAAGGAGTAGTACTTCTGACTGGAATAACGCTGAACGAACTTGCACCATATAGCAACACTCAAGATATCAAAATACTCACAAGAATATACTTGATAATATAGAGAGTGAAATAGAGAGAAAACTTCAGTTTCTGGTGTGATTTTTAATTCTAATGTAAACACCTTTTTATAGGAAATTGCTTAGAACACCAAAACAGAAAATTTAATAAAATATTATTATATTTATATAAATTTCCTACGTACACCAAGAATTTGAATTCAGCATGCATTCAACACCAGTGGGGCCCACCAACAATATAAAAAATGTTTTTCTTAATAAAAATTATTAAAACTTCAAAATAAATTATTCCGAAACTTTAATAATTCATAATAAATAGCCCTTTTATCAGAAAATTTGAATCTTGCGAATTGTTATAGGAAATTCAATCCTCTACAACTTTCCAGAAGAAAGTTTTTCCAAATTCCAAACAGAAATTGACCGAAATTCACATACGGACGATTTTACAAGCAATAATCAAATTTCAGTCAAGAAATGGGTCCACCAACATGTTTAACATGTTTTAAACAACTTTTGCAACAAAAATACTCTTCCTCCTCATATACTCATATATCCCACATTCATTGTAAAAATATCACCATTATTATATTATAATAATATAATAAAATATTATTTTATCAGAAAAGATAAAATATCAATTTTTAACAATTGTCACTTTAAAAATTTTCTCCATCTATATCCACATAAAATGAATATTTTTCTTATCATAAAAATCAATAATTAATTATTCACAAATAATATTACAGAATCACAATACTAACAACCAGACAGTTCCCAGGAAAGAGGGGGCTTTCCAAGAAGAATTTCTCCTTACTGGCGCGCAATTAGGTGACCAAACCTCTCCTTAGACAGAACTTTCTAGACATTGCTAATAATTTATCTAATAAAATTATTCAAATAATATGAATTATTGATTTGATAATAGAAAATACTGTGCAGTGACAATTATTAAAATAACAATAATATAAAATATCAACGCAGCAATTATTGAATCAAAAATAAAATATTGAGCGATAATTCTTTGTAACAATTATTGAGTAGTGCCTTCTTACGTAAGAATTAATAATTGGTGCAATCTGGTAATTACTCTTGTGCAACAACGGGTATTATTGTGTGTTTTAACCACCGGGTATTCCAACGGTATTAATTGAACAACTACTTCTGACGTTATTTATAAACAACTTATACTTGTCGTTTTCTTCATCCAATCGCTTTTCGTTATTGGGCCCACAAAAGGCTGCGCCGTCGTACGAATATTCCCCGACAAGAAGAATATTCCATGACCAAACGAATATTCCCCGACAACAATGAGTATTTTATAACCACTTGCTTATTTAAAATATTTACATATATCACCCTTAACTTTAACCTTTTATCAATTTAACCATTTACTAAATAGAAAAATTGAATACTTTTATTTCATAAAATTCGAGGTCTTACAATCTCCCCTCCTTATGAAATTTCGTCCTCGAAATTTACGTACCTGATATTTCAAAGAGTGAGAATACCTTGCTTTCATTTCATTCCATCTTTTTTAAATAAAAGGAATTTCCTTTATTTATTATATCATTCTAAATAGTAAGGGTTGATTTGATTAATGTGGATAGTTAAGGGTTAAATATCATATTATGATATTTCAAAATAAGCAAGTGGTTATAAAATATTCCTATTTCTAATCCCGATCTCTACCGGAGATTATCTATCGAAGACCAAAAATTTTTTTAAATAAAAAGAATTTCTTTATTTATTATCTTGAAATAGTAAGGGTTGATTTGATTAATGAATATTAAATGCAAATATTTCAAAATAAGCAAGTGGTTATAAAATATTCATTGTTTTGGTCGTGAATATTCAGACCAATGTGAATATTCGTATGCGCCCAGCCCCATGTGTGGCCCCCATAACGGAAAGCGATTGGATGAGGAAAGCGACAAAGTTTGGGTGGTTATAAATAGCAGCGTGGTTATTCTGAGATTAAAATTGTTGGAATACCCGGTGGTTAAAATCTGATGTCTGGCGTGGTTGCCGCGATAGCACACGGTATTGCATAGTATTGTTGAATTATTGATCCTTACGTAAGATGGCACTTTTCGATAATTTTCCACGGTGAATTCTTTATTCAATATTTTATTTTATTGATTCATAATTCTTTGCGTTGATATTTTATATTATTGTTGTTCAATAATTGTCCTTTGCATTATCTCCATTATCGGATCAATAATTCATATTATTTGAATAATATTATTAGATAACATTATTGGCAATGTCTAGAAAGTTACATCGAGGAGAGGTTTGGTCACCTAATTGCGGCGCCCGATGAGGAGAAATCCTTATCGGAAGCCCCTCTTTCTGAGGAGCGACTGGTTGTCATAAATGTGATTACGTAATATTATTTGTGAATAATTAATTATTGATTCATATGATAAAGAAATATTTATTTTATGTGAATATAAATGATGGATTTATTTATGTGGTTATAAATGAAGAAATTATTGTTGAGGTGTTTTATCGATATTTTATCGGTTGGAGGTATTAAAAATCAAATCGGGGTTTTTGAGATATATTGCGGGGTTATAATTTTTAATCAAATAGTTGGATTGTGGTAATTTTTGGATATGTTATACATATATAAGTTGAGTATATGTCTACAAATTTTGAGCCGTTAAAAATTCACGAATGATTTGTTATGAATTTTAAGAGGTGTCTGATTAGGAAATTAGGTTTATAATTGATTTTGGTGGAAAATTCTAGAATTGAGTGGGCCCCACTTGTGGTTGGTGAAAAAATGTGCTGAATTTTATTTCAAATGTGGTGGGTGGCAATAGTAGCGAGTAAAAGCCATCGGTGTGGTTGGTCGAGTGCCTTGGTGGGCTAACATTTTCTATAAATAGAGGCTAAGTTAGAATTGAAAATCACACGAAAATAAAGTTTTCTCTCTTTCTCTCTATATTATCGGCGTATTCTTGTGAGTATTTTGAGTATACTTTGAGTATTGTTAGGCGATTGCAAGTTCCTTGACACTTATATCAGGTGTTTCAACTAGAAATCTTGATTCTTTGAGGTAAGGGATGTTATTTTCTTCTCGAATGATATTATTTCTTGATATCATTATCTTTGAAATATTGGTTGGAACTTTTTATCAAATTTGGAACTTTTTCATATCGGGGTTACTATTCATGAGTTACTATTCACGAGTTACTATTCATGAGTTACTATTCACGAGTTCTTATTCACGAGTACTATTAATGAAGCGTGAAGATGTTTTTTGTGGAATTTCTATCTTTTGGTGTCGGAGTTACTATTCATTATCGGCCTTTATTCACGTATCTGACACTATTCACGAATCGGCACTATTCATAGAAAAATAAAAATTTTTCTTTTAAATCTAAAATATCTATTACGGATACTAGCTTTGATTGTATCCATGTTTTGATCATTCTTGAATTTTACTTCACTATGATTATTTTTGAGGTATTGTTGGACATGGATAAAACAAAATCTGAATCCTTAATCCTTAATCCTTGTCATTTTGTTTCCTTTGGATTCGTTCTTTAAAAATATTTTCATCATCCTCGGTCTTAAATGATGATATTATTGAATATCTTTGGCTTTGTAGTGCAAAGATGAATGATTTCTGAAGAATATCTTTGGCACATAGTGCAAAGATGAATAATTTCGATGAATATCTTTGGCCTTTAGTGCAAAGATGAGCAGTGTTGAGATGAACATGGCCAGAAGATGAATATCTTTGGCCTTTAGTGCAAAGATGAGCAGTGTTGAGATGAACATAATGGGCCGATGAATATCTTTGGCTGTAGTGCAAAGATGAATATTTGATTTGAGATGAATATTGATTGATGTTCTGAGGGATAAAATATTGATGATGGTTTATTAAATTCATAGATTATAGTAGATTTCATTCTCTACGTAACTCTTCTATGAATTATTATTTCATTCTGCGAATATTGATTTGAAACTTGTTGTCTATTGTATTCTATCAGTTTTTCCTGTTGGAGACTAACGATAATTTGTTGTATATTATCTTAGTCATAACATTCTTCTTGGGCTAGTTGAGCTCACCCTTTTCCTTGTTGTTCCATTTTTCTTCTCGGGAGGCGAGAATGTAGCGAGTACTAGTCGGGGTATGGAATGAAGGTTCTAGAGAGAGTTGTTTAGTAGTCCTCACCATTATTGTAAAATAATGTATCAATAAATGTGATGAGGATTTATTTGAGTATAAATATTGTCTAGAAGATAATATTTGTATTTAAACTCACAGATTTTATTGTTGTGATAATAAAGTTGTAGTTGTTTACGTACCATGTATTTGGCGACTCGAGAATGGGTTGGATGGAATGGACCTATTTTGGGGTCGTCGTCACGGTTAATATCGAGCTTAGGGATATGATCTCTGGCGGAGATCGGGGAATAGAACTAGGAGGGAGGCGAATAAATCCTTTGCTAGTGTGTCCTACCTAAGCTTATTTGTTAGTTGGTCGATTATATAGGGATATTATGTGATTGATTTCCTTAATTAACCCTTGTTTTATGGCGGTATTTGAGAATGTCGTGAGAATATTAATAGTGGTGTAAATGAGGCCGTGGAGATGCACATACTTAACAACGAGGAGAGCGTGCAGCAGTGGCAATGTACCTCCTGAATAACACCACTTTGAAAGCGGATGATGAGCGAGGGATGTTTAAAAGCTTTTTGCGATTCATGCAAAATCGAGACGAGGAGACTTCGTGTTCAAAATCTGAGGAGGAGATGATAGCAATTCACGGGTGGTCACGACCCAAGCGGTTCAAAGTTGGGACCACGAGTGCAGGAAAGCGAGATCCGATCATGGCGGAAACATGGGTCAAAGCAAATTACCAAGATATTCGATGTCTTGGGATGCGAAGAATAGAAAGTTCCATTCGCTACTTTTATGTTAAAGTGGCGGCGATTCTTGGTGGGAATCGTGAAGCGTACCCATTCAATTTTCGGCATGTCGTGGGAGGCGTTTGAAAGCAGTTCAATGACAAGTACTTCCACGAAAGTATTAAATCGTATGAAGGAAGTGGAGTTTATTAGATTGGAAGCGAGAATAACATGGCGGTGTCCCGATCGAGGCGAAGTTTGCGGAGTTATCGGTTTGCACCTCATTTGGTGGAGAATGAGGCGCGTATGGCGGATGTTTACGAGAGGTTTGAAACGGCGTCGTCGATATCTCATTTCTCATAAATTTTCTCTCTATTCGGATGTTGTATAGCGAGGCTCGATTGTTAGAAGCGAGATAACGATACGTTCAACCGAGGGACCATAACGAGGATCATACCAAAGATAGCGATCATCGAAATAACGATAACCGGTGGAGAAAGAAAATACGGACAAAGCGGTAACCACTCTGGTGGTAATCGTGGCCATGAAAATAGAAGAAGCGAGTTGGGAGGAGATTTTAAAAGAGGAGATTCAACAACGACCATGTGAAGGCGTCGGCGCTTTGTGCAACTAGTTTTAAGGGAGGAGAACGACCACCGATTCATATCTTACAAATCACGGAAAGAGGGACATATCGGTCAAAGCGCCTGACATTCAAGATATGTTATAATTGTGGAAAAGAAGGACATATCGCTCGAGATTATGCGATATCGAAACCCAGATCCGGTGAGGAATGGTGACTCAAAAGGATGTCCCGAAAAAGTCAAAGTCAGCGATTCACGGAAGGCGTTTGTCGTGGCCGGTCAAAATCTGAGGAACGAGCGAAGTTAGCACGCAGGTTAGTTAATTATAAATTCTTGCGAAGTTTATACCTTACTAGAATCTGGGTTCTACCCATTCTTTTATCTCTCTTGCTTGCGCTCAGCGTTTGAACTTGACTACGGAGAAATTAGACTTTGACCTATTTATGGAGACTCGTTAGGAGAAACTTTCATTACATCCGTTGTTTAAAAAATCTTGTTTGATTCAAGTTGGCACTATCACATTACACATTAACCTTATTTCTATAGAGATATTTGCTTTTGATGTGATTTTAAGGTTAACTACTCATCATGCCAAATTGATTGCTTTTGTAAGGTTGTTAGTTTTCATATTCCTAAGCAACTTTGTTATTGAATTCAAACAATCAAACCATTGTAGTCAAACATTTTCATATCAAGCCATGAAGTCATTCGTTTATTACGGATGTCGAGTTTTCTAAGTCCATGTTATGGATTTGAATAAAGACACGTCGATTTGAATAATATTCTTGTTGTTATTGATTTTTCTGGCGTATTTCTGAAGAATTTCTTGGCTTACTCCCAAAGGCGATATTAAATTTTGTATCGACTTTGAACTTCGGTACAAAACTCATTTCTAAAATCTCATATCGAATGGCTCTATTGAACTTGAGGAGTTAAAAATTCAACTATAAATTTGGTACATGAGCCTTTATCTTGTGACTTCCTTTGTGGAATTCACCGAAGCGAGACTCTCTGTAGGGGACACCATATTAGATGCGATAGTAAATTGATAGGTGTCATTGTAGCGTCTTATCGAGGGTTGGGATATGAGTCACGATTGAGAACAACCTAAGTCGGTAATCGAAATCGTAGCTTTCTAGGCTTAGTTGGTTATTATCGGAGATTCGTTGAAGGATATTCTCGAATCGCTATTCCATTAACGTGGTGACTCATAGAGATACAAAATTCGAATGGAGCGAGGAATGTGGGAAGAGCTTGAAGAACTCGAGAGGAGACTCATTTGAATTACATGTTACGACCATGCCATCTGGAAAAGCGAGCGTGGTAGGCGGCGTGTTGAGTAGAAGATCGTATATCTGAAAATCTGATGCGATATTGTCAAAAACTAATTTAAGTATAATATACAAATAATAGAGATGGAGATGAAAACTCTAGGTACCTACGTTGATGATATCTGAGTATAATCGACTTTAATCGATAAAGTTAAAATTTATTCAAGCTACACACACGGGTGATGATGAATTTGAAGAAGGAGGTGCGAAGTTGTTATTTCAAAAGCGAGAATCGGCGAGGTGAGAAAAGCTCAAACCTTGATTTATTAATCCGGTTGAAATTCTCGATCGAATAGGAGCGTGGCCTATAGACTCGTTTCTGGTCAAGTATGGCGTGTTCATAACGTTTTTCACGTATCGATGTTACGACCGAACTTCGTCATTGAGTTAGAAGCCGGACGAGATAGCCAGAAGACTTAACGTGAGGAGGAGGTACTGTCGAAGATTTTGGATAGGAAGGAGCATGTCCCTACAGCCTGAAAGGTCATACCACAAGTTAAAGTTTTGTGGAGGAATCATGCTATAGAGGAAATGACACAGGGAATTGGAAGCGGAAATGAAAGCGAGGTATCCTCATCTTTTGAAACACCGAGTCGTCGTCGTCGATTTAGAGGCGAAATTTCATAAGGAGGGAGGTTGTAAGACCCAAAATTTTTTTAAATAAAAGGAATTTCCTTTATTTATTATCTTGAAATAGTAAGGGTTGATTTGATTAATGTGGATAGTTAAGGGTTAAATCATGAAATATTTCAAAATAAGCAAGTGGTTATAAAATATTCATTGTTTTGGTGGTGGAATATTAAATGTTTTGTCGGGGAATATTAAATGCGGCCAGCAGCGAGCGACCATGTGGGCCCCATAACGAAAGCGATTGGATGAGGAAAAAACGACAAAGTTTGGGTGGTTATAAATAGCAGCGTAGTTATTCTGAGTTTAAGGCTGTTGGAATACCGGTGGTTAAAATCTGATGTCTGGCGTGGTTGCACGATGTAGCACGGTATTGCATAGTATTGTTGAATTATTGATCCTTACGTAAGATGGCACTTTCTCGATAATTTTCCACGATGAATTCTTGTTCAATATTTTATTTTATTGATTCAATAATTCTTTGCGTTGATATTTTATATTATTGTTGTTCAATAATTGTCCTTTTGCACATATCTCCATTATCGGATCAATAATTCATATTATTTGAATAATATTATTAGATAGCATTATTGGCAATGTCTAGAAAGTTACATCTAGGAGAGGTTTGGTCACCTAATTGCGGCGCCCGATGAGGAGAAATCCTTATTGGAAAGCCCCTCTTTCTGAGGAGCGGCTGGTTGTCATAAATGTGATTACGTAATATTATTTGTGAATAATTAATTATTGATTCATATGATAAAGAAATATTTATTTTATGTGGATATAAATGATGGATTTATTTATGTGGTTATAAATGAAGAAATTATTGTTGAGGTGTTTTATCGATATTTTATCGGATTGGAGGTATTAAAAATTAAATCGGGGTTTTTGAGATATATTGCGGGATTATAATTTTTAATCAAATGGATTTGGATTGTGGTAATTTTTGGATATGTTATACATATATAAGTTGAGTATATGTCCACAAATTTTGAGCCGTTAAAAATTCACGAATGATTTGTTATGAATTTTAAGAGGTGTCTGATTAGGAAATTAGGTTTATAATTGATTTTGGTGGAAAATTCTAGAATTGAGTGGGCCCCACTTGTGGTTGGTGAAAAAATGTGCTGAATTTTATTTCAAATGTGGTGGGTGGCAATAGTAGCGAGTAAAGCCATCGGTGCTTGTCAAGTCTCCTTGGTAGGGCTAACATTTTCTATAAATAGAGGCTAAGTTAGAATTGAAAATCACACGAAAATAAAGTTTTCTCTCTTTCTCTCTCTATATTATCGGCGTATTCTTGTGAGTATTTTGAGTATACTTTGAGTATTGTTAGGCGGTGCAAGTTCCTTGACACTATATCCAGGTGTTTCAACTAGAAATCTTGATTCTTTGAGGTAAGGGATGTTATTTTCTTCTCGAATGATATTATTTCTTGATATCATTATCTTTGAAATATTGGTTGGAACTTTTTATCAAATTTGGAACTTTTTCATGTAGGGGTTACTATTCATGAGTTACTATTCACGAGTTACTATTCATGAGTTACTATTCACGAGTTCTTATTCACGAGTACTATTAAGCGAAGCGTGAAGATGTTTTTTGTGGAATTTCTATCTTTTGGTGTCGGAGTTACTATTCACGTATACGGCCTTATTCGCGTATCTGACACTATTCACGAATCTATTCGAATCGGCACTATTCATAGAAAAATAAAAATTTTTCTTTTAAATCTAAAATATCTATTACGGATACTAGCTTTGATTGTATCCATGTTTTGATCATTCTTGAATTTTACTTCACTATGATTATTTTTGAGGTATTGTTGGACATGGATAAAACAAAGTACGAATCCTTAATCCTTAATCCTTGTCATTTTGTTTCCTTTGGATTAGTTCTTTAAAAATATTTTTCATCATCCTCGGTCTTAAATGATGATATTATTGAATATCTTTGGCTTTTGTAGTGCAAAGATGAATGATTTCTGAAGAATATCTTTGGCACATAGTGCAAAGATGAATAATTTCGATGAATATCTTTGGCCTTTAGTGCAAAGATGAGCAGTGTTGAGATGAACATGGCCAAGTGATGAATATCTTTGGCCTTTAGTGCAAAGATGAGCAGTGTTGAGATGAACATATTGGGTGATGAATATCTTTGGCTGTGGTGCAAAGATGAATATTTGATTTGAGATGAATATTGATTGATGTTACGAGGATAAAATATTGATGATGGTACATTTAAATTCATAGATTATAGTAGATTTCATTCTCTCGTAACTCTTACATGAATTATTATTTCATTTGCGAATATTGATTTGAAACTTGTTGTCTATTGTATTCTATCAGATTTTTCCTGTTGGAGACTAACGATAATTTGTTGTATATTATCTTAGTCATAACATTCTTCTTTGGGCTAGTTGAGCTCACCCTTTTCCTTGTTGTTCCATTTTTCTTCTCGGGAGGCGAGAATGTAGCGAGTACTAGTCGGGTAATGGATGGAATGAAGGTTCTAGAGAGAGTTGTTTAGTAGTCCTCACCATTATTGTAAAATAATGTATCAATAAATGTGATGAGGAAATATTGTGATGATATTTGATTTAAACTTTTTTATTGTTGAGTATAAATATAGTTGTTTATGCAGAAGATAATATTTGTATTTAAACTCCCAAGCTTTTTGTGACTCTTGTGATAATAAAGTTGTAGTTGTTTGCCACGCAGCGTGTATTTGGCGATCTCAACAGAAGTCAATGGGTTGGATGGAATGGACGCCCCCATTTTGGAACCAAACTCCAAGATTATATAGGTAGTGCTTGTATATATACTTAGCAAGTGGATGAGCACATCCTTGTCTTATGATGATACGAGGTTGTATGTCATTAGGCATCTTGTATGATAGTAGCAAAACACCCTTCCAACGTTGGGTTCGCTTCACCCTATTTGATTCAACAAATATAACTACTAAATGATGACCACCATTCTATTCCCCTGTTACCCCCGCTCGACCTAGCTACACTCGTATTACCTGAAAGGAATTGTGAAGCAAAAGGGTGAGCACAACTAGCTCAGTAAAGAATATTATGACTAAAGATAAATAAATTATCAATAGTCTTCATCAGTAATAAATTAGAGATTTAGAACATATGGTAGATGATAAAACTTTTCAACCATAGTTGCAGCGGAATGAGCAATCCATTAGAAGAGTCAAATAGACCATAATCTTCTCCATGTTAAAAGTCCACCAACAATGTTTTATCCCTGTAACATCAATCAATAGTTCTGGTTCACAATCATATGAATAACTCATAATCATAATTGTGGTTCAAAATTTCTCTTCTCATCCATGACGAAGATAATTTTCATCATCTGTCTTTACCTGAAACATCAAAGATCATGGTTATACCAAATCACAATTCCTGTTCATAATCATACTAATAAATTCATCTTTGCATTACGGGCCAAAGATATTCATCAACAGTTCATCTTTGCACTATAGGGCAAAGATATTCAACAACAGGTCATCTTTGCACTACAGGCCAAAGATATTCATATCTTAAAGAAATACATAATCATTTCAGAATTAATATAAACCATAATTATAATCATGTTGAACAATTCACCTTGAACTTAAGCTAAAAATATTCCATTATAAATTCAATGGTCATGATCATACTAGTCAAGAATTCAACTTTGCACTACTAGCCAAGGAGAACCCATAGTCACGATCATACCAATATTTTACCCATCTTTACACTCAAGTCAAAGAAAATTTCAACATCAGGGTTATAAAAATGTTATATATGATAATAAAATCAATATAATCAATACATAGTTTTAATCTCCAGAGTAATATTCATAAATCAACTATAATTTGGTTAGAAAAAGAAACCAATTTTGTAGTGAATAGTACCCGTGAATAGTAACTCATGAATAGTAACTCGTGAATAGTAACTCATGAATAGTAACTCATAAATAGTAACTCTTGAATAATAACTCATGAATAGTAACCCATCGTGAAAAGTAACTCATGAATAGTAACTCGTGAATAGTAACTCATGAATAGTAACCCCGACATGAAAAAGTTCCAAATTTGATAAAAATTTTCAACCAATATTTTGGCATAATGATATTGAAGAAAATATCATTTTAAGAAGAATATAACACCCCTTACCATCCCTTACAATCCCTTACTATCCCGTTCCTCAAAAGAGCAGTATTTCTGATTGGAATAACGCTGAACGAACTTGCACCGTAGAGCAACACTCAAGTTATCAAAATACTCACAAGAATACACTCGATAATATAGAGAGAGAAATAGAGAGAAAACCTCAGTTTCTGGTGTGATTTTCAATTCTAACCTAAGCACCTATTTATATGAAATTTCTTAGAACACCAAAGCAGAAAATTTAATAAAATATTATTATATTTATATAAATTTCCTACGTACACCAAGAATCTGAATTCAGCATGCATTCAACACCAGTGGGGCCCACCAACAATAAAAAAAATGTTTTTCTTAATAAAAATTATTAAAACTTCAAAATCAATTATTCCAGAACTTCAACAATTCATAATAAATAGCCCTTTTATCAAAAAATTCGAATCTTGCAACTATTTATAGGAAATTCAATTCTCTACAACTTTCCAGAAGAATGTTTTTCCAAATTCCAAATAGAAATTGACCGAAATCCATATACGGACGATTTTACAAGCTATAATCAAATTTCAGTCAAGAAATGGGTCCACCAACATGTTTAACATGTTTTAAACAACTTTTGCAACAAAAATACTCTTCCTCCTCATATACTCATATATCCCACATTCATTGTAAAAATATCACCATTATTATATTATAATAATATAATAAAATATTATTTTATCAGAAAAAATAAAATATCAATTTTTAACAATTGTCACTTTAAAAATTTTCTCCATCTATATCCACATAAAATGAATATTTTTCTTATCATAAAAATCAATAATTAATTATTCACAAATAATATTACAGAATCACAATACTGACAACCAGGCAGTTCCCAAGAAATAGGGGGCTTTCCAATAAGAATTTCTCCTTATTGGCGTGCAATTAGGTGACCAAACCTCTCCTTAGACAGAACTTTCTAGATATTGCCAATAATGTTATCTAATAAAATTATTCAAATAATATGAATTATTGATTTGATAATAGAAAATATTGTGCAGTGACATTTATTAAAACAACAATAATATAAAATATCAACGCAACAATTATTGAATCAAAAATAAAATATTGAATAGTAATTACTGTAACAATTATTGAGTAGTGCCTTCTTACATAAGAATTAATAATTGGTTCAATACCGTGTGCTACTGTGCAACAACGCATATTACTGTGTTTTAACCACCGGGTATTCCAACAGTATTAACGGTAACAACTACGTCGTTATTTATAAACTACTTATACTTGTCATTTTCTTCATCCAATCGCTTTCCGTTATGGGGCCCACAAAAGGTCATACTTGTGAGTCGTTTAATATTCCCCGCGAAGAAAATTCCACGACCAAACGAATATTCCCCGACAACAATGAGTATTTTATAACCACTTGCATATTTAAAATATTTACATATATCACCCTTAACTTTAACCTTTTATCAATTTAACAATTTACTAAATAGAAAAATTGAATACTTTTATTTCATAAAATTCGGGGTCTTACATGATATAGCAAGGGTGAGCATAAAGATTGCCCAGCAAGTTTAAGTTCAATAATTTAACGATATATCATGATTGAAAGAGTCAGAATAATAAGCTGGCTATAATTCAACAATATACTTGTGAACTAGCATGAACAAATTTATGACTGAATAAGTATTATACATGAACAAATATATCTGAACCAACTGGTAATGAAGGTGATCAGCCTTTCATACCTGACTTATACATGCAATATGTATAGAGTACAATTCATGGAAACCAGCAATGATTAACCATAAGCTTATCCAAATGAAACAACTCTTAGTAGAGTTTAATAAAAACAAACTTGCCTGAACCCTTGATTACCGCAACGCAATTTATAACGCTTTATCCGAAGACCTAATATTAGTAATATAGATCTCCAATATTAGAATAATATCATCACAATATAATACTATTATATATATACATAGAATAACCTAAACACATAGCACATAACCCTATCAGTCTATTCAGCCCATAAAACTTAGCATCAAGTCAGACTATTTAAGTCCGAGTTGAAACCGACACAATTCTATCATCTTGACAGTCTAGTCGAACTATTTATCGAGTCTAAGGTCAATTAAACTCTGACTTAACACTTAACAATTAACTCAGATAATTTTAATAACCGTCGAAATATTTTTCGTAAGCTCGTAATAATTTTTAAATAATTATTACTATTTATCGTGAATTTTCAATCATTAAAACGTATATAAATAAATTAAATCCCACTTAATTCTTTTATCATTATTATTTATTTATTATCAAATATTAATGAAATACATAACATAATATTATAATATATTTATAATATATCAAAGTATTTTTAATACCTTAAAATCATATTTATATGATTTTTAAACAATTAAATTCATTATTCGATAATTGGTTTTAATATTAAAATATTAATATTTTCTTGACAAAATATCAAAACATATATTTTATAACTTAAAGTATTTTCATAACACTTAAATCATTTTTATATGATTTTTAAAATATTAATTCTATTTTTCCTTAATTTATTTAATATATTTATTAAATAAACTAATTATTATTAATATTGATTAATTAATGAAATTCATCCTAAAATATTAAAAAGTCAATTAAAATAACTTAAAATATTTTATTATACCATAATATTATTTTTCATGATTTTTCAAGTATTTAAATCATTGATTTAATATTATAATTAAATAACTTAAATACCATTTATATTCCAAATATATTAAATATTTATGAAATATACTCAAAATAGTTAAAAACTATTTTTCGGACTTTAAAATAATTTTTTAGAATTTATTATGTATTTATAATAATTAAAAATCATTTTATTTATTTATTTAATTAATTTTTCCTTTTTCCGAAAATAATTGTCACTAAAGGGCCTATAGCGGCGGACAATGTCGTATATAGTGTTCTTAAGGTACATTTCTTCATTAACCCAGAAACGCATGTCAGAATACCGGGTAGGTAGGTTTAACCAATCTTAACTCTTAGTTTAAACAGGATCTGGGATAATTTAAACATTGATCATGTAGTCAGTATGCACCACTACAACTATCAACCACAATATAGGTCATATATTAACATATCACGAAGATCTGGGCTTACAAACATGTTGTCGGAACGTTCCGAGGTTTCCAGAAACCCCAGGCAGTTCGAGTGGTCTCTTTCAAGATCAATTTTATTTATGTTCTGGTCATCAAATGGTCGATATTAGGATTCTAATCTATAGTCCATGTGTCAAGGAACATGTACATGACAACATCTCAGTTCAAAAATGTGAGACCCCAGATTTTATGAATAAAGATTTAATTTTTCGAAATATTTGTTTTTAATATTATGGTGTGGATTTGAGATAATGTTATAGTTATGGGTAGTATTTATAAATTTTGCAAAGTATGCAAGTTGTCATATTATATTCGATTGGTCGGGTAATATTTTATCAGGGAATATTCGTGCAACGGCACAATCATTAGTGGACCCCACAATGTAATTATTATACGATTGAGAAAATGACAAAAATATTTTATGAAAATAACGGCGGAAGTTTTACCGTTAATACTGTTGAACTACTCGGTAGTAAAAGTACAGTAATACGCGTGGTTGCATAGTAGCACACGGTATTGATTATTGATGCTTATGTGATAAGTCACTCAGTTTTATTTTATTGGTATTATTAATGTAATAAAACAGAAAAACTTTTTATATAAAACAGAATACTTTTATAAAGTTATTCTATAAATAGAATATATTATTTTCTATTACGCATAGTGTTTTGCATAGTAAAATCTTTTTATATAAAACAGAATACTTTTATAAAGTTATTCTATAAATAGAATATATTATATTTTATTATGCATTGTGTTGCATAGTGCCTGCATAGTGTTTTACATAGTAAAATCTTTTTATATAAAATAGAATACTTTTATAAAGTTATTCATTTTATTAGATTATAAATAGAATATATTATATTTTATTTAAAAGATTTTGCTTTAAATATGGACCGTCAGATTAAAGTAAATCAATCTGGACCATTCATGAGTTAGTTATTATGCAGTCCATTTTTCTATGAATAGAAGCTCATTCCTTCATTATTTCTTACGAATTCACTAAAACTCTAGAGAGAGAAACTATAGAGAGAAGTAAGAAAAGTATTCTGCTACTTCACTACTCCAATATCCAGTTTCTTCTAAGGTATGGAAATTATTTGTTGTACTCATAAGGGGTATTCTTTCTTTCTTATTTATGAAGAGAACTTCTGTTATTCCATTCTTTATTATTACATTGGAATAACTTTTGTATCTGCTGCTACCCTATACTTGGTGAAATTCTTACATTATTTTATTTTTATTATTACATTGGAATAACCATACATGTAGATTACCACATGCATGGTGGATGCTCCTTTGTATTCATTCCTTATTAAATTATGGAAATGATCTCAGATATCGTGGAATTACTGCATGGCGGTAAAGATCCATTTGCAGTTTCATATATTCTATTATACTCAGTTGGTTAAAGTTTTGACTTCTATACTCCATGAAATTAGTGGAATATCCTTGATATTTGCGCTTCATCCAAATCTTTTCATGGAAATATTCTTCCGGCGAGCTTGAATTTTACTCTACAAAGTAGTATAATGTTGACAATTTGGACGTTGTTGGTTCCTGGATAAATTAATTCTTGAACTTGTTTTATTGAATTATTATGTCATTGTCATCATCCTCATGTTCATATTATGTTCAAAGTCATCTGTGGCCTGTAGTGCATAGATGGACTTGGTATGATTATGACCAGGGATTATTCGGTATAATCATAACCGTAATGTTACAAATGATGTGGAAAAAGTCCTCATTGGGCCGTAGTGCATTGATGGATAGTTTTTGGTATGATTATGGCTATGGATTCTGTTTGGCCGTAGTGCAAAGATGAATTGTTTTATGGCATGATCAGAACCGTTGATGAATACACAAATATTCTTGGCCTGTAGTGCATGGATAATTGTGGTCGTGATACTAAAGAATATCCTTGGCAGAAAAGTGTAAGGTGATTCGATGATGTGGATTATTTATTAAAATCGAGTCCTGGGGATAAAAGTGATGAAAAACCTTTTAAATCATAAAAGATAGAAGATTTTATTCTCTACTTAACTCTTTTAATGGATTGCTTGTTCCGCTGCAGTTAAACTTGATGTTTGTTATATTGTACCAGTTTAACACTGTTTAAGGCTAATGATAATTTATTTTACATTATCTTAGTCATAATATTTCTTACTGGGCTAGTTGAGCTCGCCTTTTTCTTTCACCGTTCTTCTCTTGAGAAAATAGAATATAGGCCGGGGACCCGAGTCGGGGAACGGAGTGGTGGTCCTAGATGGTGCATTAGTAGTCCTCACTATTCTGTTAAATAGTGTGACAATAAATATAATGAGGACTCCTTTTGAGTTTGTATAATATGTAGTAGACAATATTTGTATTCAAACTCACAGTTTATGTTTTGTCGTATTGTACACGACAGTTGTATTATTAAGTTGTATTTAAATTCTATACCATGTATCTAACGACTCAAGATGGGTGATGTATACCTAATTTTGGGGGCGTCACAGTTGGTATCAAAGCTTAGGGATATGATCCCTGGCTAAGATGTGAGACAAGAACTAGGAGGGGAGAGATGGGGAATTCCTTTGCTAGTATGACCTACCTAAGTTTATTTGGTATTTAATTGGTCGGTCATAGTATAGGGATAATATGTGATATGTTAATTAACCCTTGTTTTGTGGCAGTATTTGAAAATGACATCCGAGAATGTTGAGAATAGTAATGGAGCACATGAGACCGTGGATACACCTCTAATCACCAACCAAGATAACGTGATTAGAGATATCCATGTGGTGATTGAGCAATTAAAAGTTGCACTCAAGCTAGTCGCAAAGGTAGCAACTGAGAGTAAGGAAGAAGAGGAACCTGAGGAGGATTTATTAGAAGAACTTATTGATCAAAATGTAGAATTGCAAAATCGTATTCATGAGTTAGAAGAGAAGGCTGAAGAACAGAAGGTGGTCGTGGAGCAAAGGAATGTAATAATTCAAAATTGTATTACCCGATGTGCGGTAGCTGAACAGGAGCGCTCTTTGGCAGAGTATACGATATTAAAGCTGGAATCTGAGAATTTAAATGTCAAGGAGCAGCTAAAAGAAGAAACAACTGAACGAGTGAGAACGAAAGATGCATGGGTAAAAGCCACATGACGTGTTGATATTGTTGAAAGAGAAGTCCGATCCAAGAAAGCTAAAATAGATGATATGTATTTCTCTTTTTTGATAGCAATTGGGAGAACCCATCATCGAGTTTTGAATTACCCTATACATTGCGGTCAACCCCAATTCGATATGGATCGAAGGCTAATGATTCAGATCATGGAGCAGGAGTACGACGAAGCAGTTGAGGGTGGAATATGCCCTATAGCGAAAGTTAATTCCAGTGGTAATGACGACACCAAAGACTGTCCCGAACAAGTCAAAGTCGGTAGCTTAAGGGAGAGCATTTTTCGTGACGAGGAATCGAACGAAGTTATCACGGGTTAGTTAATGATAAACTCTTGCGAAGTTTATACCTTATTAGATACCAGTTCTATCCACTATTTTATTTCACCTAGTTGTGTTCAATGTTTGAATTTAACTCTAGAGAAGTTAGATTTTGATTTATCTGTTGAAACTCAGTTGGGAGAAACCTTCGTTACATCCACTATTTATAAATCTTGTTTAATTCAAATTGTCAATTTCACGTTACCTGTCAATCTTATCTCTTTGATAATACTTGCCTTTGATGCGATTTTAGGAATCGATTGGTTAACTACTCATCATGCTTTTCGTAAGGTTTTAAGTTTTCATATTCCTAACCAACCTGTTATGCGAATTCAAGCAACCAAACCACTAAAGTCAATCATTATCATATCAAGCCATAAGTAAAGAGCCCCGGTCCTTTCGTTGTTGACTTCCTTGAGTGGAATGCCTTTGAAGCGGACTTTACATGGCGGCGTCGTGAATGACGATGGCAAGTTGATAGGTATCAATGTGACGTGCTATCCAAGTCTTGGATGAGAGTCACAGTTTTGAATGATATTTCTATTGTTAATAAATTTCCTGACGTATTCTTGAAGACTTCTTAGCCTACCCCTAGAACGTGAAATCGAATTTTGTATTGACCCTAGTACAAAACCCATTTCTAAAACCCTCAAATATTTCTTCAACTAAAGCGAACGTAACATGCACCAAAGACGTTGGCTCGAGCTGTTGAAGATTACGATCGTACCATTCAATAACATCGCGGGAAAGCGAACGTGGTAGCTGACGCGTTGAGTAAAAGATCGTATGCGTTTACGAGTGCGATGCTGTTAACACAAAGGCCCATTTCATACGACTTACAAATGATGAAGATAGAGTTAAAGACTCTCGGAACCCAAGTGAAGATAACGAATATACGAGTAGACTCGACTTTAATCGATAAAGTTAAAGCTGTTCAAGCTACATACTCAGAGCTGATGAATGTGAAGAAGAAGGTTCAAGAGGGCGTTATTCTAGAAGCAAGAATCGACGAAGAGAGGAAATCTCAACCCTCGATTTTATTGGCCCATTTTAAATCCTCGATGAAGTAGGAACTGTGGCCTATAGACTCGTTTTACCGCCAAGTATGTTGCGTGTTCAGAACATTTTTTTTTACGTATCGATGTTACGTAAATATGTGGACGGCCCGAACCACATTATTAATTTAGAACTGGACGAGATAGCGGATGATTTAACGTTTGAGGAGATCCGTGTTAAAATCTTGGATAAGAAGAATCGCATTCAACACTCAAAGGTTATACCTCAAGAGTTAGAATTTGAAATGAAGTCGAGGTATCCTCACCTCTTCGACATACCAGGCGCGTACGTAAATTTTGAGGGTGAAATTTCATAAGGAGGGGAGATTGTGAGACCCCAGATTTTATGAATAAAGATTTAATTTTTTGAAATATTTGTTTTTAATATTATGGTGTGGATTTGAGATAATGTTATAGTTATGGGTAGTATTTATAAATTTTGCAAAGTATGCAAGTTGTCATATTATATTCGATTGGTCGGGGAATATTTTATCAGGGAATATTCATGCAACGACACAATCATTGGTGGACCCCACAACGGAATTATTGTCTGATTGAGAAAATGACAAAAATATTTTATGAAAATAATGGCGGAAGTTTTACCGTAATATCTTGTTGAACTACTTCGGTAGTAAAAAATACGATGTCTGGCGTGGTTGCATAGTAGCACACCAGATTGATTATTGATGCTTATGTGATAAGTCACTCGGTTTTATTTTATTGGTATTATTAATGTAATAAAAGCGTAAAAAAGTTTTTATATAAAACAAAATACTTTTATAAAGTTATTCTATAAATGCAGAATATATTATATTCTATTATGCATAGTGTTTTGCATAGTAAAATCTTTTATATAAAATAAAATACTTTTATAAAGTTATTCTATAAATAGAATATATTATATTTTATTATGCATAGTGTTGCATAGTGTCTGCGTATAGTGTTTTGTATAGTAAAATCTTTTATATAAAATGAATATATAGCGCCCCAAAATTAGGTATACATCACCCATCTTGAGTCGCCAGATACATGATCTGAAATTCAAATACAACTTAATAATACAACCGTCAGATACAATACGACAAAACATAAACTGTGAGTTTGAATACAAATATTGTCTACTAGAGAGTATACAAACTCAAAAGGAGTCCTCATTATAATTATTATCACACTATTTCACAGAATAGTGAGGACTACTAATGCACCATCTAGGACCATCACTCCGTTCCCCGACTCATCCTAGCTATATTCTCATTTCCTGAAGAGAACAGTGAAAGAAAGGGTGAGCTCAACTAGCCCAGTAAGAAATATTATGACTAAGATAATGCGAATAATAAATTATCATTAGCCTTAAACAAAGGTTAAAAAGCGATACAATATAACAAACATCAAGTTTAACTACAATGAACAAGCAATCCATTAAAAGAGTTAAGTAGAGAATAAAATCTACTATCTTTTATGATTTAAAAGGTTTTCATCACTTTTATCGCGAGACTCGACAATAAATAATCCACATCATCAAAGCATCCCTCACTACGTGCCAAGGATATTCTTTAGTATCACGACCACGAATTATCCATGCACTACTTCTGACTAAAGATAATCATGTTTTCATCAACGGTCCTGATCATGCCATAAAATAATTCATCTTTGCACTACGGCCAAAGAGAATCCATAGCCATAATCATACCAAAACTGTCCATCAATGCACTACGAGCCAATGAGGACTTTTTCCACATCATTTGTAACATTACGGTTATGATTATAACGAATAATCCCTGTTCATAATCATACCAATTCCATCTATGCACTACAGGCCACATATGACTTTAAAAAAATAAACATGAGGATGATGACAATGATCTAAGAATTCAATAAAACAAGTTCAAGAATTAATTTATCCAGGAACTAATAATGTCCAAATTGTCAACATGATACTGCTTTGTAGAGTAAAATTCAAGAATGCTTAGAAGAATATTTTAATTGAAGATACTGGATGAAGCGCAAATATCAAGGATATTCCACTAATTTCATGGAGTATAGAAGTCAAAACTTTAACCAACTGAGTATAATAAAGAATGGAATAACAAAAGAAATCACCATGCATGCGGTACTTCACATGTATGTGGTTATTCCAACAGTAATACTAAATAATCTAAACCAATTCGGTGAAATTACACCCGGCGTGATGTTCCAAATGTAATAATAAAGGATGGAATAACAACGAAATCACCATGCATGCGGTACTTCACATGTATGGTTATTCCAATGAATAATAATAAAGATTTTAACCGTGTCCCACAGAAAAGCGCATGCATGAGATATTCAAACAGAATAATAAAGATTTTAATCGTGTCCAAGGCGAAATGCATGAATATGATATTCCAAAAGAATAATAATGATAGAATAATAGAAGAATGTCACCAAATATAGGGTAGCCTGCGTATATAGGTTATTCCAACAGAATAATAAAGAATGGAATAACAGAATTTCTCTTCATGAATAAGAAAGAAAGAATACCCCTTATGAGTACAACAAATAATATTCCCTATCTTAAGAAGAAGAGTACTGGATATATAAGTAGTGAAGTAGCATAATACTTTCTTCTTTCTCTCTATAGTTTATCTCTCTAGAGTTTCAGTGAATTCGTAAGAAAATAATGAAGGAATGAGCTTCTATTTTTAGAAAAATGGACTGCATAGTAACTAACTCATGAATGGTCCAGATTGATTTAATTTAATCTAACGGTCCATATTTAAAGAAAAATCTTTTAAATAAAATATAATATATTCTATTTATAATATAATAAAATGAATAACTTTATAAAAGATTTTACTATGCAAACACTATCTGCGAGCACTATGCAAACACTATGCATAATATAATATAATATATTCTAATTATTATCTAATAAAATGTATAACTTTATAAAAGTATTCTGTTTTATATAAAAAGATTTTACTATGAAAAACACTATATAGGCACTATACAACACTATGTATAATAAAATATAATATATTCTATTTATAGAATAACTTTATAAAAGTATTCTGTTTTATATAAAAAGATTTTATGTATTATTACATTAATAATACCAACAAAACTGAGTGACTTATCACGTAAGCATCAATAATAAATTCCCTCGTGCTACTATGCAACCACGCGTATTACTGTACTTTTAACACCGGGTGTTTCAACAGTTAACGGTAAAACTTCCGCCGTTATTTTTATAAAATATTTTTGTCGTTTTTCTCAATCCGATAATAATTCCGTTATGGGGATCCACCAATGATTGTCTGCCGTCAGATTTGGATATTCTCCGACAAAAAGAATATTCCCAGGCCAATCGAATATTATACAACAACTTGCATTTCAAAATCAAAATTTACCCATACTACCCACATTATATAACACACACCATAATATTAAAAAATTATTTCGAGAAAATTAAATATTTATTCATAAAATTTGGGGTCTCACAATTTCCCCTCCTTATGGAATTTCACCCTCGAAATTTACATACGTACCTGGTATGCCGAACATGTGAGGATACCTTGACTTCACTTCAAATTCTAACTCTTGAGGTATAACCTTTGAGTGTTGAATACGATCCTTCTTATCCAAGATTTTAACATGTATCTCCTCATACGTTAAATCTTCTGCTATATCGTTTAGTTCTAATTTAATAATGTGGTTCAGGTCGTCCACATATTTACGTAACATCGATACGAAAAAAAAACGTTCTGAACACGCAACATACTTGGCGGTAAAACGAGTCTATAGGTCACAGTTCCTACTTCATTGAGGATTTCAAATAGGCCAATTAAATCGAGGGTTGAAATTTCCTCTCTTCGTCGAATCTTGCTTCTAGAATAACGCCCTCTTGAACCTTCTTCTTCACATTCATCAGCTCTGGATGTGTAGCTTGAGCGGCATTAACATTATCGATTAAAGTCGATTCTACTCGTATATTCGTTATCTTCACGTGGGTTCGTATATTCGCACTTGTAACCGCATACGATCTTCTACTCAACGCGTTAGCTACCATGTTCAATTTTCCTATGATGGTATTGCATGGTACGATCGTAATCTTCAACAGCTCGAGCCAACGTCTTTAGCGCATGTTACGTTCATTTTAGTTGAAGAAATATTTGAGGGTTTAAGAAATAGTTGAAGAAATATTCGATTTCACGCTCTAGGGGTAGGCTAATAAGTCTTCAAGAATATGTAAGGAAATTTATTAACAATAGAAATATCATTCAAACTGTGACCCTCATCCAAGACTTGGATAGTACGTCACATTGATACCTATCAACTTGCCATCGTCATTCACGACATCGCCTCTGAAAAGTCCGGCTTCAGGTGCATTCCACACAAGAAAGTCAACAACGACAGGACCGGGGCTCTTTACTTATGGCTTGATATGACAATGATTGACTTTAGTGGTTTGGTTTCTTTAATTCGCATAACAGGTTGGTTAGGAATATAAATGCTAACAACCTTACGAAAAGCATGATGAGTAGTTAACCAATCGATTCCTAAAATCGCATCGAAGGCAAGTATTTTCAAAGAGACAAGATCAACACGTAACGTGAAAGTGTTGATTTGAACAAGATTTATAAATAGTGGAGGTAACGAAGGTTTCTCCGAACTGAGTTTAAACAGATAAATCAAAATCTAACTTCTTCGGAGTTAAATTCAAACATTGAACACAACTAGGTGAAATAAAAGAATGAGTAGAACCGGTATCTAACACGGTATAGACTTCGCAAGAATTTATGACTAACATACCCGTGATAATTTTATTCAGGTTCCTTGTCATGAAAAAAAAATGCTCTTTCTTAAACTACCGGCTTTAGCTTGTCTGGGACATCCTTAGGCATCACTATCCCTGCTGGACTTGCTTCACCATACGACAAAATTGAGCTAGGTGACCTTCTCTTCCGCAATTAAAACACATTTTGGATTGCTGTGTACAGTTTGGACGGATGTGTCCCTCCTGTCCACATTTGAAACATACGACCGGTGGTCGTTCTTCTTCCTTTGAAACGGGTGCTGCTGCCGACATCTTTACGTCATTGTTGAACCTTCTCTTCTTGAAATGTCCATTCTTATTGTTTTGGCCATGATTACTACCGAAGTGGTTACCATTTCTGACATGTTGATTCCCCCATGCTTATTATCACCGCTTTGATGGTATTAGTATCACCGGTATTATCATTTTGCCGTTTGCTCTCTTTTGGTTTGGTTGACTCATTATCGCTCCCAATAATCGAGCCCTATTAACAACATCTGAATACAAACACAGTTTATGAGAGATAAGATATTGACGTATCTCAGGTTTTAAACCTCTTAGAAACATTCGCATCATTCTCTCCTCATTATCAACCAAATGGGATGCAAATCGGGACAACTAGGCAAACTTGGCTTCATACTGCGACACGGTCATGTTGTTTTACTCCAACTTGATAAATTCCACCTCCTTCATGTGACGAATGCTTTCGGGAAAAGTACTTCTCATTGAACAGCTCTTGGAACTTCTCCCAAGACATCTTGAGTGCGTCAGGCTGGGTATGTTTTACAGATTCCCACGAGTAATATACCTCTTCACGCAATATGAAGGTGGCGAAGGGAACCTTTTGCTCCTCGGAGTATCCCAATACATCAAATATCTTGGTGATCTGCTTTATCCATGCTTCCGCCTTAAGTGGTTCTGGCTTTCCCAAAAACTCTGGTGGTCCCAGCTCCTTGAATTGTTTAGCGGTGACCAACCGTGGGTTGCCAATGTTTCCTCCTGCATTATGAATAGGAGCCGCCTTCGCCTGATGTTGCATGAATTCTAAAAAGTACTTAAATGTACCGTCGTTCGTCAATTGATCAGTGTTGTTGTTTATAGGAGGATTATCGCCATCTTGTTGCACATTGTCCTGATTATTGATCTGTGGAGACTCAACAGTCTCCTGTGCTCCATTGCTTATCTCAACATTTTCAGATGCCATTTTCAAATACTGCCACAAAAAAGGGTTAATTAACATATCACATATTATCTATATACTCTGACTGACCAATTAAATACCAAATAAACTTAGGTAGGTCATACTAGCGAAGGAATTCCCCGTCTCTCCCCTCCTAGTTCTATTCTCACATCCTAGCCAGGGATCATATCCCTAAGCTTTGATACCAACTGTGAAGCCCCCAAAATTAGGTATACATCACCCATCTTGAGTCGCCAGATACATGGTACAGAATTCAAATACAACTTAATAATACAACTGTTGTGTTCAATACGACAAAACATAAACTGTGAGTTTGAATACAAATATTGTCTACTAGAGAGTATACAAACTCAAAAGGAGTCCTCATTACAATTATTATCACACTATTTCGTAGAATATTGAGGACTACTAATGCACCATCTAGGACCATCACTCCGTTCCCCGACTCGTCCCAGCTATATTCTCATTTCTTGGAGAGAACAGTGAAAGAAATGGTGAGCTCAACTAGCCCAGTAAGAAATATTATGACTAAGATAATGCAGAATAAATTATCATTAGCATTAAACAGTGTTAAACTGATACAATATAACAAACATCAAGTTTAACTGCAGCGGAACAAGCAATCCATTAAAAGAGTCAAGTAGAGAATAAAATATACTATCTTTTATGATTTAAAAGGTTTTTCATCACTTTTATCGTTTGACTCAGCTTAATAAATAATCCACATCATCAAATCATCCTTACACTACAGGCCAAGGATATTCTTTAGTATCACGACAACGAATTATACATGCACTACGGCTAAAGATAATCATATTTTCATCAACGGTCCTGATCATGCCATAAAATAATTCATCTTTGCACTACGACCAAAGAGATTCCATAGCCATAATCATACCAAAAACTGTCCATCAACGCACTACGGGCCAATGAGGACTTTTTCCACATCATTTGTAACATTACGGTTATGATTATACCGAATAATCCCTAGTCATAATCATACCAAGTCCATCTATGCACTACAGGCCACAGATGACTTTAAAAAAAATAAACATGAGGATGATGACAATGATATAAGAATTCAATAAAACAAGTTCAAGAATTAATTTATCCAGGAACTAATAATTTCCAAATTGTCAACATGATACTACTTTGTAGAGTAAAATTCAAGAATGCTCAGAAGAATATTTCCATGAAAAATACTGGATGAAGCGCAAATATCAAGGATATTCCACTAATTTCATGGAGTATAGAAGTCAAAACTTTAACCAACTGAGTATAATAAAGAATGAAATAGCAAAAAAAATCACCATGCATGCGGTACTTCGCATAGACAGGTTATTCCAACAAAATACTAAATAACGGAACTAGGTCGTCAGTGAAAATCACATGCAAGCGGGATGTTCCAACGAGAATAATAAAGAATGGAATAACAACAAAAATCAACATGCATGCGGTACTTGATGTATGACGAGTTATTCCAATGTAATAATAATAAAGATGGAACCAGTCCCATATAAAAACACACACACGGGATATTCCAATGTAATAATTAAGATTTCAAATCGGAAAGAATGTCGGTCGAAAAAGCATGAGATGTGATATTCCAACGTAATAATAAAAGATGAATAATAGAAGAATGTCACCAAGTATAGGGTAGCCCGCGTATACAGGTTATTCCAATAGAATAATAAATAATGGAATAACAGAAGTTCTCTTCATGAATAAGAAAGAAACAATACCCCTTATGAGTACAACAAATAATATTCCTTATCTTAAGAAGAAGAGTACTGGATATATAAGTAGGGAAGTAGCAGAAAACTTTCTTCTTTCTCTCTATAGTTTATCTCTCTAGAGTTTCAGTGAATTCGTAAGAAAATAATGAAAGAATGAGCTTCTATTTTTAGAAAAATGGACTGCATAGTAACTAACTCATGAATGGTCTAGATTGGTTTAATTTAATCTGACGGTCCATATTTAAAGCAAAATCTTTTAAATAAAATATAATATATTCTATTTATAATCTAATAAAACGAATAACTTATAAAAGATTTTACTATGCAAATACTATCTACGGCACTTATGCAAACACTATATATAATAAAATATAATATATTCTAATTATTGTCTAATAAATAGATTACTTTATAAAAGTATTCTATTTTATATAAAAAGATTTTACTATCCATAATACTATGCAGGCACTATGCAACACTATGCATAATAAAATATAATATATTCTATTTATAGAATAACTTTATTAAAGTATTCTATTTTATATAAAAAGATTTTATGTATTATTACATTAATAATACCAACAAAACTGAGTGACTTATCACGTAAGCATCAATAATTAATTCCCTCGTGCTACTATGCAACCACGCGTATTACTGTACTTTTAACACCGGGTGTTTTAACAGTTAACGGTAAAACTTCCGCCGTTATTTTCATAAAATATTTTTGTCGTTTTCTCAATCCGACAATAATTCCGTTGTGGGGTCCACCAATGATTGTACCGTCGTACGGATATTCTCCGACAAAAAGAATATTCCTCGACCAATCGTATATTATACAACAACTTGCATACTTTTCAAAATTTATAAATACTACCCACAACTATAACACACACCATAATATTAAAAAATTATTTCGAAAAAATTAAATATTTATTCATAAAATTTGGGGTCTCACAGAATACTTTTATAAAGTTATTCGTTTTATTAGATTATAAATAGAATATATTATATTTTATTTAAAAGATTTTTCTTTAAATATGGACCGTCAGATTAAAGTAAATCAATCTAGACCGTTCATGAGTTAGTTACTATGCAGTCCGTTTTTCTATGAATAGAAGCTCATTCCTTCATTATTTCTTACGAATTCACTGAAACTCTAGAGAGAGAAACTATTAAGAGAAATAAGAAAAGTATTTTGCTATTTCACTACTCAAATATCCAGTTTCTTCTAAGGTAGGGAATATTATTTGTTGTACTCATAAGTGGTATTCTTTCTTTCTTATTTATGAAGAGAACTTCTGTTATTCCATTCTTTATTATTCATTGGAATAACTTTGTATCTGCTGCCACTACCCTATACTTGGTGAAATTCTTCTATTATTTCATTCTTTATTATTCTGTTGGAATAACCTGTCTATGTGGATTACCACATGCATGGTGAATGATCCTTTGTATTAATTCATTATTAAATTATGGAAATGATCTGTATACGTGGAATTACCGCATGGCGGGTAAAGATCCATTTGCAGTTTCATATATTCTATTATACTCAGTTGGTTAAAGTTTTGACTTCTATACTCCATGAAATTAGTGGAATATCCTTGATATTTGCGCTTCATCCAGTATCTTTTCATGGAAATATTTTTCTGAGCATTCTTGAATTTTACTTTACAAAGCAGTATAATGTTGACAATTTGGACGTTGTTGGTTCCTGGATAAATTAATTCTTGAACTTGTTTTATTGAATTATTATGTTATTGTCTTCATCCTCATGTTTATATTATGTTCAAAGTCATCTGTGGCCTGTAGTGCATAGATAGACTTGGTATGATTATGACCAGGGATTATTCGGTATAATCATAACCGTAATATTACAAATGATGTGGAAAAAGTCCTCATTGGACCGTAGTGCATTGATGGACAGTTTTTGGTATGATTATGGCTATGGATTCTCTTTGGCCGTAGTGCAAAGATGAATTGTTTTATGGCATGATCAAAACCGTTGATGAATACACAAATATTCTTGGCCTGTAGTGCATGGATAATTGTGGTCGTGATACTAAAGAATATCCTTGGCCGTAGTGCAGGGGTGATTCGATGATGTGGATTATTTATTAAGCTGAGTCCCAGCGATAAAAGTGATGAAAAACCTTTTAAATCAAAAAAGATAGTAGATTTTATTCTCTATTTGACTCTTTTAATGGATTGCTTATTCCACAGCAGTTAAACTTTATGTTTGTTATATTGTATCAGTTTAACACTGTTTAAGGCTAATTATAATTTATTCTGCATTATCTTAGTCATAATATTTCTTACTGGGCTAGTTGAGCTCACCCTTTCTTTCACTGTTCTCTTCAGGAAATGAGAATATAGCTGGGAAGAGTCGGGAAACGGAATGATGGTCCTAGATGATGCATTAGTAGTCCTCTTTTTTTCTATTAAATAATGTGATAATAAATGTAATGACGACTCCTTTTGAGTTTGTATAATCTCTAGTAGACAATAAATTGTATTAAAACTCACAGTTTATGTTTTGTCGTATTGTACACGACAGTTGTATTATTAAGTTGTATTTGAATTCTGTACCATGTATCTGGCGACTCAAGATGGGTGATGTATACCTAATTTTGGGGGCGTCACAAAAAACATCACCAATGTCAGATTTAGGACGGTCAAAGTACCTGACAAAACCTGTTCTTGGTGAATTCTGGGTTTTCCAAAAATTCATCTGGCTCGGTTGGTCAACGCTTGTTTGACCATTGCTACAATCGATCTTGTTGTTAATCTAGCTGATCTAATAACAAGGATTTGTAGGTAATATACCAGGCTACAACATTCAACCAACATCATGACCAAAAGAGTAACACACATCAAGATCTAGAGCTTAGAAAAGCTTGTCAGAACACTGGAAAAATTCTGGGTTGCCCAGATTCTAAGTTTTGTGCTCGGTCAACTCACTTTGACCACTCATAAATTGAAATATATACCTGATCTGAACATAATTCAAGATCCAAACTAAAGAACACATGACATAGAACAGATCTAAGACAAAAAACACACTAAACAGATAACACACACAAATTGAGAAGGCTTGACATTCGACTGTCAGGCCACTTTTTTTATAATTTCCAGATTTTCAAAAATGCTAGATTCGAGCATATAGTTGTTACGGATCCATGATCCAACAACCCAGATCTCTAATTGACACCTTCTAACACAACTTTAAACAATCAATCACAACAACAAACATAAAATCAAGAGATTTCGAAATTTAGGGTTCTTATACCTTTTAAGCTTTGATTTGTGATTCTGGTCATAGTGATCTGATCTAGGCTAGCAATGAAGTTTTCTTGGCTTATCTTAACCCTCTCTCACATTCCCCATTCCCAAATTTTTAGAGAGAGAAAGGGTTGGAGAGAATGAAAAATCAAGTAGCCTTTCTCTCTCTCTAATCTCTAAAAAATGCAATAATGCAATTTAATGGGCTGTCAAATTGGCTGAGATTGTTGGATATAAAAGTCATGAGCTAGGGCTAGGGTTGGTCCAACCACTACACTAGATCAACTCTTGTAAGTTAAGTCACTATAATGCACTTAGGGCATTTTAGTCTTTTTGCATAAAAAATTAATGGCATTCTTGTTAATTAGCCAAACCCTTAGGGTTTAGGGTTTGGTTAGGGTTTAGAAAATTTAGGGTTTAGGGTTTGAACCATTTAGGGTTTAGGGTTTAACCTTTAATTTGCAAATTTAATTTCTAAAATTTCCAATTTAGGTTTTAAAAATAGAAAATTAATATTCCTAAATTATAATTAGGATTTTCTATTTAAATTAACATTTCTTAATCATAATTTAAATCTTGCTAATTAGGATTAACATTTCCTAATTAAAATTGCTAATTTAGCAATTAGGGTCAAAATGTCATTAGGGTTTATAAACCAATAATTAGGGTTTCTAATAGAAAAATAAATCTTCTAATTTAGAAATTAAATTTTCGTAATTAGATTAGTGTTTTCTAATTACTCATAAATTGAAAATTAGTATTATGGTTTCCTAATTAACATTACAATTATTAAATTAACACTTAGGTTTTCCCTAATTATAAATTAGGGTTTTCTAAATCAATTAGGGTTTCCAGAAAATCTTTAGGGTTTTCCCTAATTAAGTTTTATTTAATAACGTAAAACCTTATATTAACGTCCGTATTCCCAAATTAGGGTTTAAATTTCTGAATTAGGGTTTCAAATTCTCGGAACTGAAATTAGGGTTTCCTGAACCGGTTTCTAGGGTTTCTTATTAATCGCTTGGGTTTTCTAATCGAACGTTGACGTTCTTAATATATACTTAGAGTTTGTTACAGATATCATTTATCTGGTCAACCCTTGTCCCTTAACCACATCATGCACGAATATACACAAAACATAAACGCTTATTTCCTTAATCATGATTAATTCACATAAATCCTTCACAAAATTTTGAAATCATCAAAATTCTATCTTAAAAATATCAAATGCATGCACTAATTTTCTGTCCACCTTAAATCAATTAATAAAAATTTAAAAAATATTCAAAATTCTCGGGTTGTCACATTCACCCCTTCTTCTAAAAATTTCCTCCCCGAAATTTACCTTACACCTTACACCATACTGCTTACACCATTCATTCTTATCATCACATGCTACCCAATACACCACTCATAAGAGTAAAAATTTTCAAATTTTGCTGAGGAGTGATATAGACTATTTGTCTGTCATTTTCGCAAAGGTTATATGGAAATTCATCCGTAAACCGTCATAACTTACAGACACAAAGGGTGATTAGCCCGATATGCCCTGTACTGGCCAAGTACTGATTTTAACTATTTCTCATCACTGCCATAGGCACAAAATTCTACCTCGCCTTTTTTGGATTCTCGCACTCAAAACAATTTAGTTCGGAAAATTTCTTTCAATGAACACTTAGAATTTTCATAATATTAGTCTAGTTAATCGAATAATAGCATAGACTCATATCAATAATTCAATTCAATCGAATTATTTAAGTGTAGCCAAACCCCGTTGACAAATTAAAATTTTTGAAAATATTTTCGAGAATGACGTCATGATGTCGTCATCAGACACAAAATCCGTTTGAGGATGCCGTCATTATATGACTTTGTCATAACACATCATACGATAGTGGAATAACGATTTTAGATCAAATTCACACTAAGTATTCATGTATTTACAACTCCATCAACTTTTTATCATCTCTCATCATCACGTTATACGGTACATGAGTGATAAATAAAATATATTTTGATATTTCAAATCATTTCATGCTCAATTGAAATAAGTAGCATAGACTATACTTTAAACCGTTTCAAAAATGATTACGAGTCTACACATTTTTTTTAAAAGCACATAGTGTGTATTTTGCTTGATGTCAAAATTTCGAAGTCTAGCATAGTTAGGAGTTTCGGAAAACTTATGTCTCCACTAATAATCATTTGCTTAACAATCTATCTGTTCCTATAATCATTAATACTTCATTTACAAATAACTATACCCAGTTCGTAAAACCACACTTATGAGTCAATAAATTGCCACAATCATATGAGTTTAAGAACTTTCCTAGACAGACCTTTGGCATCCATTCGCTGAGGGGTTCATAAACATTTCATATAACTATGAATCAAGCATGTCACATAAATATGTGTTTTAAAAACTTGTACTTAACCTTATATTCTCTACCTATGACCTATCTATCTATTATACACATGAGAAAGGAATCACCCTCTTAATATGCATAAATCAAATAGTGCGACACAAACATTTCAATGATTATCATTGTCAGAACTAAGTAGTTGTTACACCAAGTACAATTCCTCGCCCACACAAGGAATCATACAACTCAGATGCCGACAAGAATCCTCAATTTAATCCCCACCTAACACTAACACCCTTTCTCAATACAAATTTCATTTAACTTGTATTCATAATCCTTTCCTGAATCTGTACCAATTCATAGTACAACTGACACCCAGCAATCTCGCTGTAAACTTTTCAATCATTCGCTTGATCCTTCTTCATACTATAACATTATCCGATCACGGAGTGATCTCATCGTATATATTATGATTCATTTCTATATCTGGATCATTTTGTTTAACGATCTCATATCACTGCACCTTTAGTCTTTTAGACTCTATCTATTCACCACTACTGTTCAACTTTATTATCAGATTTAGGGAACTCTGTATCTTATAACTCGCCAAGATTCATCTTTGAATCTTCCCGACCGACTAACTCTATGTGAGTTAGATCTCATCCTCATCACTGCAGTTATTAGTCTCAGGTATTCCTACCTAAGGTTCATAACCTACAACTTTGATACCAACTGTGAGGGCCCCGAATTCGAGGTCCCGAATCACCGCGGATCCGGTTCGATCATTCTATACAACTATTAATATTTGCAGAAGATATAAACATAAATTGTTTATACATTAAACTTACATACTTTTCCCCAAGGTCGAGTAACCTTAACTTAATACACATATATAACTTTTCAACATATAACATTATTATCAAACTACACTATTACAAAACTAATCGCACACCATAACTTTAAAGCTAGAACCTGCTTTAACCTTTCCTCAGATCCCGACGCGTTTGCATTAATCTGCAATGTTTTATCATGATATAGTAAGGGTGAGCATAAGGATTGCCCAGCAAGTTTAAGTTCAATAATTTAACGATATATCATGATTGAAAGAGTCAGAATAATAAGCTGGCTATAATTCAACAATATAATTGTGATCTAGCAAGAACAAGTTTATGACTGAACAAGTATTATACATGAACAAATATATCTGAACCAACTGATAATGAAGGTGATCAGCCTTTCATACCTGACTTATACATGCAATATGTACAGAGTACAATTCATGGCAACCAAAGAATGATTAACCATAAGCTTATCCAAAATGAAACAAATCTTAGTAGAGTTAAGTAAAAACAAACTTGCCTGAACTATTGATTATCGCAACGCAATTTATAACGCTTTATCCGAAGACCTAATATTAGTAATATAGAATAATATCATCATAATATAATCACTATATATACATATATATATAGATATAATAACCTAAACACATAAACATAACCCATATCACTATTCACAAAAACAAAACTTAGCATCAAGTCAAACTATTTCAAATTCGAAGTTGAAACCGATATAATTCTATCATTCCGATTTGCCTAATCGAACTATTTATCGAGTCTAAGTTCAATTAAACTCGACTTAACACTTAACAATTAACTCTCGAGATAATTTTAATAACAGTCAAATATTTTTCGTAAGCTTATAATAATTTTTAAATAATTATTACTATTTATCGTGAATTTTCAATCATTAAAATCGTATTTTAATAAATTAAATACCACTTAATTCTTTTATCATTAATATTTATTTATTATCAAATATTAATGAAATACATAACATAATATTATAATATATTTATAATAATCAAAGTATTTTTAATACCTTAAAATCATATTTATATGATTTTTAAACAATTAAATTCATTATTCGATAATTGCTTTTAATATTAAAATATTAATATTTTCATGACAAAATATCAAAAGTTATATTTTATAACTTAAAATATTTTCATAACACTTAAATCATTTTTATATGATTTTTAAAACATTAATTCTATTTTTCCTTAATTTATTTAATATATTTATTAAATAAACTAATTATCATTAATATTGATTAATTAATTAAATTCATCCTAAAATATTAAAAAGTCAATTAAAATAACTTAAAATATTTTATTATACCATAATATTATTTTTCATGATTTTTCAAGTATTTAAATGATTTTAAATCATTTATTTAATATTATAATTAAATAAATTAAATACCATTTATATTCCAAAAATATTAAATATTTATGAAATATACTCAAAATAGTTAAAAAACTATTTTTCTGACTTTAAAATATTTTTTCAGAATTTATTATGTATTTTTAATAATTAAAAGTCATTTTTTTCTATTTATTTAATTAATTATTCTATTTTCTAAAAAAAATTGTCACTAAAGGGCCCTATAGCGACAGACCCGTCGCTATAGGTGTTCTTGAGCTTGTTCTTCATTAACCCAGAAACGCATGTCAGAATACCGGCTAGGTAGGTTTGACCAATCTTAACTCTTAGTCTAAACAGGTTCTGGGATAATTTAAACGTTGATCATGTAGTCAGTATGCACCACTACAACTATCAACCACAATATAGGTCATGCATTAACATATCACGAAGATTTGGGCTTACAAACAAGTTGTCAGAACGTTCCTGGGTTTTCCAGAAACCCAGGCAGTTCGAGTGGTCTCTTTCAAGATCAATTTTATTTATGTTCTGGTCATCAAATGGTCGATATTACGATTCTAATCTATAGTACATGTGTCAAGGAACATGTACATGAAAACAGCTCAGTTCAAAAACATCACCAATGTCAGATTTATGACGGTCAAAGTACCTGATAAAACCTGTTCTTGGTGAATTCTGGGTTTTCCAGAAATTCATCCAGATCGGTTGGTTAACGCTTGTTTGACCATTGCTACAATCGACTCTATTGTTAATCTAGGTGATATAATAATAAGGATTTGTAGGTAATATACCAGGCTACAACATCCAACCAACATCATGACCAAAAGAGTAACATACAGCAAGATCTAGAGCTTAGAAAAGCTTGTCAGAACACTGGAAAAATTCTGGGTTGCCCAAATTCTAAGTTTTGTGCTCGGTCAACTCACTTTGACCACTCATAAATTGAAATATATACCTGATCTGAACACGATTCAAGATCCAGACTAAAGAACACATGACATAGAACAGATCTAAGAGAAAAAACACATTAAATAGATAACACACACAAATTGAGAGGGTCTGACATTCGACTGTCAGGCCACTTTTTTCATCATTTCTATATTTTCAAAAATGCTAGATTCGAGCATCTAGGTGATATGGATCCATGATCCAACAACCCAGATCTCTAATTGACAATTTCTAACACAACTTTAAACAATCAATTACAACATCAAACATAAAATCAAGAGATTTTGAAATTTAGGGTTCTTATACCTTTTGAGCTTTGATTTGTGATTCTGGTCATAGTGATCTGATCTAGGCTAGCAATGAAGTGTTCTTGGATTATCTTAAAACTCTCTCACATTCCCCATTCCCGAATTTTTAGAGAGAGAAAGGGTTGGAGAGAATGAAAAATCAAGTAGCCTTTCTCTCTCTTTAATGTCTAAAAAATGCAATAATGCAATCTAATGGGCTGTCAAATTGGCTGAGATTGCTGGATATAAAAGTCATGAGCTAGGGCTAGGGTTGGTCCAACCACTACACTAGATCAACTCTTGCAAGTTAAGTCACAATAATGCACTAAGGGCATTTTAGTCTTTTCACATATAAATTTAATGGCATTCTTGTCAATTAGCCAAACCCTTAGGGTTTAGAGTTTGGTTAGGGTTTAGGGTTTGGTTAGGGTTTAGGGTTTGAACCATTTTAGGGTTTAACCCTTAATTTGCAAATTTAATTTCTAAAATTTCAAATTTAGTTTTTAAAAATAGAAAATTAATATTCCTAAATTATAATTAGGATTTTCTAATTATATTAACATTTCTTAATCATAATTTAAATCTTGCTAATTAGGATTAACATTTCTTAATTAAAATTGCTAATTTAGCAATTAGGGTCAAAATGGTCATTAGGGTTTATAAACCACTAATTAGGGTTTCTAATAGAAAAATAAATCTTCTAATTTAGAAATTAAATTTTCGTAATTAGATTAGGGTTTTCTAATTACTCATAAATTGAAAATTAGGATTAGGGTTTCCTAATTAACATTACAATTATTAAATTAACACTTAGGTTTTCCCTAATTATAAATTAGGGTTTTCTAAATCAATTACGGTTTCCAGAAAATCTTTAGGGTTTTCCCTAATTAAGTTTTATTTAATAACGTAAAACTTTATATTAACATCCGTATTCCAAATTTGGGTTTAAATTTCTGAATTAGGGTTTTGGATTCCCGAAACTAAATTTAGGGTTTCCAGAACCAGTTTCTAGGGTTTCTTATTAATCGCTTGGGTTTTCTAATCGAATGTTGACGTTCTTAATATATACTTAGGGTTTGTTACAGATATCATTTATCTGGTCAACCCTTGTCCCTTAACCACATCATGCACGAATATAAACAAAACATAAACGCTTATTTCCTTAATCATGAATAATTCACATAAATCCTTCACAAAATTTTGAAATCATCAAAATTCTATCTTAAAAATATCAAATGCATGCACTAATTTTCTGTCCAGGTTCTAATTTTGAACCTTAAATCAATTAATAAATTTTTTAAAATATTCAAAATTCTTGGGTTGTCACATTCACCCCTTCTTCTAAAAATTTTGTTCCCGAAATTTACCTTACACCTTACACCATACTACTTACACTATTCATTCTTATCATCACATGCTACCCAATACACCACTCATAAGAGTAAAAATTTTCAAATTTTGCTGAGGTGTCATATAGACTATTTGTCTATCATTTTCGCAAAGGTTATATGGAAATTCATCCGCAAACCGTCATAACTTACAGACACAAAGGGTGATTAGCCCGATATGCCCTGTACTGGCCAAGTACTGATTTTAACTATTTCTCATCACCGCCATAGGCACAAAATTCTACCTCAGTCTTTTTGGATTCTGCACCAAAACAATTTAGTTCGGAAAATTTCTTTCAATGAACACTTAGAGTTTTTCATAATATTAGTCTAGCTGAATCGAATAGCATAGATTCATATCAATAATTCAATTCAATCGAATTATTTAAGTGTAGCCAAACCCCGTTAGCAAATTAAAATTTTTGAAAATATTTTCGAGAATGACGTCATGATGTCGCATCTTTGTATTAAATCGCTTTGAGGATGCCGCCATTATTATACGACTTTAATCATAACACATCATACGATAGTGGAATAACGATTTTAGATCAAATTCATACTAAGTATTCCTGTATTTACAACTCCATCAACTTTTTATCATCTCTGTACCAGGTTACATGGTACATGAGTAATAAATAAAATATATTTTGATATTTCAAATCATTTGCGTCTAGCTGAAATAAGTAGCATAGACTATACTTTAAACCGTTTCAAAAATGATTACGAGTCTACACATTTTTTTTTAAAAGCACATAGTGCGTATTTAGCTTGATGTCAAAATTTCGAAGTCTAGCATAGCTAGGAGTTTTGGAAAACTAATGTCTCCACTAATAATCATTTGCTTAACAATCTATCTGTTCCTATAATCATTAATACTTCATTTACACACAACTATACCCAGTTCGTAAAACCACACTTATGAGTCCATAAATTGCCACAATCATATGATCAGTTTAAGAACTTTCCTAGACAGACCTTTGGCGTCCATTCGCTGATGGGTTTATAAATATTTCATATAACTATGAATCAAGCATGTCACGTAAGTACGAGTTTTAAGAACTCGTACTTAACCTTATATCCTCTACCTATGACCTATCTATCCGTTATACACATGAGAAAGGAATCACCCTCTTAACATGCATATATCAAATAGCACGACACAAACATTTCAATGATTATCATTGTCAGAACTAAGTAGTTGTTACACCAAGTAAAATTCCCCGCCCACACAAGGAATCATACAACTCAGATACCGACATGAATCCTCAATTGAATCCCCACCTAACACTAGCACCCTTCTCAATACGAATTTCATTTAACTCGTATTCATAATCCTTTCCCGAATCTATTCCAATTCATAGTACAACTGACACCCAGCAATCTCGCTGTAAACTTTTCAATCATTCGCTTGATCCTTCTTCATACTATAACCTTATCCGATCACGGAGTGATCTCATCGTATATATTACGATTCCTTTCTATATCTTGATCGTTTTGTTTAACGATCTCCTATCACTGCATCTTTAGTCTTTTAGACTATCTATTCACCACTACTGTTCAACTTTATTATCAGAGTTAGGGAACTCTGTATCTTATAACTCGTCGAGATTCGTCTTTGAATCTTCCCGACCGACTAACTCTATGTGAGTTAGATCTCATCCTAATCAGCGCGGTTATTAGTCTCAGGTATTCCTACCTAAGGTTCATAACCTACAGCTTTGATACAAACTGTGAGGGCCCCGAATCCGAGGTCCCGAATCACTGCGGATCCGGTTTGATCATTCTATACAACTATTACTATTTGCGGAAAATATAAACATAAATTGTTTATACATTAAACTTACACACTTTTCCCCAAGGTCGAGGAACCTTAACTTAATACACATATAATTTTTCAACACATAACATTATTATCAAACTACACTATTACAAAACTAATCGCACACCATAACTTTAAGCTAGAACTGTCTTTGACCTTTCCTTGTATCCGACGCGTTCGCCTTAATCTGCAATGTTTTATCATGATATAGCAAGAGTGAGCGTAAGGATTGCCCAACAAGTTTAAGTTCAATAATTTAACGATAAATCATGATTGAAAGAGTCAGAATAATAAGCTGGCTATAATTCAAAAATATAATTGTGAACTAGCAAGAACAAATTTATGACTGAACAAATATTATACATGAACAAATATATCTGAACCAACTGGTAATTGTGACAACCCGAGAATTTAGAAAATTTTTAAAATTTTAATTAATTGATTTAAGGTTCAAAATTAGAACCTAGATAGAAAATAAGTGTATGCATTTGATATTTTTAAGATAGAATTTTGAGGATTTCAAAATTTTGTGAATGATTTAGGTGAATTATTCAGGATTAAGGAAAAAGTGAATATGTTCGGTGTATATGTGTACAGTATGTGGTTAAGGGTTAAGGGTTGACCAGATAAACGATATTTGTAACAAACCCTAATTATATATTAAGAACTTTAACGTTCGGTTAGAAAATCCTAGTGATTAATAAGAAACCCTAGAAACCGGTTCTGGAAACCCTAATTTCAGTTCCGAGAATCCAAAACCCTAATTCAGAAATTTAAAACCCTAATCTGGGAAGTTAAATGATTATTATAATTATCAAGTGCTATTAATTATAAAATTAATTAGGGTAAAGCTTAATTATTTAGCAAACCCTAATTTCAAATATTTAAACACTAAATTCGAGATTAAAAACCCTAATTTATAAGTAGGGAAAACTAAATTGTTAATTTAATGATTTTAATGTTAATTAGGAAGACTTAATCCTAATTTTCAAGTTAAGTAATTAGGAAACCTTAATTTAATTAGGAAACCTAATTTCAAAATTAGAAAATTTATTTTTCTATTAGAAACCCTAATTAGTGGTTTATAAACCCTAATGACGATTTTGACCCTAAGTGCTTAATTAGCAATTTTAATTAGGAAATACTAATCCTAATTAGTAAGATTTAAATTATGATTAAATTTTTTTAATATAATTAGAAAATTCAAATTATAATTTAGAAATATTAATTTTCTATTTTAAAAACCTAATTTGGAAATTCTAGATTTTTTAAACCCTAAACCCTATGGTTTTCCAAACCCTAAACCTTAAGGGTTTCCAAACCCTAAACCCTAAGAGTTGTGGCCAATGACCATGTTGCCATTAAAATAAAAAGACAAATGACATTTTTTCCCTTCTAGCATTATTGGAGGAAACTTGCATATCTTGCCAACATAATTGGTGGGTGACCAACCCTAGCCTAGCATGTGCTCTAAAAACACAGCCATCAGCCAACACATCAGCCATTTCATTGCAACAATAATTTATATAGATTTAGAAAGAGAAAACCACACACTTTCATTTTAATTTTTTCCCAAGCCATTCTCTCTCTTCATTTTCGAATATATATATATATATATATATATATATATATATATAGAGAGAGAGAGAGAGAGAGAGAAGATGAACCATGATCAGTTAATATCAAGTCAAGAATAAGATCAAAGATCAGAAATCAAAAATCAAGTTAGAAAGAGGTATAAACCCTAAATTTTGAAAATCATTAGTCTTATGTTATAAGTTGTATTTTGTTGGTTAGATATGTGTTAGAAGGTGCCTTTTAGAGATCTGGGTTGTTGGATCATAGATCCATAACATCAAGATGCACGAAATCAAGATTTTTCAAAACTGACTATGAACCCTAGAACATGGTCTGACAGCTGAATGTCAGGGCTCCTAGATCATTTCTTGTTTATTGTTTGTATGTTTTAATAGTTATAACTTGTAGTATGCCATGTGTTCTTTGTTCTGCAAGTGGAACCAGGGGTGGATCGTGTCTTGATTGCATGTTATGATCGGTCAAACAGCGTTGACCAATCACGGGAGTAAACTTTTGGACAACCTAGAACTCAGCATGTTATCTGACAACGTTTTGTTTGGCTCTGATCTTACTGCTTGTTATTAGTTTTGGCCATGTTATTGTTTAATGTTGTAGCCTGACATATGTACTACATATATATGCCCTTATATTACTCAGAGCCTTAGCATATTGAAAATTAATCGTGGTGAAAACCACGTTGACCAACTGGCTGGATGAAGATTCTGGAAAACCCAGAATCTTGAAGAACAGTTCGTGACCCTTAGTTTGACCAGTCCAGATCTTGCGTTTTTGATGTTTTTAAGTTGAGTTAAGGTTATAGAATTGTACTTTGATATGTAATCTACATGAATGAACCTTTATGTCACACAAACAATACTTATACTGAAAGATATAAGGATCTAAAGTAGCACCCTTGAACTGTTCTTCATTTCTGGAAAACCCAGAAATGAAGAACGAACATTATCGAGTTTTTAAGACTCGGATCTCACTTTCGTGTGATGTTGTATGACCTATCTTTTTGTTGGAACATGTAATATTACATTAGTACTACGATCTAAAATCATTAGTTAGCCAAGAACATGTATGGATTGGAAATAAGAACTGGCCAAAGAGTAGTAGGCACCTCATTCAATCTGGCGATGAGTTTCTCAAAACAATCGAAAACGACCCAAGAACACCTATATTGACGTGCATTTATAGGTATAGGTACCTTTAGCGACAGATAAATTAGAAAATAATTATTTTAATTAAATAAATCGAATTAAATAGTTTTTAGTTATTAAAAATACATAATAAATTATGAAAAATTATTTTAAATTTGAAAAATAGTTTTAATTATTTAGAGTATATTTCATAAATATTTAATATTTTTGGAATATAAATGGTATTTAATTTATTTAAGTATAATATTAAATAAATTATTTAAAATGATTTTAATACATGAAAAATTATGAAAAATAATATTATGGTATAAAAAAATATTTTAAGTTATTTTAAGTGACTTTTAATATTTTAGGATGAATTTCATTAATTAATTAATATTAATGGTAATTAGTTTATTTAATAAATATATTAAATAAATTATGGAAAAATAAATTAATGTTTTAAAAATCATATAAAAGTGTTAGAAAAATATTTTAAGTTATAAAATATAACTTTTGATATTTTGTCATGAAAATATTAATATTTTAATATTAAAAGCACTTATCGGATAATGAATTTAAGTGTTTAAAAATTATATAAATATGATTTTAAGGTATTAAAATACTTTGATATATTATAAATATATTATAATATTAAGTGATGATTTTCATTAATATTTGATAATAAATAAATATTAATGACAATAGAATATTGTGGTATTTATATTATTTAAATATGATATTAATGATTGAAAATTTATGATAAATAGTAATAATTATTTAAAAATTATTACAAGCTTATGAAAAATAATTTGTATGATAATAAAATTATCTAGGATGATTGTTAACTATTAAGTTAGAGTTTAATTGAACTTAGACTCGATAAAAGTATTACTATACCGTCAAGATGTTAGAATTGTGTAGGTTTCAAGACAGACTGAAATAGTTAGACTTGATGTTAAGTTTTATGTGCTGAATAGACTAATAGGGTTATGTTCTATGTGTTTAGGTTATTCTATGTATATATATAATAGTATTATATTGTGATGATATTATTCTAATATTGGAGATCTATATTACTAATATTAGGTCTTCGGATAAAGCGTTATAAATTGCGTTGCGGTAATTGTGACACCCCCAAATCCTGGTACTTCATTTTCTAAAGATTTGGTGTTCACTTAATCAAAACATTCATTTCTAACTACCCAATTATAATAAAATTGAATAATAAAAACCTACCCATACAGGATTAAACTTAAATAAAAATCTCCCAGGTTATCTAACCTTTAATTACAAACATTCAAATGCGGAAAATTAAATAAACTTTATCACAATCTTTAAACCAAAGTCTGAAAATAAACTATTAAAACTATTACAAGTCTTCAGTATTTATTCATCTTTCCTTTTCTCTTACTAGTGCTAGGTACGTCACCCGTTTCAACTTTAGCTATAAGAAATTTTACAGGCAAGAGTGAGCAAACAAGGCCCACTTGAAATAACAATAAGTAAATCTTTAAACTTTTACATCAATTACAAATATTAGGCTCAATAGAACTGAAAAATATATTCTATTTACTTTCTAAAAATTATAACATTCACTGAGGGTCTAATAACCACGAATCATGTCCACAGTTATAATTAATCTTTCAACTTTAACTTTAACAGTCATAAGACTATAACGACTCCACGTACTTAGGGGGATCAACCCTTTGTACAATGTATTGTGCACAACCATTTCAACGCTAAGCGTAAGCCTCTATTAAAAGAGTTGTTCATCTCAGTATTTAGAATACAAGTCCGCACCAAAGTAAGTTTGGTTTGGATACATTACAGGGTAATTTAGAATTCAACGGAAATCAACTAAGGATTAGTTGATTACAAAAGAAATAACTGTATGCTATGGAATTATCATAACTGAATTGATATTTGTAAATTAACATCATTCTTTAGGAGAAATCTAATAGCATAAGCATGGAATAATCATAACATTCAAGGTTATTGGGGATTGGGTACTAAACATGCATCATGAATAGTAAATTGAATGACAAAGTTGCTCATCACTAGAATACAGTGACTCGCTTGCTAACTAACGAGTTACATATTAAAGAACTTGTTCAATAATAAGATGAAAAATATAGAATACTTGCATCCTCATGAACCACTAGATACAAGAGCTTTATCAATAATAAACAATCTAACCCCACGAAAGTGTAGAGGTAACAACTTGTATAATTGAAATGGAATTAAAAGCAATAATGTGCTCAACGAAATTAAACTTGTCCAACAAAGTTTTAGAGTTAGAAAACTTGCTCAATTATAAATTAGAGTTAGAAAACTTGCCTTTAGCATAAGCTAAACCTTACAACTTAAATCAATACCCTATACATATGTCATCATGACATAATTAGTCATTACCAACATTTTATATCTATATAAACAATTGTGTAGGTTAAATTACCAATTCACATAATCAACTACGTTAATACTAATTAACTCTTCATAACATGCTCATTTATAGTTTACTTTCATAACAATAAGTAAATCTTTAAACTTTTACATCAATTTCCAATATTAGGCTCAATAGAACTGAAAAATATATTCTATTTACTTTCTGAAAATTATAACATTCACTGAGGGTCTAATGACCACGAATCATGTCCACAGTTATAAGTAATATTTTAACTTTAACTTTAATAGTCATAAGACTATAAGGACTCCACGTACTTAGGGGGATCAACCCTTCGTATAATGTATTGTGCACAACCATTTCAACGCTAAGCGTAAACCTCTATTAAAAGAGTTGTTCATCTCAGTATTTAGAATACAAGTCCGCACCAAAGTAAGTTTGGTTTGGATACATTACAGGGTAATTTAGAATTCAACGGTAATCAACTAAGGATTAGTTGATTACAAAAGAAATAACTGTATGCTATGGAATAATCATAAATGAATTGATATTTGTAAATTAACATCATACTTTAGGAGAAATCTAATAGCATAAGCATGGAATAATCATAACATTCAAGGTTATTGAGGATTGGATACTAAACATGCATCATGAATAATAAATTGAATGACAAAGTTGCTCATCACTAGAATAATAAATTGACTCAACTCAACTTAACTAACTAACGAGTTACATATTAAAGAACTTGTTCAATAATAAGATGAAAAATGTAGAATACTTGCATCCTCATGAACCACTAAATACAAGAGCTTTATCAATAATAAACAATCTAACTCCACGAAAGTGTAGAGGTAGCAACTTATATAATTGAAATGGAATTAAAAGCAATAATGCGCTCAACGAAATTAAACTTGTCCAACAAAGTTTTAGAGTTAGAAAACTTGCTCAATTATAAATTAGAGTTAAAAAACTTGCCTTTAGCACAAGCTAAACCATACAACTTAAATCAATACCCTATACATATGTCATCATGACATAATTAGTTATTACCAACATTTTATATCTATATAAACAAAATGTATACATCATGTAGGTTAAATTACCAATTCACATAATCAACTACGTTTATACTAATTAACTCTTCATAACATTCTCATTCATAGTTTAATACTACCGAAATCATCATTTAACATTCATATTATTAACACATAACATTTATTTTCAAAATTTGTATACTTAAACAAAATCTGCTGTAACCTTCTCGCTAACTTTCACATTCTTGGCCACAATTTACATCATGGTTATATATATACCATGAGTTAGTCTTTGCGACAATCATAGGCCATTGGTTAGCGCTACGGTGTGGCGCCATTACAAGACACAGATTTGTCTTTGCTAGGCATGATGCACTACAGGACTCGAAATTAATGACACGACTCAAGCTAAGAACAAGATGAACAAAAGCCAAATTGGCCTAAATGCTCGAATCTACTAAACTGATTAACATGTAATACACATATAGAATTCATATAAACATATTGTGAAGACTTCTAACATGTTTCTACTCATAAAATAACATAAACATCAAAGTTACAACACCCAAATTCAATGTTTTTGGCAAAAACTCCATTGTTGACATTTTTAATAAAAATTAACACTGTGATTTTGTTTTTCAATCAAAACAGAAATTTCAAAACATCATAGTTACGCTTAAACATACTCTATCAATTTCCATAATCAATTTATCAATTTAACAACTAATTAAACCTAAATTTCTAATTAAGCCGTATTCATATATATATATATATATATATATATATATATATATATATATATGTCATATGAACACTCTATAATATATTTTCTTCCACAAAACACATATATATATATGAATTCATTTATCTATAATCATATATAAACTCATGAAATCATCTTATAATCAATAATTATCACATATAACTATAAACACCATCAATTTAACTTTTATAAAATTTCACAGAAAACTTTTTGGAAGAAGAAGAAACTAAACTTTTAAAGAAAGATTAAGCTCCTACCTTTGATTAGGAAGATGATGGCTATTCTTTTCCCCAATTCCTTTCTCAAAAACCATTTAAAAATACTCACCTTCTTTCTCTATTTTTTTTTCTCTGTTCTTCTTCTTCTTCTTCTTCTTCTTCTTCTTCTTCTTCTTCTTCTCTCCTCGACTCTAGTTTACGATAATAATAATATAACGTTATGTAATAATGGATATATTTAGTATAGGATTTTAAATATATCGCTTATATTATTTTGAAAATCAAAAGCCATAAGGCTTGTTTGGCTAAGCTTAATAAAATAACCCTTTAATCCTTACACCTTGTTTGGTAAACCTAATTAAAACAAATGGATTAAATCCTTATACCTTGTTTGCTAAAACATCATTAGATTAAAGACTTATTATGCATTAAGACATATTTGGCAAAAACTAAATTAAACTCTTTTAATTTATTTTAATAACTCCTTTATAAAAGGTTATTTGTCACACTTCTATTAAATTAAATAATCAATTTAATCAATTCAAATACTAATCTATTAAATTACTTTAACACATAATTTAATATCACATAACTATAATTTCTTTTATAATTATAATTTTATTCAACCAACTAATATTTTAAATTACAATTTCCCATTTAAATTATTATAATTTATTTAAATCATCATAAGCTCTCTAGCTTACTTATTAAATTAAATTGGTATATAATCTCATAACAATTAATTTTCTTAGTTCCTTAATTATTTATTCAACAAATAATTAACTAAATCACATCAACTCAAATTGCCATTAAATACTTATATAATTCAATAAAATATTTAATATTACAAATAAATATTTAGTTTTTTAATATTTAATTATTTATTCAACAAATAATTAACTAAACCACATCAACTCAAATTGAACAATTATTTATTCAACAAATAAATATATCCATTAAATACTTATATAAATTAATAAATATTTAATATTACACTTTAAAATTCTCGAATGTTACATCATTCCTCCTTACAAGGATTCTCGTCCTCGTAATCACAACTCAAACAAATCATTCGTTACATTCTTCCCTACTTACAAAGATTCTCATCCCCGTAATCAAGACACAAATTAAACAAATAACTCAGGGTATTCTTTCAACATTTTCTCTTCGAGTTCCCACGTAGCTTCTTCAGCGTTGTGGTTCCTCCATATCACCTTCACAGAAGGTATCACTTTATTCCTGAGCACTTGTTCTTTCCTGTCGACTATCCGGATAGGAACCTCTTCATAAGAAAAATTTTTCTCGAATCGCAAATGGTTCATATCGATCACATGTTTGTAGTCGAGGTTTATATGGTCGTAATAATCAAAATGTGAAAAATATTATAAATGTTTTCCAACTCGGAGGTAGAGCTACCTCAGTTTCACTTCTCCCACTCTTCGCAAACTTCAAAGGGTCCAATAAACCTCGGGCTTAGCTTTCCTTTTTACCAAAACGAATTTTCCCCTTCCAGGGAGAAACTTTTAGGAATACAAAAGTTTCTACGTCGAATGCACTATCTTGTCTGTGTTGATCAACATACTTTTTATGTTTGTCTTGGGCTGCTACTAATCTTGTCCTAATGAGTTTGACATCATCAACAGTTTGTTGCACCATTTCTGGTCCTAACAATTGGCTTCACCGACTTCATCCCAAAGACAAAGGAGTTCTCAGCACTTTCTCATATAATGCCTCGTAAGGTGGCATGCCGATGCATCATGCGATGATAATCGTTGTTGTAAGCAAATTCCACCAACGGTAATTGTTCTTCCCAAATTCCTTTAAAGTCCATGACACACATGCTCAAAGATATCTTTCAATGTCTCGAATTGTTCGCTCGCTTTGGCCATCTGTTTGTGGATGATAAGCCGTACTCATTCGCAACTGTGTCCCCATGCATTCTTGTAGTCTCTTCTAGAAATTAGATGTGAATCGCGGATCTCTATCAGACAAAATTGATAATGGCACTCCGTGCCTCGAAATGATCTCTTTAATGTACAATCTTGCCAACTGATCAAGATTGAATCTAATCTTTATTGGTAAAAAGTGCGCTGACTTTGTCAGTATGTCCACTATCACCCAAATTGCATCGCATCCTCTCTGAGTAGTTGGAAGACCCACCACAAAATCCATCGTGAAGTGTTCCCACTTCCATTCTGGTATTTCCAACGGTTGAAGTAACCCGCTGGGTCTTTGATTTTCGAATTTTACTCTTTGACACGTCAAGCATTTCGCAAAGCATTCAGCAACATTCCTTTTAATGTTTGGCCACCAAAAATGTCAGCGCAAATCTTGATACATTTTCGTGCTTCCTGGATGAATCGAATATCTTGTGTTGTGTGCTTCGTAAAATTTCTTCTTTCAATTCTAGCAGATCCGCTTTGGACCCAAATTCTTCCCTCCAACCGTAGTAATCCTTCGGTATCGAACTTGTATTTTACATCACCGCCTTCAATCAGATTCTCTTTGATTTTCCCACACTCTTCATCTTGTAGTTGAGCATTCTTCACTTTGCCCACTAAAGTTGGACCAGCTTCTATCTGAAATAGTTATTCGTTAGATTCTTTTGGAAATTTGATTTCTAACTGCAGTTTTGTCATTGCTGAAATGAGCTCCTCCTGAGTTGTTATCAGCATTAACTTTTCCCAACCTTTCTTGCTTAAAGCATCTGAAACCAAATTCGCTTTGCCCGGATGATAAAAGATCTCACAATCTTAATCTTTTATCAATTCATCCACCTTCGCTGACGCATGTTCAAATCCTTCTGAGTGAAAATATACTTCAGACTTTTGTGGTCTGTGTAGATTTCACATTTCTCTCCATAAAGATAGTGTCTCCATATCTTCAGAGCAAATACAACTGCAACCAATTCCAAATCATGAGTCGAATACCCTTTCTCATAATCCTTCAGTTGTCTTAATGCATACGCAATAACTTTGCCGTTCTACATAAGAACACAACCCAACCCTTTGTGTGAGGCATCACTATACACCACAAAATTTCCTGTATTATCTGGTAATATCAACATAGGTGCCATACTTAACTTCTTCTTCAAATCTTGGAAACTCTCTTTACATTTCTCCGTCCAAACAAATTTTTTAGCTTTCCTTGTCAAATTTGTTAACGGAGTGGCTATCTTAGAAAACTCTTGAATTAATCTTCTATAATAACCGGCCAGTCCCAAGAAACTCCTCACTTCTGATGGTGTTCTTGGTTGTTCCCAATTGATCACAGCTTTCACTTTTGACGGATCCACTGAAATCCCATCTTTGTCAATAACATGACCCAAAAATTGTACACGGTCGAGCCAAAATTTGCACTTAGAGAATTTTGCGTACAACTTTTCCTTCCTAAGTGTTTCCAATGTCAAACGTAAATGTTCCACGTGTTCTTCTTGAGTTTTGGAATACACCAGAATGTCATCAATAAATACCACTACAAACTTGTCTGAGAATGGTTTGAACACCCTGTTCATCAAATCCATGAATGCAGCAGGGGCATTAGTTAAACCAAAAGACATCACCAGAAACTCGTAATGTCCGTACAGAGTTCTGAATGTCGTTCTAGGTATATCCTCCTTTCTTACTTTCAATTGGTGATACCCACTTCTCAAATCAATTTTCAAGAAATATTTAACACCCTTCAGCTGATCAAACAAGTCATCTATTCTAGGCAACGGATACCTATTCTTAATAGTGACTTTATTTAACTATCTATAATCAATGCAAAGACGCATTGTTCCATCCTTCTTCTTTCTTAACGAATAAAATCGGCGCCCCCACTGACGATACGCTTGGTTGAATATATTTCTTGTCTAGAACTCTTGCAACTGTATTCATCAGTTCTTTCATTTCTACTGGAGCCATTCAGACGGGGGGCCTTGATATCGGTTCGTTCTCTTGTGCTAAGTCGATCACGAACTCAATTTCTCTGTCAAAGTGAAGTCCTGGCAAATCTTCTAGAAACACGCTCTTCAATTCTCTCACTACTAGTATTTCTTCTAATTTCACACCCTTCTTCCGAGTATCGACTATGTAAGCTAAATAGCCCACACAACCTCGACTCAACAATTTCTTGGCCGCATAGTAGTCGCCGACATTTCATTTGTCTAGGCGACTTGCTACCATAAAATACTACCTTTCGACGAGTCATAAGGTTTACACACTTCTTGTGACAATCGATTCATCGCTCCATATTTGAATGTACCAATCCATTCCCAAAATTACATCAAATTCCCTTAGTCTAATCTAATCAAATCTACCAACAAGATATTTTCCTTAATGTTCACCCTACGCTTCTTGTATACGAATCTAACAGGATTACTTCCTTATTCGTAATTTCTATGTTCAAAGGAAAATTCATTTTTCTCTAGGCAATTCTAACCTCTTAGCAAATTTATCGATATAAACGAACAAGTAGCACCCAAATCGAATAATACATAAGCATTTATATCATTGATTGGGATAATACCTGACACTACATCTTTTGATTGCACAACATCTTGCATAGTCATGTTGAAGGTTCTGGCTATGGGTTTGTTTGATGTCAGAGGTCCCGCAAATGGCCCATACGTACTCCATCATTACTCCATTTCTTCCGGTTGTCACTCCTTCCTCTTTCTTAGGGCATTCACGAGTAAAAAGTGATCCTTGGATCCGCACGTGAAGCATACATTCTTCTTCGGTTGAGTGCAACTTGGGGCGATGTGACCCTCCTGGCCACAATTGAAGCATACCCGCTTCCCCATTAAGCACGCACCTTTGAAATTTCCCGCATGTCGCATATGCTTCAAACTTTTGTTTTCATTGTTACCCCGATGGTTTCCAAAGACCCATGTTCCCACTTCCACTTCCTCTTGTTGTTGTTGTTGTTGTTGTTGTTGTTGTTTTTCACCGCTACCACTCCCATTCTTAGTCTCATTCTCATTTCTCTTCTTCTTTGTTCCCTCGATTGAACTTTGTCACCGTCTCGCCTCCACCTTCAAATAGTAATCGCTTTCTCCATCACCGCCATAAATGTCTTCAATCGAACAGGAGACCCTTTATCAGATGTGACCAGGGCTTCAGCCCCGCTCAAATCTCTTCGCTTTACGCTTCGTCTGTCTTGACTTGATATAGCGCAAAACCTCGCTAATTCATTGAATTTTGCAAGCATACTTGATACCGCCATCGCCTCCTTGTTTTAGTTCCGAAACTTCACTTCTAGTCGACTCTTCAAACTCTCCGGAAAATAGTCTCAAGAACAAATCCTTGAACCTATCCTGTGTCATCACTCCTGCCTTTCACGAGTTTTATTGGCTCGCCACCAATAACTAGCTTCGCTTTCAACATGAATGTTGCGGAAGCGCTCTTCGATCATCCCCTACCCTAGCGACATCGAACACCTTTTCTATCTCCATAATCCAGTGTCTCGTGCTTCAATCGGATTCATAGACCCACGAATTCAGTGGTCCAACCGCCTTGAAATCCTTAAACGTTGTACCATGGTTTTGTGGTTGATTCTCAACAACGCCTCCCTCATCAAGAGTGTCACTAGTTGTTGAATCTGGTTACCATCAACATTTTCGTTATTGGTAGTTCTCTCATTGTTTCTCCGTCGGGTGGTTCACGCCCAGGAGGCATTTTCTTTAAAACAAAACATCTATTAGACTATTACTCAACTTCTTTAAGTATTTCTAATTAACTTGCCTCCATAAAAGAAATAACCACATAACACATAACACTTTGAATAAAATAATAACTTTTATTTATTCATCATTACTTCAAAAACATAAAAAAATAGCATCACCGCTATTTACATTCCTTTCTCTGAACTACAAAAGTTACAGACAACATCATTATTATCATATCCCATGGTTACTTAACACTAGGGATTTACACATTATTTAATACTTATTACGTGCGTTTACAGCAACATTTTCTACGATGATCTATTAAGATACTTCTTAGCCCTATCACGTTCTTCCTCCATGACTCAAACATTGTTCTCGCGATCTAATACATATAATGGCAAAGGCCTCGAATCGAATCGGATATCCCATGACCCGATCTTGAGCTCGATTAATTGTGGTATCAAATACTTTATCCATCTCTTCCATCTTCATCCTTTTCACCATGAGTTCCTTTACTTCTCTTCCAGCTCGTTGATAAGCTTCCTCAGATGCATCTTCACTCTTGCCCTCTTAGCGCCTTCTTCTTCTCTCAAATTGTTCTTCATTCAAAGAACCATCTCGATCAATTGTTCTTTCTCTCCTTCAGTCTGTATTAGTTTCTCCTCGGCGTTTGTCAGTCGTTCCTCACGATCCTGGATCTCGCCATCTTTTTGTGTCATTATAGTCTGTTTTTCAGCTACTATCTCCTACAACTCCTCAACTTTATTCTGAAGTTCCACGCTACGATCATGCACCTCATCGTATATATACTACCGCTATCGAAGTTAAGTGGAATCCTTTCCTCCTCGTCCTCGTCATCCTCATCCTCCTGTGGTAACTCAACGGGATCCTCCTCGTCTGTCTCCACATCATCATCCTCATCTTCAACTACTGTGACCAACGGGGCTGACTCCCGTGGCAGTAGTTGTTCCCAAACTACCTGAATGTCGTGAGGCTCCTCCTCTATAGGCATTTGAGGTCCCTCCTCCCTAGCCTGACTGGATTCTCCGACATTAGTCATCCTGACAACAAAGTTTTAAAGTTTTAATTATTAATCATTACTACTCGACACTCACGAGTACATAAACTATAAACACATAAGCACATAAGTGTTTTATTACTTCTTTCTTAAAACTCGATAAGAGTTATCTCCACTATCTTTTCAAAGGTTACTTCCTAAGGCTTTCCCCCCACCTAAGATTCATAACCTAAAGCTTTGATACCAACTTGTGACATCCCCAAATCCTAGTACTTCATTTCCTCAAGATTTGGTGTTCACTTAATCAAAATATTCATTTCTAACTACCCAATTATAATAAAATTGAATAATAAAAACATGCCCACACAGGATTAAACTTAAATAAAAATCTCCCAGGTTATCTAACCTTTAATTACAAACATTCAAATGCGGAAAATTAAATAAACTTCATTACAATCTTTAAACCAAAGTCCGAAAATAAACTATCAAAACTATTACAAGTCTTCAAAGATTTATTCATCTTTCCTTTTCCTTATCGGTGCTAGGTACGCCACCGCTTTCAACTTTAGTCAGAAGAAATTTTACAGCAAGAGTGAGCAAACAAGGCCCACTTGAAATAACAATAAATAAATCTTTAAACTTTTACATCAATTGCCAATATTAGGCTCAATAGAACTAAACAATATATTCTATTAACTTTCTGAAAAATTATAACATTCACCGAGGGTCTAATGACCACGAATCATGTCCACAGCTATAAGTAATCTTTCAACTTTAACTTTAATAAATATAAGACTATAAGGACTCCACGCACTTTGGGGGGATCAACCTTTCGTATAAATGTATTGTGCACAACCATTTCAACGCTAAGCGTAAACCTCTATTAAAAGAGTTGTTCATCTCAAGATTTAGAATACAAGTCCGCACTAAAGTAAGTTTGGTTTGGATACATTACAAGTGGTAATTTAGATTCAACGAAACAATCAACTAAGGATTAGTTGATTACAAAAGAAATAATCACTATGCTATGGAATAATCATAATCGAATTGATATTTGTAAATTAACATCATGCTTTAGGAATAATCTAATAGCATAAGCATTTGAATAATCATAACATACAAGGTTATTATTAAGCCAAGGTTATTGGGTACTAAAGCATGCATATGAATAGTAAATTGAATGATAAAGTTGCTTCAACACTAGAATAATAAATTGCTCCAAATAACTTACATCAACGAACGTAAGTTAATATTAAAGAAGAACTTCAATAATAAGATATAAGATGTTGAATACTTGTATCCTCATGAACCACTAGATACAAGAGCTTTATCAATAATAAACAATCTAACTCCACGAAAGTGTAGAGGTAGCAACTTGTATAATTGAAATGGAATTTGAAAGCAATAATGTGCTCAAATGAAATTAAACTTGTCATAAACAAGTTTTAGAGTTAGAAAACTTGCTCAATTATAAAATAGAGTTAGAAAACTTGCCTTTAGCACAAGCTAAACCTTATAACTTGAATCAATACCTCTATACATATGTCATCATAACATAATTAGTCATTACCAACATTTTATATCTATATAAACAAAATATATACATCATGTAGGTTAAATTACCAATTCACATAATCAAACTACGTTAATACTAATTAACTCTTGATAACATGCTCATTCATAGTTTAATACTACTCAAATCATCATTTAACATTCATATTATTAACACATAACATTTATTTTCAAAATTTGTATACTTAAACAAAATTGTCGTAACCTTCTTGCTAACTCATACATGCGCCACAGCTTACATCATGGTTCACACATACAATGGTTATGAGTCATACACATCGGTCACAAAGCCATTGGTTGGGCCATTATGATATACCAATGTCAAGCATTTGAGATTTATCATCATGGCACAAACATGCTGCAGAGACTCAAATCCGTCCGGACCCAAGCTTCAAAGAATAATATGAACAAAAGCCAAATCGCCTAAAAGCTCGAATCTAATAGACTCGATTAACATGTAATACATATATAGACTTCATATAAACATATTGTGAAGACTTCTAACATGTTTCTACTCATAAAATAACATAAACATCAAAGTTACAACACCCAATTTCAATGTTTTTGGCAAAAACTCCATTGTTGATATTTTTAATGAAAATCAACACTTTGATTTTGTTTTTCAATCAAAAACAAAATTCAAAACATCATAGTTACGATTATACATACTCTATCAATTTCATAATCAATTTATCAATTTAACAACTAATTAAACCTAAATTTCTATTTTAAACTAAGCCATATTCATATATATATTTTCATATGAACACTCAGAATATATTTTCTTCCACAAAACACATATATACATGAATTCATTTATCTATAATCATATATAAACTCATGAAATCATCTTATAATCAATAATTAATCATATAACTATAAACAACAATCAATTTAACTTTTTATAAAATTTCACAGAAAACTTTTTTGGAAGAAGAAGAAACTAAACTTTTAAAGAAAGATTAAGCTCCTACCTTTGATTAGGAAGATGATGGCTATTCATTTCCCCAATTCCTTTCTCAAAAACCTCGTTAGAAAACACTCACTTCTCTCTCTCTCTCTTTTTTTTCTCTTCTTCTTCTTCTTCTTCTTCTTTCTCTTCTCCCCAACTCTAGTTTACGATAATAATAATATAACTATATATAATAATATATATATATTATATATATATAATTTTAAATCGACATCGCTTATATTATTTTGAAAATCAAAAGCCATAAGGCTTGTTTTTATAAGCTTTAATAAAATAACCCTTTAATCCTTACACCTTGTTTGGTAAACCTAATTAAAACAAATGGATTAAATCCTTATACCTTGTTTGCTAAAACATCATTAGATTAAAGACTTATTATGCAATAAGACATGTTTGGCAAAAACTAAATTAAACTCCTTAATTTATTTTAATAACTCCTTTATATAGCAATGTTATTTGTCACACTTCTATTAAAATTAAATAATCAATTTAATCAATTCAAATACTAATCTATTAAATTACTTTAGCACATAATTTAATATCACATAACTATAATTTCTTTTATAATTATAATTTTATTCAACCAACTAATATTTTAAATTACAATTTCCCATTTAAAATATTATAATTTATTTAAATCACTATAAGCTCTCTAGCTTACTTATTAAATTAAATTGGTATATAATCTCATAACAATTAATTTTCTTAGTTCCTTAATTATTTATTCAACAAATAATTAACTAAATCACATCAACTCAAATTGCCATTAAATACTTATATAATTCAAATATTTAATATTTAAAAATAAAATATTTAATATTTAATATTTAATATTTAATATTTATTCAACAAATAATTAACTAAACCACATCAACTCAAATTGAACAATTATTTATTCAACAATAAAACATATCCATTAAATACTTATATAAATTAATAAATATTTAATATTACACTTTAAAATTCTCGAATGTTACATCATTCCTCTCTTTACAAGGATTCTCGCCCTCGTAATCACAACTCAAACAAATCATTCGTTACATTCTTCCCTACTTACAAAGATTCTATCCCCGTAATCAAGACACAGATTAAAACAAATAACTCAGGGTATTCTTTCAATATTTTCTCTCGAGTTCCCACGTAGCTTCTTCAAATATTGTGGTTCTTCCATATCACCTTCACGTAAGGTATCACTTTATTCCCGAGCACTTGTTCTTTCTTCGTCGACTATCCGGATAGAACCTCTTCATAAGACAAATCTTTCTCGAATCGCAATGGTTCATACTCGATCACATGTTTGTAGTCGGGTTTATATGGTCGTAATAATCAAAATGTGAAAACATTATGAATGTTTTCCAACTCTGGAGGTAGAGCTACCTCGTAAGCCACTTCTCCCACTCTTCCCAGCACTTCAAAGGGTCCAATAAACCTCGGGCATAGCTTTCCCTTTTTACCAAAATGAATTTTTCCCTTCCAGGGAGAAACTTTTAGGAATACAAAAGTTCCTACGTCGAATGCACGATCTTGTCTGTGTTGATCAGCATACTTTTTTTCGCATCTTCTGGGTCACTACTAATCTTGTCCTCGATGAGTTTGACAACGCCGCCAGCTTTATTGCACCAGCTCGTCCTAACAAATATGGCGTCACCGACTTCATCCCAAAGACAAAGGAGTTCTCAGCACTTTCTCGCCGCATAATGCCTCGTAAGGTGGCATGCCGATGCTCATGCGTGATAACCGTTGTTGTAAGCAAATTCCACCAACGGTAATTGTTCTTCCCAAATTTCCTTTAAAGTCCATGACACATGCTCTCAAAGATATCTTCCAATGTCTCGAATTGTTCGCTCACTTTGGCCATCTGTTTGTGGATGATAAGTCGTACTCATTCGCAAATCGTGTCCCCATGCATTCTTGTAGTCTCTTCCGAAATTTGACGTGAATCACGGATCTCTATCGGACACAATTGATACTGCACTCCATGCCTCAAAACGATCTCTTTAATGTACAATCTTGCCAACCGATCAAGATTGAATCTAATCTTTATTGGTAAAAGTGCGTTGATTTCGCCAATCATCCACTATCACCCAAATCGCATCGATCCTCTCTCGAGTAGTTGGAAGACCCACCACAAAATCCATCGTGATGTGTTCCCACTTCCATTCCGGTATTTCCAATGGTTGAAGTAATCTACCGGGTCTTTGATGTTCTGCTTTTACTCTTTGACATGTCAAGCATTTCGCCACGACATTCAAAGAACATCCTTTTCATGTTCGGCCACCAAAAAATGTCAAAAGAAATCTTGATACATTTTCGCGCTTCCTCGGATGAATCAATATCTTGTGTTGTGCTTTCAAATAAGATTTCGCTTTTCAATTCTAGCACCGCCGAACCCAAATTCTTCCTCGAACCGTAGTAATCCTTCTAGATCGACCTTGTATTTTACATCACCGCCTTTCAATCGATTCTCTTTGATTTTCCCACACTTTTCATCTCAGTAGTTGAGCATTCTTCACTTTGTCCACTAAAGTTGGACCACTTTTCTATCCGGAATAGTTGTTCGTCGATTCTTTTGAAAATTTGATTTCCAACTCCAGCTTTTGTCATTCAAAATGAGCTCCTCCCGAGTTGTTATCAAGATCAACTTTTCCCGACCTTTCCTCGCTTAAAGCATCCGCCACCACATTCGCTTTGCGGATGATAAAAGATCTCACAATCATAATCTTTTATCAATTCCATCCACCTTCTTTCGACGATGTTCAAATCCTTCCGAGTGAAAATATACTTCAGACTTTTGTGGTCTCGTGTAGATCTCACATTTCTCTCCATAAAGATAGTGTTCCATATCTTCGAGCAAATACAATCGCAGCCCAATTCCAAATCATGAGTCTGATACCCTTTCTCATAATCCTTCATTGTCTTGATGCATACACAATAACTTTGTTGCTCGCATAAGAACACAACCCAACCCTTTGTGTGAGGCATCACTATACACCACAAAATTTCCTCATTATCCGGTAATGTCAACACAAAAAGCCATACTTAACTTTTCTTCAAATCTTGAAAACTCTCTTCACATTTCTCCGTCCAAACAAATTTTATAGCTTTTCCTTGTCAAATTTGTTAGCGAATGAGTGGCTATCTTAGAAAAATCTTGATGAATCTTCTATAATAACCCTACCATCCCAAAAAACTCCTCACTGATGTTTTCTTGGTTGTTCCCAATTGATCACAACTTTCCACTTTTGATGGATCCACCGAAATCCCATCTTTGTCAATCATACATGACCCAAAAATTGTACACGATCGAGCCAAAATTCAGACTTAGAGAATTTCACGACAACTTTTTCCTTCCTTAGTGTTTCCAATGTCAAACGTAAATGTTCCACGTGTTCTTCTTGAGTTTTGGAATACACCAGAATGTCATCAATAAATACCACTACAAACTTGTCTAAGAATGGTTTAAACACCCTGTTCATCAAATCCATGAATGCAGCAGGGGCATTTAGTTAAACCAAAAGACATCACCAGAAACTCGTAATGTCCGTATCGAAGTTCTCAATGTCGCTCTAGGTATATCCTCCTTTCTTACCTTCAATTGGTGATACCCACTTCTCAAATCAATTTTCAGAAATATTTAGCACCTTTCACCGATCAAACAAGTCATCTATTCTAGGCAACGATACCTATTCTTAATAGTGACTTTATTTAACTCTCTATAATCAATGCAAAGACGCATTGTTCCATCCTTCTTCTTAACGAATAAAATCGGCGCCCCCACGACGATACGCTTGGTTGAATATATTTCTTGTCTCAAGAACTCTTGCAACTCGCATTCATCGGGCCTTTCATTTCTACCGAGCCATTCTCAGACGGGCCTTCGATATCGGTGTTGCTCCCCGGCGCTTAAGTCGATCACGAACTCAATTTCTCTCGTCAAAGTAAGTCCTGAAAATCTTTCTGAAACACGCCTTCAATTCTCTCTCACTACCGGTATTTCTTTTAATTTCACACCCTTCTTCCGAGTATCGACTATGTAAGCTAAATAGCCCACACAACCTCGACTCAACAATTTCTTGGCAAGCATAGTCGCCGACATTTCATTTGTCTAGCGACTTGCTACCATAAAATACTACCTTTGACGGAGTCATAAGGTTTACACACTTCTTGTGACAATCGACATCGCTCCATATTTGAACACCAATCCATCCCCAAAATTACATCAAATTCCCCGAGTCTAATCTAATCAAATCTACCAACAAAATATTTTCCTTAATGTTCACCCTACGCTTCTTGTATACTAATCTAATGTGGATTACTTCCTTATTCGCAATTTCTATGTTCAAAGGAAAATTCATTTTCTTCTAGGCAATTTTAACCTCTTAGCAAATTCATCGATATAAACGAACAAGTAGCACCCTTAATCAAATAATACATAAGCATTTATATCATTGATTGGGATAATACCTACACCACATCTTTTGATTGCACAACATCTTGCATACCATGTCAAGGTTCCGGCTATAGGTTTGTTTGATGTCGCAGTCCTCGAAATGGCCCATGTACCTCCATTATTACCTCCATTGCTTCTAGTTGTCACTCCTTCCTTCTTCTTAGGGCATTCACGAGCAAAGTGATCCTTGATCCACACGTGAAGCATACATTCTTCTTTGTTGAGTGCAACTTGGGGCGATGTGACCCTCCCCACCACAATTGAAGCATACCCGCTTCCCCATTAAGCACGCACCCTTGTGAAATTTCCCACATGTCGCACATGCTTCAAACTTTTTTTTTTGGTCAAGTTACCCCGATGGTTTCCAAGACCCATGTTCCCATTCCACTTCCTCTTCAAGTCGTTTTGTTGTTGTTGTTGTTGTTGTTATTGTTGTTGTTTCCACCGCTACCACCCCATTCTTAGTCTCATTCTCATTCTTCTTCTTCTTTTGTTCCTGATCAAACTTTGTCACCGCCGCTTCCACCTTCGCCGAGTAATCGCTTTCTCCATCACCGCTTAAAAATGTCTTCAATCGAACAGGGATACCTTCATCGCATACAACCTGGCTTCAAATCCTGCTCAAATCTCTTCGCTTTACGCCGTCTCAGCAGGCTTTACTTTCGATATGGCGCAAAACCTCGCCAATTCATTGAATTTTACGGCATACTCGAGATACCATCATCGCTCCTTGCTTTAGTTCCGTAAACTCGCACTTCTAGTGACTCTTCAACTCTCCGAAAATAAGTCTCAAGAACAACTCCTTGAACCTATCCCAGTCATCACTCCCGCCCTTCACGAGTTTTATTGGCCTCGCCACCAATAACTAGCTTCGCTTTCAACATGAATGTTGCGAAAGCGCCTTTCCGATCATCCCTACCCTAGCATCATCGAACACCTTTTCTATCTCCATAATCCAGTGTCTCATGCTTCGACCGATTCATAGACCCACGAATTCAGTGGTCCAACCGCCTTGAAATCCTTAAACGTTGTACCATGGTTTTGTGGTTGATTCTCGCAACGCCCCTCACAAGAGTGTCACTAGTTGTTGAACGGGTTACCATCAACATTGTCGTATTGGTAGTTCTCTCATTGTTTCTCTGTCGGGGTGGTTCACGCCCTGGGAGGCATTTTCTCGTTAAAATAAAACATCTATTAGACTATTACTCAACTTCTTTAAGTATTTCTAATTAACTTGCCTCCATAAAAGAAATAACCACATAACACATAACACTTTGAATAAAATAATAACTTTTATTTATTCATCATTACTTGAAAAACATAAAAAAATAATATCATCACCGCTATTTACATTCCTTTCCGAACTACAAAAGTTACAGGACAACATCATTATTATCATATCCCATAGGTTACTTAACACTAGGGATTTACACATTATTTAATACTTATTACGCATCGCATAAACATTTTCTACGATGATCTATTAAGATACTTCTTAGCCCTATCACGCTCTTCCTCCATGACTCAAACATTGTCCTGCGATCTAATACATATGATGGAAGCGCCTCTAATCAATCGATATCCCATGACCCGATCTTGAGCTCGATTAATCATGGTGTCAAATACTTTATCCATCTCTTCCATCTTCATCCTTTTCGCCGTGAGTTCCTTTATCGCTTCTTCCAGCTCGTTGATAAGCTTCCTCAGATGCATCTTCACCTCTTCTTGCCTCTTAGCGCCTTCTTCTCTCACTTTTGTTCTTCAGCTTCAAAAACCATCTCGATCAATTGTTTCTTTCTCTCCTTCACCAGATTAGTTTCTCCTCGGCATTTGTCATTCGCTCTTCACGATCCTCGGATCTCGCCGCCTTTTTGTGTCATTGCAGTTTGTTGTTCACCTACTATCTCCTCGCAACTCCTCAACTATATCCTCAAAGTTCCACGTTACTTGATCATGCACCTCATCGTATATACTACCGCTATCGAAGTTAAGTGGAATCCTTTCCTCCTCGTCCTCATCATCCTCATCCTCCCAGTGGTAACTCAACGGGATCCTCCTCGTCTGCTCCACATCATCATCCTCATCTTCAACTATCGCGACCAACTGGCCGACTCCCGTGGGCGAGAGTTGTTCCCAAACCACTTCGAATGTCGCGAGGCTCCTCCTCTATAGGCATTTGAGGTCCCTCCTCCCTAGCCCGACCGGATTCTCCGACATTAGTCATCCCGACAACAAAGTTTTAAAGTTTTAATTATTAATCATTACTACTTACACACTTCACGAGTACATAAACTATAAACACATAAGCACATAATTGTTTTATTACTTCTTCTTAAAACTCGATAAGAGTTATCTCCACTATCTTTTCAAAGGTTACTTTCTAAGGCTTTCCCCCTACCTAAGGTTCATAACCTAAAGCTTTGATACCAACTTGTGACACCCCAAAATCCTGGTACTTCATTTCCTCAAAATTTGGTGTTCACATAATCAAACACTCATTTCTAACTACCCAATTATAATAAAATTGAATAATAAAACCCCGCCCATACAGTGATTAAACTTAAATAAAAATCTCCTGTGTTATCTAACCTTTAATTACAAACATTCAAATGCGGAAAATTAAATAAACTTCATTACAATCTTTAAACCAAAGTCCGATAATAAAACTATCAAAACTATTACAAGTCTTCAAGATTTATTCATCTTTCCTTTTCCCTTATCGGTGCTAGGTACGCCACCCATTTCAACTTTAGTCAGTAAGAAATTTTACAGCAAGAGTGAGCAAACAAGGCCCACTTGAAATAACAATAAATAAATCTTTAAACTTTTACATCAATTGCCAATATTAGGCTCAATAGAACCGAACAATATATTCTATTAACTTTCTCAAAATTATAACATTCACCGAGGGTCTAATGACCACTTAATCATGTCCACAGCTTATAAGTAATCTTTCAACTTTAACTTTAATAAATATAAGACTATAAGGACTCCACGCACTTGGGGGGATCAACCTTCGTATAATGTATTGTGCACAACCATTTCAACGCTAAGCGTAAACCTCTATTAAAAGAGTTGTTCATCTCAAGATTTAGAATACAAGTCCGCACTAAAGTAAGTTTGGTTTGATACATTACAAGGTAATTTAGATTCAAATTAACAATCAACTAAGGATTAGTCGATTACAAAAAAAAATAACTATATGCTATGGAATAATCATAATCGAATTGATATTTGTAAATTAACATCATGCTTTAGGAATAATCTAATAGCATAAGCATGGAATAATATATAACATTCAAGGTTATTAAGTTATTGGGTACTAAACATGCATAAGCATGAATAGTAAATTGAATGATAAAGTTGTTCAAGTTCACTAGAATATTAAATTGAATCAAATCACTTGCTAAATAATGAGTTACATATTAAAGAACTTGTTCAATAATAAGATGAAAAATTATAGAATACTTGTATCCTCATGAACCACTAGATACAAGAGCTTTATCAATAATAAACAATCTAACTCTACGAAAGTGTAGAGGTAGCAACTTGTATAATTGAAATGGAATTAAAAGCAATAATGTACTCAAATGAAATTAAACTTGTCCAACAAAGTTTTAGAAGTTAGAAAACTTGCTCAATTATAAAATAGAGTTAGAAAACTTGCCTTTAGCACAAGCTAAACCTTACAACTTGAATCAATACCCTATACATATGCATCATCATGACATAATTAGTCATTACCAACATTTTATATCTATATAAACAAAATGTATACATCATGTAGGTTAAATTACCAATTCACATAATCAAACTACGTTAATACTAATTAACTCTTTGATAACATGCTCATTCATAGTTTAATACTATCAAATCATCATTTAACATTCATATTATTAACACATAACATTTATTTTCAAAATTTGTATACTTAAACAAAACCGCTGTAACTCTTTTGCTAACTCACGCATTACTATGCAATAGCTTTACATCATGGTCACGCTTATGCACACTAGTCAAGGCCATGGCTTCAAGTCACAGCACATATCATTGGTTGGCCACATGCGCATGATGGCTGAGATTTAGATTTAGATTTCATTGATGGTCATGTGCAGCTGCAGACTCCATAATCAAGAACCAAGCTCTCAACAAGATGAACAAAAGCCAAATCGCCTAAAAGCTCAATTTAATAAACTGATTAACATGTAATACACATATATAGACTTCATATAAACATATTGTGAAGACTTCTAACATGTTTCTACTCATAAAATAACACAAACATCAAAGTTACAACACCCAAATTTCATGTTTTTTTGAAAAAACTCCATTTTTGATATTTTTAATGAAAATCAACACTCGTGATTTTGTTTTTCAATCAAAACAAAATTTCAAAACATCATAGTTACACTTATACATACTCTATCAATTTACATAATCAATTTATCAATTTAACAACTAATTAAACCTAAATTTCTACTTTAAAACTAAGCCATATTCATATATATATTTTCATATGAACACTCAGATATATTTTCTTCCACAAAACACATATATACATGAATTCATTTATCTATAATCATATATAAACTCATGAAATCATTTTATAATCAATAATTAATCATATAACTATAAACACCAAATTTTAACTTTTATAAAATTTCACGAGAAAACTTTTTGGAAGAAGAAGAAACTAAACTTTTAAAGAAAGATTAAGCTCCTACCTTTGATTAAGAAGATGATGGCTATTCTTTTCTTTCCCAATTCCTTTCTCAAAAACCCGTTAAAAACACTCACCTTCTCTGTAGAGTTTTCTCTTTTTTTTTTTCTTCTTCTTCTTCTTCTTCTTCTCTTCTCCCAACTCTAGTTTACGTATTTATAATAATATATACGATATAATATATAATAAATATATATTTAACTATAGATTTTAACTCGACATCGCTATATTATTTTGAAAATCAAAAGCCATAAGGCTTGTTTGGCTAAGCTTAATAAAATAACCCTTTAATCCTTACACCTTGTTTGGTAAACCTAATAAAAACAAATGGATTAAATCCTTATACCTTGTTTGCTAAAACATCATTAGATTAAAGACTTATTATGCAATAAGACATGTTTGGCAAAAACTAAATTAAACTCTTTTAATTTATTTTAATAACTCCTTTATAGCAAGTTTATTTGTCACACTTCTATTAAATTAAATAATCAATTTAATCAATTCAAATACTAATCTATTAAATTACTTTAGCACATAATTTAATATCACATAACTATAATTTCTTTTATAATTATAATTTTATTTATTTATAACTAATATTTTATTACAATTCCCAACTAAAATATTATTTTAAAATCACAAAGCTCTCTAGCTTACTTATTAAATTAAAATATAATCTATAATTAATTTAAATCATTATTTTTTTATTCTCTTAACTAAATTATTAAATTAAATTGGTATATAATTCATATTTATATTACAATTAATTTTCTTATTTCCTTTTAATTATTTATTCAACAAATAATTAACTAAATCACATCAACTCAAATTGAACAATTATTTATTCAACAAATAAACATATCCATTAAATACTTATATAAATTAAATAAATATTTAATATTACACTTTAAAATTAAATTTTAATATTTAATATTTAATTATGTTATTCAACAAATAATTTGTTAAATCACATCAACTCAAATTGAACAATTATTTATTCAACATATAAATATATAAGTCCATTAAATATCACCTTATATAAATTAATTCGAATATATTTAATATTACACTTTAAAATTAATAATAGTGTGTAATGTATTGTATAAACAATTTATGTTTATATCTTCCGCAAATAGTAATAGTTGTATAGAATGATCTAACCGAATCAGCGGTGATTCGGGACCTCGGATTCGGGGCCCTCACAGTTGGTATCAAAGTTGTTGGTAGGAATACCTGAGACTAATAACCGCAGTGATTAGGATAAGATCTAACTCACATAGAGTTAGTTGTTCGGTAAGATTTAAAGACGAATCTCGGCGAGTTATAAGATACAGAGTTCCCTAACTCTGATAATAAAGTTGAATAGTAGTGATGAATATATTGATTCTAAAAGACTAAAAGTACAGCGATAGGAGATCGTAAAACAAAACGATCAAGATATAGAAATGAATCGTAACATATACGATGAGATCACTCCGTGATCTGATAAGGTTATAGTATGGGATGAGAATCAATCTGATGATTGAAAAGTTTACAGCAAGATTGTTGTGTGAATTGGTACATGTTCAGGAAAGGATTATGAATACGAGTTAAATGAAATTCGTATTGAGAAGGGTGTTAGTGTTAAGTGGGGATTCAATTGAGGATTCATGTCGGCAGCTGAGTTGTATGATTCCTTGTGTGGGCGGGGAATTGTACTTGGTGTAAAAACTACTTAGTATCTGGCATTGATAATCATTGAAATGTTGTGTTGCGCTATTTGATATATGCATGTTAAGAGGGTGATTCCTTTCTCATGTGTATAACAGATAGATAGGTCATAGGTAGAGGATATAAGGTTAAGTATGAGTTCTTAAAACTCATACTTATGTGACATGCTTGACTCATAGTTACATGAAATGTTTATTAACCCCTCAGCGAACGGACGCCAAAGGTCAGACTAGGAAAGTTCTTAAACTCATATGATTGTGGCAATTTATGGACTCATAAGTGTGGTTTTACGAACTGGGTATAGTTGTGTGTAAATGGAGTATTAAAGATTATAGGAACAGATAGATTGTTAAGCCAACGATTATTAGTGGAGACATAAGTTTTCTGAAACTCCTAGCTATGCTAGACTTCGAAATGTTGACATCCAGCTAAATACACACTATGTGCCTTAAAAAAATATATGTAGACTCGTAATCATTTTTGAAACGGTTTAAAGTATAGTCTATTCTACTTATTTTAGCTAGACGCAAATGATTTGAAATATCAAAATACATTTTATTTATCACTCATGTACCATGTAAATACTGGAATACTTAGTGTGAATTTGATCTAAAATCGTTGTTCCACTATTGTATGATGTGTTATGACAAAGTCATACAATGACTAGATCCTCAAACAGTCATTAATACAAGATGCGGCATCACGACGTCATTCTCAAAAATATTTTTAAAAATTTTAATTTGCCAACGGGGTTTGGCTACACTTTAATAATTCGATTGAATTGAATTATTGATATGAGTCTATGCTATTCGATTCAGCTAGACAAAAGTTTAAGAAAACTCTAAGTGTTCATTGGAAGAAATTTCCTGAACCAAATTGTTTTGGTACGGAATCCTATGATAAGACTGAGGTGAACTATGTTGTTTAGATAAATAATCCAATCAAGTAGCGTAAATATTCGCTATACATAATTAATACGTTATGCAGGACGTAAGAGTACGATAGGCTGATCACCTAAAGTACTAACAACGGTAGTTTACCTTCTTTGTGATTGTAAACATACCAAGTAATGTATTGTTTTGCGGTATGATCAAAACCGTTAAAACTATGTGTTCATGGTCTATATGACCCCCCAGAACAATTTGAAAACCTTTACTCTTGTGAGTGGTGTACTGGGTGGCATGTTATGATGTGAATGTATGGAGTATGGTGTAAGGTGTAAGGTGTAAGGTGTAATTAGGTCAATTTCAGGGACGAAATTTTTATAAGGGGTGAATGTGACAACCCGAGAATTTAGAAAATTTTTAAAATTTTAATTAATTGATTTAAGGTTCAAAATTAGAACCTAGATAGAAAATAAGTGTATGCATTTGATATTTTTAAGATAGAATTTTGAGGATTTCAAAATTTTGTGAATGATTTAGGTGAATTATTCAGGATTAAGGAATAAGTGAATATGTTCTGTGTATATGTGTACAGTATGTGGTTAAGGGTCAAGGGTTGACCAGATAAACGATATCTGTAACAAACCCTAATTATATATTAAGAACTTTAACGTTCGGTTAGAAAATCCTAGCGATTAATAAGAAACCCTAGAAATGTGTTCTTGAAACCCTAATTTCAGTTCTGAGAATCCGAAACCCTAATTCAAAAATTTAAAACCCTAATCTGGGAAGTTAAATGATTATTATAATTCTCAAGTGCTATTAATTATAAAATTAATTAGGGTAAAGCTTAATTATTTAGCAAACACTAATTTCAAATATTTAAACCCTAAATTCGAGATTAAAAACCCTAATTTATAATTAGGGAAAACTTAATTGTTAATTTAATGATTTTAATGTTAATTAGGAATACTTAATCCTAATTTTCAAGTTAAGTAATTAGAAACCCTAATTTAATTAGAAAATTTATTTTTCTATTAGAAACCCTAATTAGTGGTTTATAAACCCTAATGATGATTTTGACCCTAAATGCTTAATTATCAATTTTAATTAGGAAATACTAATCCTAATTAGTAAGATTTAAATTATGATTAAGAAATTTTAATATAATTAGAAAATTATAATTATAATTTAGAAATATTAATTTTCTATTTTGAAAACCTAATTTGGAAATTCTAGATTTTTTTAAACCCTAAGGTTTTTCGAACCCTAAACCCTAAGGGTTGTGGCCAATGACCATGTTGCCATTAAAATAAAAAGAAAAATGACATTTTTACCCTTCTAGCATTATTGGAGGAAACTTGCATATCTTGCCAACATAATTGGTGGGTGACCAACCCTAGCCTAGCATGTGCTCTAAAAACACAGCCATCAGCCAACACATCAGCCATTTCATTGCAACAATAATTTATATAGATTTAGAAAGAGAAAACCACACACTTTCATTTTCATTTTTTCCCAAGCCATTCTCTCTCTTCATTTTTGAAATTTAGAGAGAGAGAGAGAGAAGATGAACCATGATCAGTTAATATCAAGTCAAGAACAAGATCAAAGATCAAAAATCAAAAATAAAGTTAGAAAGAGGTATAAACCCTAAATTTCAAAAATCAGTGATCTTATGTTATAAGTTGTATTTTGTTGGTTAGATATGTGTTAGAAGGTGCCTTTTAGAGATCTGGGTTATTGGATCATGGATCCATAACATCAAGATGCACGAAATCAAGATTTTTCAAAACTGACTATGAACCCTAGAACATGGTCTGACAGCCGAATGTCAGGGCTCCTAGATCATTTCTTGTTTATTGTTTGTATATTTTAATAGTTATAACTTGTAGTATGCCATGTGCTCTTTGTTCTGCAAGTGGAACCAGGGGTGGATCGTGTCTTGATTGCATGTTATTGACGGTCAAACAACGTTGACCGATCACGGGAGTAAACTTCTGGGCAACACAGATCTCAGCATGTTATCTGACAACATTTTGTTTGGCTCTGATCTTACTGCTTGTTGTTAGTTTTGGCCAGGTTATTGTTTAAGGTTGTAGCCTGACATTTGTACTACATATATATGCCCTTATATTACTCAGAGCCTTAGCATATTGAAAATTAATCGTGATGAAAACCACGTTGACCAATTGGTTGGATGAAGATTCTGGAAAACCCAGAATCTTGAAGAACAGTTCGTGACCCTTAGTTTGACCAGTCCAGATCTTGCGTTTTTGATGTTTTTAAGTTGAGTTAAGGTTATAGAATTGTGCTTTGATATGTACTCTACATGAATGAACCTTTATGTCACACAAACAATACTTATACTGAAAGATACAAGGATCTAAAGTAGCACCCTTGAACTGTTCTTCATTTCTGGAAAACCCAGAAATGAAGAACACCGTTGTCAGAGTTTTTAAAGACTCAGATCTGCTAAGTGTGATGTTGTATGACCTTTCTTTTTGTTGGAACATGTAATATTACATTAGTACTACGATCTAAAATCATTAGTTAGCCAAGAACATGTATGGATTGGAAATAAGAACCAGTCAAAGTAGGCACCCTGTCAACTGGCGATGAGTTTCTGGGCAGCTCAAAAACAGCCCAAGAACACCTATAGCGAAGGGTCTGTCGCTATAGGTACCTTTAGCGACATATAAATTAGAAAACAATTATTTTAATTAAATAAATCGAATTAAATAGTTTTTAATTATTAAAAATACATAATAAATTATGAAAAAATATTTTAAAGTCTAAAATAGTTTTAGATTATTTAGAGTATATTTTATAAATATTAAATATTTTTGGAATATAAATGGTATTTAATTTATTTAAGTATAATATTAAATAAATTATTTAAAAATGATTTTAATACATGAAAAATCTTGAAAAATACTATTATGGTATAAAAAATTATTTTAAGTTATTTTAAGTGACTTTTAATATTTTAGGATGAATTTCATTAATTAATTAATATTAATGGTAATTAGTTTATTTAATAAATATATTAAATATATTATGGAAAAATAGAATTAATGTTTTAAAAATCATATAAAATGATTTAAGTGTTAGAAAAATATTTTAAGTTATAAAATATAACTTTTGATATTTTATCATGAAAATATTAATATTTTAATATTAAAAGCAATTATCGGATAATGAACTTAAGTGTTTAAAAATCATATAAATATGATTTTAAGGTATTAAAATACTTTGATATATTATAAATATATTATAATATTAAGTGATGATTTTCATTAATATTTGATAATAAATTGATATTAATGATAATAGAATATTGTGGTATTTATATTATTTAAATACGATATTAATGATTGAAATTTTATGATAAATAGTAATAATTATTTAAAAATTATTACAAGCTTATGAAAAATAATTTGAATGATAATAAAATTATCTAGGATGATTGTTAACTATTAATTTGAATGAAAAATAATTTGAATGATAATTTGAAAGATAATAAACATTAATTCTATTTTTCCTTAATTTATTTAATATATTTATTAAATAAATGAATTATCATTAATATTTATTAATTAATGAAATTCATCCTAAAATATTAAAAGTCAATTAAAATAACTTAAAATATTTTATTATACCATAATATTATTTTTCATGATTTTTAAGTATTTAAATCATTTATTTAATATTATAATTAAATAAATTAAATACCATTTATATTCCAAAAGTATTAAATATTTATGAAATATACTCAAAATAGTTAAAAACTATTTTTCGGACTTTAAAAAAAATTTCAGAAATTATTATGTATTTTTAATAATTAAAAATCATTTTTTTCTATTTATTTAATTAATTATTCTATTTTCCAAAAATAATTGTCACTAAAGGGCCCTATAGCGACAGACACGTCGCTATAGGTGTTCTTGAGGCTGTTCTTCATTAACCCAGAAACGCATGTCAGAATACCGGGTAGGTAGGTTTGACCAATCTTAACTCTTAGTCTAAACAGGTTCTGGGATAATCTAAACGTTGATCATGTAGTCAGTATGCACCACTACAACTATCAACCACAATATAGGTCATACATTAACATATCACGAAGATCTGGGCTTACAAACATGTTGTCAGAATGTTCCTGGGTTTTCCAGAAACCCAGGCAGTTCAAGTGGTCTCTTTCAAGATCAATTTTATTTATGTTCTGGTCATCAAATGGTCGATATTACGATTCTAATCTATAGTCCATGTGTCAAGGAACATGTACATGACAATAACTCAGTTCAAAAACATCACCAATGTCAGATTTAGGACGGTCAAAGTACCTGACAAAACCTGTTCTTGATGAATTCTGGGTTTTTCAGAAATTCATCCGGCTCGGTTGGTCAACGCATGTTTGACCATTGCTACAATCGATCCTATTGTTAATCTAGGTGATCTAATAACAAGGATTTGTAGGTAATATACCAGGCTACAACATCCAACCAACATCATGACCAAAAGAGTAACACACATCAAGATCTAGAGCTTAGAAAAGCTTGTCAGAACACTGGAAAAATTCTGGGTTGCCCTGATTCTAAGTTTTGTGCTCGGTCAACTCACTTTGACCACTCATAAATTGAAATATATACCTGATCTAAACATGATTCAAGATCCAGACTAAAGAACACAAGACATAGAACAGATCTAAGATAAAAAACACACAAATTGAGAGGGCCTGACATTCGACTGTCAGGCCACTTTTTTTCATCAATTACAGATTTTCAAAAATGCTAGATTCGAGTATCTAGATGTTATGGATCCATGATCCAACAACCCAGATCTCTAATTGACACCTTCTAACACAACTTTAAACAATCAATTACAACATCAAACATAAAATCAAGAGATTTCAAAATTTAGGGTTCTTGTACCTTTTGAGCTTTGATTTGTGATTCTGGTCATAGTGATCTGATCTAGGCTAGCAATGATGTGTTCTTAGCTTATCTTAACACTCTCTCACATTCCCAATTCCCGAATTTTTAGAGAGAGAAAGGGTTGGAGAGAATGAAAAATCAAGTAGCCTTTCTCTCTCTCTAATCTCTAAAAAATGAAATAATGCAATGTAATGGGCTGTCAAATTGGCTGAGATTGCTGGATATAAAAGTCATGAGCTAGGGCTAGGGTTGGTCCAAGCACTACACTAGATCAACTCTGGCAAGTTAAGTCACAATAATGCACTAAGGGCATTTTAGTCTTTTCGCATACAAAATTAATGGCATTCTTGTTAATTAGCCAAACCCTTAGGGTTTAGGGTTTGGAAAATTTTGAGTTTAGGATTTGAACCATTTTAGGGTTTAGGGTTTAACCCTTAATTTGCAAATTTAATTTCTAAAATTTCTAATTTAGGTTTTAAAAATAAAAAATTAATATTCCTAAATTATAATTAGGATTTTCTAATTATATTAATATTTCTTAATCATAATTTAAATCTTGCTAATTAGGATTAACATTTCCTAATTAAAATCGCTAATTTAGCAATTAGGGTCAAAATGGTCATTAGGATTTATAAGCCACTAATTAGGGTTTTTAATAGAAAAATAAATCTTCTAATTTAGAAATTAAAATTTCGTAATTAGATTTGGGTTTTCTAATTACTCATAAATTGAAAATTAGGATTAGGGTTTCCTAATTAACATTACAATTATTAAATTAAAACTTAGGTTTTCCCTAATTATAAATTAGGGTTTTCTAAATCAATTAGGGTTTCTAGAAAATCTTTAGGGTTTTCCCTAATTAAGTTTTATATAATAACGTAAAACCTTATATTAACATCCATATTCCCAAATTAGGGTTTCAGATTCCCGAAACTGAAATTAGGGTTTCCAAAACCGGTTTCTAGGGTTTCTTATTAATCGCTAGGATTTTCTAATCGAACGTTGACGTTCTTAATATATACTTAGGGTTTGTTACAGATATCATTTATCTGGTCAACCCTTGACCCTTAACCACATTATGCACGCATATACACAAAACATAAACGCTTATTTCCTTAATCCTGAATAATTCACCTAAATCCTTCATAGAATTTTGAAATTCTCAAAATTCCATCTTAAAAATATCAAATGCATACACTAATTTTCTGTCTAGTTTCTAATTTTAAACCTTAAATCATTTAATAAAAATTTAAAAAATATTCAAAATTCTCGGGTTGTCACAGTAGCGAATACCTATTCTTGATGGTGACATGATTCAATTCCTGGTAGTCAATACAAAGTCGCATACTCCCGTCTTTCTTCTTTACAAATAAAATAAGAGCACCCCAAGGAGATGTACTAGGACGAATGAAACCGATGTCCAACAACTCCGGTAGTTGGACCTTTAACTCCTGAAGTTCAATAGGAGCCATTCGATATGGGGTTTTAAGAATGAGCTTTGTACCAGGTTCAAGGTCAATAAAGAATTCAACTTCACGTTCTGGGGGTAGACCGGAAAGTTCTTCACGAAATACGTCAAAAAATTCACTAACAACAAAAATATTATTCAAATATGACGTGTTTTTGTTCAAGTCCGTGACATGGGCTAAGAAAGCTTGACATCCATTTTTCAATAAACGAATAGCTTTATGGCTTGATATGACAGTTAATGACTTTAGTGATTTGGTTGTTTGAATTCACATAACAGGTTGGTTAGGAATATGAAAACTAACAACCTTACGAAAACAATCAATTTTAGTATGATGAGTGGTTAACCAATCAATCCCTCAAATCACATCAAATGCAAGTATTTTCAACGAATTAAGATGGGCAAGTAATGTGATGGTTCCAACTTAAATCAAGCAAGATTTATAAACAATAGATGTAATGAAAGTTTCTCCTAACGGTGTCTCAACAGATAAGTCAAGGTCTAATTTCTCCGGAGTCAAGTTCAAACGTTGAGCACAAGCAAGAGAGATAAAAGAATGGGTAGAACCGGTATCTAATAAGGTATAAACTTCGCAATAGTTTATGATTAGCTTACCCGTGATCACTGTAGACACTCGAAATTTTCTACACACCTGTCACTGACTTTGCATGAGTGCAGATTCGTCTTTCAGAGATAACCTTGGAACACAGCTCACGTCCAATCCAGATACTACTAGAAGTTCAGTCTCACCCCCGTAACACACACCGGGAGTAATAGTTCCAACCTCGAAGATAACCCCGAGGCATGCAGATCCAATACCGGAAATTCCACCATAGAAGACCGATTAATCTCGGAGATAACCCCGAGGTATAAAGTCTCAGTCCCAACACTAGGAGTAGCATTTACCAACCTTGGTGATAACCCCAAGGAATGCAGTTGCGGTGATAACCCCGAAAATGCTTGTTTCGAATGCATGCAATAAGCTTCAACCTTAACACTCACACCATGGCAATCAATTCAAGACCTAGACATAACCCCGGGAAGACAGGCACACCTCAAAGATTACACTGAGGACCTTCAACACTTGCAGCACTCCAATCTCAGAGATAACCCTGAGCAACGTCTGCTTTATCAGCCCAAACCGGCGATAACCCCGGTGAGGGGAAAAGTCGTCATCTCGCCACCTTGACGCCACATAGCGCCGTCTCAACATTTCATACATACATTTCTACACAACAGTGTCCCACAAGAATCAAGGAAAACAATTCCTGAGTGACTATTACGCAAGGTAACGGATAAGAATTTGAAGCTTGAGGACCGGAGGGCACTGTCCCATCTTCCTGACTTTGTACAACCTCTAATCCCATGCCATTGCGTAACTCTCGACAACGGAGGTCCAAAATAGGTCTTACATACCTCAGTCGAATGCCCGAATTGCAATTCTAAAAGTTTGAGCGAACATTACAAAGGTTCTGCGTGCATATCATGAGACGACGCAACCCATGAAGGGCTCGGCAACCTGTGTAGCCAGCAGTAGTACACTGCTTTGCTCCCCCTCTATAAATAGAGGGCTTGGGGTGGCCATTTGTAAGAGAAAAAAAGCGAGGAAGCCTTGTCAAATTTGCTCCGTACTTATACTATACTGAGTGCTTTCTCATTTTAATCACTTGTGAGCTCACATATGGCTACTTTTGTACTGGCGGGAGCTGAGTGTTTATCCACTTTAAAGATATAGAAGTCTTCTTTGGCAGCCCACTATAAGCCTTCTCACACACTTTAAAGTATTTCTCTTCATCTTTGCACACACCCTTCTTCACGTTGAGAGTCGTGTTCCGTGTGTTTGCCCAGACTTCGGTCCGTGGTTTTATTTCAGTTTGTATATACATATATATATATATATATATATATATATATATATATGGACTAACATTATCGAGTTCTCGCCGATTGAGCCTGAACTTGATGCAGAGCGTTTATTTACTTATATATATATATATATATATATATTTCGTCCCACTTGGAGTTTACTTCGTGGTGGTTGATCGCTTTTACAGCTTTCTTTACGTTTCAACCCGCTTGGAGTTTCCTCCGTGGTGGTTAATCACTTTTACATTTTTCTTTACGTTTCGTCCCGCCTGGAGTTTCCTCCGTGGCGGTTGATGGCTTTTACAGCTTTATTTACATTTTCTGATCCCCCATGGAGGTGCTTCGTGGTGGCTGATCATGTCTGTATATATATATTTACAACTTTTATATATATATATATATATATATATATATATATACCTGCTTACTGCTTTCATACAAATTGCAGCATCATGTGAGCCTAGGAATCATGTGATCACAGATTCAGTCTATTGGATCTAGATTCATTCCCATGATGGACATTTTCAGTTGTAAGCAGCTTGTAAATTTATCTGTGGTGTCTGAATTTCTTTAGATGGTTTTCATACCCACGAAGAAGTCGACATTATTTTGTACATTATTTTCTTATAAATGCTTCGCATCTCGAATATAAAAGCAATCAAGCCAAACACTTAATAAAATGGGAGTGTAAAAGGTCTCAATTACTATTGAGCATAAGGGTTTGAAAAACCTCTTTTATAAAACATCACTGTCATATCTTGCTAAAAATTAAATTTTTACATAAATTCAAACCATGTGTATATAGGTGCGAATGAGGCCTCGCACTACTTCCAAATAAACAACACATTGACCCGCACACACACATCTTTAGATAACAGTTTCTTGAAAAGTGGCGGTCACCATGGTGACACGGATGTCGGGTGGTGCCTAACACATTCCCTTCGGATTAATCAAGTCCTCGGACCCTAATGAATCTCGGTTTCACGGACCCGTTTAGCAGTGTCACATCACTGGGTCAATGTGCAAACCTTTTCTCAGTTGTGTTGGTACAACCATTTAAAAAATCAACTGGCGACTCTTAATAGTCCATCGTCGACATTATACATGTCGGATATTTTCCACTTGTTTTTTCAAACAAATCTCACCTTACATGAAAACACCAACGAACAAGTAACGAAAAGGGACAACTAAAGAATCCCGACGTCGACAGGTGGCGACTCTGCTGGGGACACCAGTAAGAGGACTTTAGCCGCTATTCCAAATGTTTCAAAACTATTATCTGCTTGTGTGTGGCTGTTGCATTTACATTTATGATGAATGTGTACGAGTGCATTTACTTATTGCACTTAGTGCTTCGCACCATATCTGATTGTGATATTAATGCTTCGCACATGTCATCATTTCCATACGGTAAGACACGATGTATGTGAATGTATGTTGTGTGGTCCCTCCACCAGGAGGCTATCCTGTTGGTGTTCGATTACTGGACTCGTAAAAAGACTAATTCCAACGAGGCTCAGGAAAGGCACCACCCAAATTCGCTCCAGTTGAAAGACCGGATTAATTTCCCGTTGAGTAAATTGCGATGATTTGGGAACCTTCATGCCAAAAAGCCGCAAGAGTAACCTAAGATAGGCCAGCCTCTGATAAACCCAATACAGAGGAAAATCTCTTCATGCTTTCTCATTTTAAATTACTTACTTGTAATTTCATTCCATATTCATCTCCATGTAATGAGAAATATGAAGAAATGTGTACACATACATATTTAATTTAACATGCTATCATGTATTACAAACAGCTAACATCTGTTTTGCAGGATAAAATTCCTAAAACAGACACATCACATAGCATGTTATTATTTACACATTCCCTAAAGACTAAACTATGCAAGTCTTTCACAGGGAAACAATCAGACCTACTACCCGGTCAAAATCCAAAAAGGTTGCGAGCCTACAATCAATTATGTCTTTATCTGACCAGACTGACCTTAATCCAGTTTCTCGCAAAGAATTCGACGGATTAAGCAAACAAATCACAGATTTGGCTGTTCTACTTACAGAACTACACTAGTCTACTCAGGGTCCAAAGATACCCATACATGTTGAATCATCTACACAAGGGGGAACTCAAGCCATTACAATACCTGAACTGCAATTGGATACGACCAACAAAATTCATGATGCCACCCATCTCACAGGAGATCCAGACACCGGTGACATCGGAAAAAAAGTCCTTCAAATGGAAGAAACCCTTCGTGCTATCAAAGGAAGTGGAACACACGGGAGTGTTTCATATGCTGACCTATGTATATTCCCTGGTGTTCATTATCCAGAAAAGTTTAAGACTCCTAACTTCGAAAAGTATGATGGGTTAGGAGATCCTTATACACATTTGAAGGTGTTTATTGGAGAACTCGGACCTTATGCAGAGGACGAGAAGCTCAGAATGCAGCTGTTCTAGAAGAGTCTGACTGGAGAAGCCCGTTTATGATATAGCAGATTAGACAACTCAAAGATCCATGGTTGGGAGGAGCTAGCTCACGCCTTCCTCACACAATACAACTTCAAGTCTCAGATGGCTCCTGACAGGTATCAGATTACCAAGGTCAAGAAATAGTCCAACGAGTCTTTCAGAGAGTTTGCTCAAAGGTGGAGGCACTAGGCTGCTCAAGTTATTCCTTCCATGACAGAATTAGAAATGGTCATGACTTTCATAGACATACAAGAAGCTCCTTTCTATGAAAGAGTCTTAGCCGACATCGGTAAACCATTTTCTGAAATGGTCAAACATGGAGAGATGGCTGAGATGGGATTGAAGTCCTAAAAAATTCAAGACCTAGCTGCCTTTAAAGCTGTTGTCGAGCACATCTAATTCGGAAATTATGGAAATAACCCCCGGAGGGTCCATAAAAAGAAAGAGGAAGATGTTTCTCTGATACTACACGGTCAAAAAGGCAATCAAAACATACCTATCCAGCGGAGAAATTACACTCCATTTCAAGCACAGTATTCAAACCCTCCAATGACAAAAGGTGGAGAAGTTAGACACCCTCGAGTGTTCACACCCTTAGGGGACTCACTCGAGAATATTCTCACTCTTTTGACAATGCAAAAGAAAATCACGCATCTTCTTCCACCAGCCAGCCCTAATGGAAGGGGTTTCAATGCTGCTCAAAAATGTGTTTATCATGCCGGGGCACCTGGACATGATACTCAGGATTGTTGGGCCTTAAAACACAAGATCCAAGACCTGATAGACAACGGTGAGATCGTGGTAACGAAACCAGATCAACCTCACGTACAAGACAATCCTCTTCCTCAACACAAAGAAGAAGAGGTCAATATGATTAATTGGAGCAATGGAAAGAGTTCCAATTTCAACGACAAGTCATCTCAGGCCACCAAAGACGGTGTAAACAAATGGGATTATGCCAAGTTCCAGTTCGCAATGGAACGTAAGATGAAAGCTCTATGCAATCAGATTGAACAATTGGCAGAACTGGTGACCTATCAGCATCAAATAACACGCCAGTTAGTTAGCCAGGAGCATGCTAGTCTCCTTCCTCTTGTCATGAGTATTCCCTTGTCACCTTTAGAAAATTAAATGCTGGAGGACAAAGTGACAACGAGAGCGAATGCCAAAGCCCGTCGGGATTTTTCCAATAGAAGGGAATTTACATACCTGGGGCAACCTATGGAGGAAATCCTTCAGATGTTAATCAATAAAGGAAGAATCACTTCTCTTCTACCTCTAATTAATCCCCGTTCAGGACGGTTCAATTCTGATGGAGTATGTCAATATCGCTCCCATTCTCGTGGTCACAGCACAGAATAATGTTGGGCACTCCGCCACCTTATCCAGAATCTAATTGATAGTGGTATCCTGTAACTAGCAGAAGATGATATTGTGCTACGTGAGAGTAAGAATACCTATCCTACTAAGTGGAAGGGATTGGTAGAAGTTATATCCATTGAGACTGATGGGACTAGCAAAACAATCACCATACCATCAATTCAACTCAGAGGAAGCAACAATCCTTTGAAAGTGGCCGCTCCAAAACCAATCAATTTACCATGTAGAGCACAATATCCTATTTTTAGCTTACACAAAGTTCCATGGAATTATGGAGAAGGTGAAGGATCCACCTCGCATACAACTGCTGCAGTGTCGAAGGAAAATCCACTGTATCTTCCCCAACGGGTGATGAAGTCTACCATCAAATCAAAGGGGTAAATACCCATTGAGAAGATTGAAAAGTTCCTCCACACTATGAGTCATAACGAAGCCAAGGTGGTTTTAAGTTTAAAAGAAGCTCCACACCAAATTTCAATTTTGGACTTGGTCTTATCTTCCGAGGATCACCAGAAGATCTTACTGAAAGTTTTAGAAGAAGCCTATTTACCAAAATCAGTTGATGTGGAAAAATTTCAATATTTGGTTGATCACATTTTTAACAACAATGTGATATCCTTCATTGATGATGATATACCGCCCGAAGGGACCAGTCATTGCAAGCCGTTGCACATTGTGATCTTGTCCTCTAAATATATGCTAGCTGGAGTCTTGATAGATGGAGGTTCATCTCTAATAAATATCTATCCATATGCTACATTGGTGAAGATGAATGTCAATCTCAACCGAATTCGAAGCAGTCATACTATTTTCAAAGCTTTTGATTGAGCCCACTAGAATTCGGTCGGAGTAATTGAGCTGCCAATCAAAATTCGTCCCCATACATTCTGCGTGTCTTTTCACGTACTCAAGATAGACTCAGGATACAACCTGCTCTTGGGAAGACCGTGGTTCATATGGTCGGGGCAGTCCCCTCCACCCTTCCTTAATAACTGAAATACATTATCAACAATAGCCTAGTCACGGTCAACGCTAAACCGGCATGTCCTCAACATGGTGACATACCATATATCAACGTCAATTCAGATGTTGAACCGGTCAGTTTTCATGCCTTGGAAGTAAGCAACACTCAGTACCATGCTATTGGAATGCCATTTCCTGTACCCAAGATTTCTGCCGAAGTAATGTCGACTACTCAATAAATGATGTCATTGGGTCATCAGCCGGGACAAGGGCTGGGTAAAGATCACCAGGGTCTCAAGCACCCCATTCAAGTATCCAGTCAAACTGGGACAACTGGACTAGGCTATTCTGCCAGTTCTAGTCATAGGAATCCTCATAAGCATCAGCAGATTCCTTCAGCTTCAGCCGCAAGGTGTTTATCTTCATCTTTGAATTCTGAGTCTGCAAAACCTCCGGTAAAGGTGCCAGCCAACGTAATGGCTATGTTATTTCCCAAGCCGGTACTGGTGAAGGCGAAAGAAGTCTTTATTCCAGATCCCGCCGTAGAAGAGGAGGAACGAAGAATCAAGTAAGATATCGTCAGAATGATGTCAGGCATACGTATCATTGTTCATGACAAACATACAAATATATACACCCCAGACGATGATTGCCCAGACGTAAATGCCATCATTCGGGATAAGGAGGATGATGACAGCCCCTCGATCATTGCAGTCCACCCGGACTTTGCCCTTGCCAATTGGAGCAGCACTCCTTGCATTGGTCGACAAGGGTAAAATGCATAGGAACTCTTTCTGCCCTATAGATATCATAACTGCTTACTTTTCTGTACAGTATTAGCAGTCGTTTTGCCAGTACATGCTAACACTTTGTATGATCAAACCTTTTGATATATACTAAGTGAAAGCATATTTTGTTTCAGGACCCTGAATTTAGATGTGCCTGTACTTGCTGATATGGTTCCTCTTCTCCATAAAGATTGTAACTTTGATGTAGAGGTGCCTCCAGAAATTCAAGAATGGGTCAAAGACAAACCTAAACCTAACCTTGATCAAACCACTTCCTTCAATCTCGGAACCTTAGAAAGCCATAAGTTAATCCAGATTAGTTCAGACCTTACCCCAAACCAGCGGAATGACATAGTTACGCTACTAACCCAATTCCAGGATGTGTTTGTATGGTGACATGGTGGGTTTATCCACCGACATTGTCATTCATCGCCTTCCCATTAAAAAGGGATTCAAGCCAGTCAAGCAGAAGCTCAGGCAATTGAAACCTGAGTGGAGTTTAAAGGTGAAAGAGGAAATTGTGAAACAGTTTCAAGCTGGCATCATCATGGTGTCCACATATCCTTAGTGGATATCCAACATCGTTCCCATGCCTAAGCCTGGAGGAAAGCTGCGAGTTTGCGTGGATTATCGAGACTTGAACAAAGCTTGCCTTAAAGATAGATTTCCCGTGCCATTTATCCACATTCTCATTGACAATATTGCTCAATACTGCATGGAATCCTTTGCTGATTGCTTTGCGGGGTACCATCAGATCATGGTTGCTGAGGAAGATCATGAGAAAAATGCTTTCATCACGCCTTGGGGAAACTTTTGCTATAGATGGTTGTCATTTGGCCTCATCAATGCCGGCACCACCTACCAACGAGCTATGATGGCTCTCTTCCACGACTTAATGCACAAAGAGATTAAGATCTACGTGGATGACATCATTGTCAAGTCTCGGAAGGAGGAAGACAACTTAGACCATCTAAGAAAGCTCTTCAATAGGTTGCGTAAGTACAACTTGAAGTTGAATCCAGCCAAGTGCGCCTTTGGCATTAAATTAGGCAAGTTGCTAGGATTTTTAGTCAACCACAAAGGGATTGAGCTAGATCCCACCAAAATCTAGGCCATCACGAAAATGCCCATTCCTCAGACAGAGAAGGAAATCCATGGATTTTTGGGAAGAATCAACTTCATCAGCAGGTTCATTTCTCAACTCACCGCAACTTGTGAGCCAATCTTCAAGCTGTTAACGAAGAACTCCTCCATGAAATGGAATGATGATTGCCAGAAGGCCTTCCTTACGATCAAAGTGCAACTAGTTAAAGCTCCTATTTTGGTACCACCCAGGGATGATGTTCCTCTATTCATGTACATGTCCATAAGTGACGATGCCATGGGCTACATGCTGGGACAGAAAGACGATAGAGGCCAAGAACGAGCTATCTATTACCTCATCAAAAGATTCAGCAGCAATGAACACAAGTACACTCTGATTGAGAAGACTTGTTGTGCTTTAGCATGGGCTTCCATGAGGTTACATCATTACCTCCATAGTCACATAACCCATCTTATATCCCGCGTGTATCCTCTCAAGTACGTGTTCAACAAACCCATATTAAATTGCTGGCTGTCCAGATGGAAGTTGATCCTACAATAATTTGACATCGTCTACGTGACTCAAAAGTCCATCAAAGGTCAAGGAATTGCGGATTAACTGGCCGCCGCACCTTCAGGGGACTTCAAACCCTTGAAGACATACTTCCCCGATGAAGGGGTAATGACAGTTCAGTAACACCATCAGTACGGTACATGCCAAACATTTAAGATGTATTTTGATGGAGCTGTTAATATAGAAGGTTCTGGAGCTGGAGCAGTTCTAGTATCTGGTTCAGGGGAGCAGTATCTCGTCGCCTTCAAAATACAGTTTATCAGCACAAACAACAAAGCTAAGTATGAAGACTGTCTCATGGGGCTAAAACTTGCCCGTTCAATGGGCATCAGGCGGTTAACTGTCTTTGGAGATTCGGAGTTAGTGGTCAGACAATCCACGGGAATCTATCAAACTAAAGAGCTACATTTACTGCCTTACCATCGGCAAGTTTTACAAATGGTTTTGGAGTTCTAAGAAATCTCCTTTGTACACATTCCTTGTAATAGGAATGACTTTGCAGACGCATTAGAAACTTTAGCCTCCTTGATTCACATACCTGAAAAGGGACACTTGCCAAGCGTCACAATTTCCATGCACAAGGGACTAGCCTATGGGAACTACGTTGGAGAAGTATCGGATGAGCTACCTCCCATCCATCATCCTTGGTATCAACATATTAAGGAGTACCTACGAGATGGATCTACAATCGATGAGGCGAGCCCGAATGAGAAAAGGCGGATCCATCGACTTGCTATGAAATTCTACCTGAGCGGAGATGCCCTTTATAAAAAAGATGCAGGACAAGGTCTCCTCAGATGTTTAGACAAAGACCAATCTCAAAGGCTTATGGATGAGATCCATGGTGGAGTCTGTGGCCCACACATGAGTGGCCCCCTCCTTGTTAAGAAGATCCTCAGGACAGGACATTACTGGCTCTCTCTCAAATCTGACTACAATGACCACGTCAGGAGATGTTATCAGTGCCAAATTTAAGGGAATGCTATCCACGCCCCTCCACGGGAACTCCACTATATGAGTTTGCCTTGGCCCATCTCAATGTGGGGGAATGGACGTTATTGGGACCATTGAGCCTAAAGCCAGTAATGGACATCGATTTATCTTCACCATGATCGACTACTTCACCAAGTGGGTAGAAGTAGCCTCCTTCCCTAGGGTTACCAAAGAAGTCATCATTTCTTTCATCAGAAACAATGTCATTTGTCGATATAGACAACCTGAGGTAATTGTATCAGATAATGCTAAGAACCTCAACAACAAGATGATGGAGGAATTATGTAGTAAATTCCATATCAAACATCTTAACTCTGTCATCTATCGTCCGAAGATGAATGGTGCTGTTGAAGCGGCTAATAAAAACATTAAGAAGATTATGTAAAAGATGTCCGCCAATCACAAAGGATGGCTTGACTTATTGCCTCTTACTCTGTTAGCCTACAAAACCTCAATGCACACTTCCACTGGGGCAACCCCCTACGTATTAACCTATGGGATGGAAGCAGTGCTCCCCATAGAAGTAGAAATGGAATCCCTCAGAGTGTTGATAGACGCTCAGCTGGATGAAGACCAATGGGTACAAGATAGGTTTCACCAATTGTCTCTAATAGACGAAAGGCGAACCGCGGCTATCTTCCATGGTAAGTTATATCAACAAAGGATCGCCAGATCCTACAACAGAAAAGTCCGGCTATGGCATTTTAAACAACATGACTTGGTTTTAAAGAAGATCAGTGACAACCAAGATCAATCTAAGGGAAAATTCGCTCCTAACTGGGAAGGCCCCTTTGTTGTCAAGGAAGTATTGACAGGAGGTGCTCTTAGATTGCAAGAAATGGACGACGATGAATTTCCACAACTCATCAACTAGGACACCGTGAAACGGTACTATGTCTCAAGTTACCATCAAGCAAACATCCTGGAGTTGGATCATCAGATCACCAGTCATTTCGGTTCTTTAACCCTTTACCACATACAACCTTTTTCCACACTTTGCCCCTCATGGAGACATACTTTTCAAGCCAGCAACCTGGCTTCACTGCGTTCCTATGACTTCAGTCATCCCACTAGGGATTGAACCTTTCGTGCTTACAGTTTGTTCCCCCAAACATGGGATCAAACTTTTTATACCTGCAGTTTATCCTCAACCTAGGATCAAACTTTCTCTTCCTCGCAGTCTGACATGCACATGGGATCAAGCTTTTCAACTCGTCTTGAGGGGCGAACTACGCCGACCTGATCTCCTCTTAAATAGGAGTACGTAGGCAACCATTTAATATGGCCTGGTCGCAATAAAACAAAACCAACAAAAACATTTCAACCCCCTTCCCCTTATAAAAACAAAAATAACAAAAAATTCCTACAACATTCCTGCCACATACAGCGTTGAACCTCTTACACCAGGTTTGAACAACGCAGACCTGATCTCCTCTTCAATAGGAGTACGTAGGCAGCCATTCATGGTTCGGTCTCACCCCCTACCAAAACATAAACACTTGTCAAATGGTACTGGAATCATCCTTCAATCAACTACATTTCATTGAGCTTCAGACCAAAGGGGTGGAATTACCTAAACTCCTCCCAAATAAGAGATTCGGCGACCATCTAAGCTGCGGTTGTACCTCAAAGAGCAACACCAATCCATAAGAGATGGAATTAACTAGGCTCCTCATGAATAGGGGTATTGGCGACCATCTATGGTGCGGTCAATCTCAGAGAGGAAAGCCACACTCCTCTCCACATTTCCATACAGAAACCAATCCCAAGACACTAAAGATGTTAGGGATTCACCCAGATCAATGATCCATTCTGAACTATCTAGGGACAACTCAATGTCCATCCATCTAGGAGGAATTCGGAATACATCAAGATCACAAGTCTTGAAGAAGCAGGCAAAATATCAAGCAAATATCAGAGCATATCTAAAAAGGGAAGTGATCAAAAATATATTTCCCTGCTATATATAATGTTGTTTGATATATACAATGTAAACTGTACAGAATAAAATGGCTATGCTAGTTTGTGTGCAGGAAAATACAAACCCATCTACAAGTCAGGGTATATGCGAGCTAACAAGCCCAACATGGCATCCCTCTCCGAAGAAGGAGGCGAAGTTGTGGTCTCTTGTACGAGGGTATCCACACGACCCAATAGATCTGCAGCCATCTGTATGGTGACCATATGCTCGTCAATGTAAGTGTTCATCTCTGCAATCATGCCAGTGTTAAGGGACCTCACTGTAGTACTATTTGTGACGGCTACATCCCGGGCAGATATGGCACTATCCCACTCGACTATCACTGCATCTCTGGCTGATCTATCCTCATCCCGCTCAACAACAACGGCGTCTCTACGAGCTAATGCATCATCTCTCTCTAACAGAGTTGCGTCTCTCCCATCAAGGGCTATCAACATCAAGGATCTAGCCTGATCTCTCTCGAAGGTCATCAGATGAAGACTCGCTCAAATATCAGTTTAATCTTTGTATCACAACAAAGGTTGGTACTAGAAGAATCTAAAGAGATATCTTGTGACCCGTGAGTAAGTACCTCCTCGATTTAGGAATCAATGTCTTCCATGGGCTCTCCATCGTCCGAATCACTATCCGGTACTGTGGATACTGCCACAGCCGATGAAGTCTCTATCTCTATCCACGCAGAATACTCTGGCGAACATCCCGGATGGCTAACAAAAAAAGCAGCTATCTCGCGATGATCCCAACAAGCATACACACGGGAGGTAAATGCTGGCCCAACGCCCCCTCGAAATGATGAAAATCCTAAAACTGGTCAAACTGCGACATCACGACCATCGGGTGATATGTAGTCATGCCCCTCAAACCAGCCAGAGGGAGGTAATCCATGCCCAGAGCATGAGTAATAAAGTTGTAAGGTGAGCTGAGCCCCGAACACGGCAATATGCTAAATGGATCACTGATCTCCGTCAAAAATACCGACCAAGACACAACGTCCAAACACTCTACAGGCTGAAAGGAGTATGACATGGCTATGTCATGGGTGAAACAATATCCATGTCGTCTAAAAGTGCCGATCGGTCTCAAGTGTGACATAAACCACACGTGACAAAGATGATCACAACGCCGTAGAAACAATCATGTTTGATAAGTGCAAAGCGAAGATCTACCGACCTCAAAGTCTCTGTTATAATCATTGGTATGATGGTATGACCCTCCCTAAGAGCTCTCACTGCAACGATAACTCTTATGTCCAACTCATCCATATACCGTGGCATATATACATATGACAATACGCACAATAGCAGTACATCCACCCTGGCTAGACGCCAATGATCCTTCGGTGTGGTGAAATCCCCGGAATGTCGTGTATAACTATCCTCATAGCCAAATCTGTCAAACAGATAATGCTGGGATATAATGTGTCCAGATGTAAATTTGCCTCTGTTCGGATCTCTGCAAATGAATTTGCCTCTGTTCGGATCTCTGCCCAAAGAAATGTTGTCACTGGACAGAAAATGCTGGGATATAATGTGTCCAAGATCCAGAAAATGCTGTTTGACATGTCACGTATTTCATGTCAAAGTACATATCCTCGGCGGGTGCCACCACACATTGTCATCCATTGGTGTACGTATCAATGAAGGTCAAGCAGCCTTAACGTTATTTAAGCCTATGGCAAGTAAACCCATCGAGGCAACGAAAGCTATTCGATGATTTCGTACTTTGGTATTCATATTCCCCAACAGATCCCTGGCGGGGGTTACAATGCATATCAGCCATTGATTCACACGTCAGCGAAGGTCAAGCAACCTTAACAGTCTACCCCCACAGGGTTTTCATCCGTTGATTCACACATCGGTGAAGTACACATCAACGAAGGTCAGGCAACCCTGACAACACATGATGTTGGCAGTAATCCAACAGAACCTTGACATATCCTAGCGATACAAACCAGGAAAGGTTAGAATAATTGAGGAGGATCGATGATGGAATATGTTATACACATCCTGAAACAAACAAAGCTGTATCCCCACAGAACTCTTACACATAAGAGGTACCTCTTCGGAATCAAGTCTGTATCAAGGATTAAGGACTTTGGTGATAGCCCCAACGTCAACATCCTAAAAGATTTGGATCGCACATCCAATCTGGTCATCATTGCTAATCCCCAGTAAAAGCAACATGGAGTCGGCGATCATCCCCATAATGATGGGCAACAACCCCGCACACATGCATCATACATTTGCATCATGTTGCATTTCTAGTGTCTAGGATTCTTTATCCTACCCATGCATTGCATTACATGAATATGATAAAGAGGGGCATCTGTCGACACTCAAATTTTTCTGCACACCTGTCACTGACTTTGCAGGAGTGCAGATTCATCTTTCAGAGATAACCCTAGAAGACAGCTCATGTCCAATTCGGATACTACTGGAAGTTCAGTCTCAACCCCGGAACACACACCGGGAGTAACAGTTCCAACCTCGGAGATAACCCCGAAGCATGCAGATCCAATACCGGAAATTCTACCGGAGAAGACTACTTAATTTCGGAGATAACCCCGAGGTATCCAGTCTCAGTCCCAACACTTGGAGTAGCAGTTACCAACCTTGATGATAACCCCAAGGTATTCAGTTCCATTGATAACCCCGAAAATGCTTATTTTGAATGCATGCATTCAGCTTGAACCTCGACACTCACACCGAGGCACTCAATACAAGACCCAGACATAACCCCGGGAAGACATGCACACCTCAACGATGACACTGAGGACCTTCAACACTCAGCAGTCCAATCTCAGAGATAACCCTGAGCAACGTCTGATTTATCAGCCCAAACCGATGATAACCCCGGTGAGGGGCAAAGTCATCATCTCTCCACCTTGACACCACATAGCGTCGTCTCAACATTTCATACATACATTTCTACAAAACAGTGTCCCACAAGAATCAAGGAAAACCAATCCCGAGTGACTATTATGCAAGGTAACGGATAAGAATTTGAAGCTTGAAGACCGGAGGGCACCATCCCATCTTCCTGACTTCGTACAACCTCTAATCCCATGCCATTACGTAACTCTCAACAAGGGCGGTCCGAAATAGGTCTTACATACCGCAGTCAGATGCCCGGATTGTAATTCTGAAAGTTCGAGGGAACATTACAGTGCCTGCGTGCACATACTGCGAGACGATGCGACCCACGGAGCCCGGGGCAACCCGGGTAGCTGCAGGTACATCTGTGGCCTAGTCGCAGGAACACCTGCGGCTCCCCCCCCTATAAATAGAGGGCTTGGGGTTGCCATTTGTAAGAGAAAAAAGGCGAGGAAGCCCTGTCAAATTTGCTCCGTACTTATTCTATATTGAGTGCTTTCTCATTTTAAACACTTGTGAGCTCACATATAGCTACTTTTGTACCGGCGGAAGCTGAGTGTTCATCCATTTTAAAGATATAGAATTCTTCTTTAACAGGCCAGTGTAAGCCTTCTCACACACTATAAAGTATTTCACTTCATCTTTGCACACACCTTTCTTCACGTTGAGAGTCGTGTATTTTGTGTTTGCCCGGACTTCGGTCCGTGGGATTTATTTCAGTTTATATATATATATATATATATATATATATATATATATATATATATGGGAATCCATCCATGGCAACTGGTTGCCATGGACACTGTGCCAACAACCTCTTTTCGGACCGTTGATCTATTGATTTGAAGGTTGAGATTGAAATCAAAAATTCACAAGACGGCACAGGTTGTTGTGCCTAAATATCAACCTGTACCAACTTCTATTTTAATAAGAGGACCCCACATATTCAACATATTGTCAATATAGTTAAAAAACAAATAGTTAATATTAAAATAATTATAACCGGTACAGCTTGTACCTGCTTTCTCTTCTTTTTTTAAGCATCTCTCCATTATATGTCGTGACTCAGCACATTAAAATAGAATAAAAAAATAAAATGAAGGCCAAATTGTACAAATTTATTATGGTCGGATTAAAAAAATAAAATGCCTACGTAGAGTGCGACTTCGTCACTACCGGCAATAAAAATTGACCCGGCAGGTGAAAAAAAAATTTCAACCAATTCGCTGCTAAACAGATTATTGGTAATACAGATTACATGTTCATGTTGATGTTATGTAGTAGTAGTATTGGTATAATCGGTACTTCTAATATTGATAATCACATTATTATTATTATTATTATAATACTTAACAACTTTTATAAATTGGATAAGTAAATTAATTTCCTGAAGAGCTTGAAAAATTATCATCATTACTTATTAAACTAATTGAACTTGATATATTTTCAAAGTTAGAACATAGGAGAAAATTGATTTCATAATATTCAATGGACAAAGTTCATAAAGGAACATGGCTTCATAAAAGAATATGACTTAATTATTAATAATAATATAAAAATAAATATAGTGTAATAATAAAATAAATTATTATAATCTAACTCCATTTAAATTCCACTACCAATTTACTACCACTTTTATAAATAGATAATGCATTCATTTCCTATCACCGAAAAAACAACAACAATATTAATAAATATATAAAATAATAATAATAATAATAAACATAATAAGAATAGTTGAATAATAATAATAATAATAATAATGCTAGAATAAAGATTTTGGGGGAATATAAGTTTTAATATAAAGACAAATCCTTGTGGGAAATGAATAGCTAGGCCTGTGGTGCTCGGGTGGTCATATGACGAGGGTTTGGAGCTGGAGGTTGCGAGTTCGAATCTGTTTAGTAGCGAATTGGTTGAAAAAATTCTTTCACCTGCCAGGTATTTTTTTCAATTTTTATTGCCACCGTGATGTCGTGTCGCACTGAAGCATTTTAATTTTTTTTTAATCCCAAATATATGACCTATACCGACCAGGCTTCATTTTATTTTTTATTCTATATTAATGTGCTGAGTCATGACATATAATGGAGAGATGCGTAAAAAAAAAAGAAAAGAGAAAGATGGTACAAGTTGTACCGCTTATGATTATTTTAATATTAAATATTTGTTTTTTTAACTATAATGAAAATATGTTGAATATGTGGGGTCCTCTTATTAAAATAGAAGTCGGTACAGGTTGATATTTAGGCACAACAACCTATGCTGGCTTGTGAATTTTTTATTTCAATCTCAGCCTTCAAATCAATTGATCAACGGTCCGAAAAGAGGTTGTTCACACAGTGTCCATGGCAACCAGTTACCATGGATGGATTCCCTCTACATATTTATATATATGGACTAACATTATCGAGTTATGCCTCGATTGAGCCTAGACTTCGGTCTGGAGCGTTTATTTGTTTTTATATATATACTTATATATATATGAACTGTGTGTCAGACTTTGTTCGATGAGCCTAAACTTACGTCTGGAGCGTTTATTGCTTTAATATATATATACTTATATATATGAACTGTGTGTCGGACTTTGTTCGATGAGCTTGGATTTTACAACCGGAGCATTTACTTGCTTCTATAAATAAATAAATATATATATATATATATGAACTGTTGTCGAACTCTGTTCGATGAGCCTGGATTTTACATCTGGTGCGTATATATATATATATATATATATATATATATATATATATATCGTCCCACTTGGAGTTTACTTCGTGGTGGTTGATCGCTTTTACAGCTTTCTTTACGTTTCGTCCCGCCTAGAGTTTTCTCCGTGGTGGTTGATCGCTTTTACAGCTTTCTTTACGTTTCGTCCCGCCTGGAGTTTCCTCCGTGGCGGTTGATGGCTTTTACTGCTTTATTTACATTTTCTGATCCCCCGTGGAGGTGCTTCGTGGTGGCTGATCATGTTTGTATATATATATTTACAGCTTTTATATATATATATACCTGCTTACTGTTTTCTACAAATTACGGCATCATGTGAGTCTTGAAATCATGTGATCACAGATTCAGTCTATTGGAACTAGATTCGGTTCCCGTGGTGGACATTTTCAGCTGTAAGCAACTTGTAAATTTATATGTGGTGTCTGAATTTCCTCATATGGTTTTCATACCCACGAGGAAGTCGGCATTATTTTGTACATTATTTTCATATAGATGCTTCGCATCTCGAAAATAAAAGCAATCAAGCTGAACACTTAATAAAATGGGAGTATAAAAGGTCTCAATTACTTTTGAGCATAAGGGTTTGAAAAACCTCTTTTATAAAACATCACTGCCATATCTTGCTAAAAATTAAGTTTTTACATAAATTCAAACCCTGTGTATATAGGTGCGAACGAGGCCTCGCACTACTTCCAAATAAACAGCACATTGACCCACACACACACACACATTTAGATAACAGTTTCTTGAAAAGGCGGTCACCGTGGTAACAAGGATGTCGGGGGGTGCCTAACACCTTCCCTCTACATAATCAAGTCCCCGGACCCTAATGAATCTCGGTTTCACCAACCCGTTTAGCAGTGTCACATCACTGGGTCAATGTGCAAACCTTTTCTCGGTTGTGTTGGTACAACCATTTAAAAAACCAACTAGCGACTCTTAACAGTCCATCGTCGACATTATACATGTCGAACCTTTTTCACTTATTTTTTCAAACAAATATCACCTAACATGAGAACACTAAAGAACAAGTAATGAAAAGGGACAACTAAAGAATCCCGACGTCGACAATCACCTTGTTCGGGTTTCTCGCGTTTTGGGTAGTCACAACAAACGCCCTTCCAAGAACCACCGACTTTGACTTATCCGGGACAGCGTTTGGAGTCACCATCCCCGTTGGACTTGGTTTCGCTATAAGACAATCTCTAGCTATATGACCTTCCTTTCCACAGTTATAACACACCTTGGATTATTGTGGGTAGTTTGGGATGATGTGTCCCTCTTTCTCGCATTTATAACAAATGACCGGTGATCGTTCTCCTCCCCTGGAAACAGTGGATGTTGGTGTTGAAGTCTTCACGTTATCATTGTTGTACCTTCTCTTTTTGAAATCTCCTCCCAACTCGCTCCTTCTATTATCATTGCCACGATTACCACCAGAGTGGTTACCGCTTTTGTCCGAATGTTTTCCTCCCCGATGGTTGTCATTGCTCTGATGACTCCTGCCACCGGTATGACCCTGGTTGTGGTCCCTCGGTAAAACATACTCATTCTCTCGCTCTAATAATTGAGCCCTGTTTACAACATCTGAATATAAAGAAAAATTATTAGAGATAAGATATTGCCGAATATTGGGTTTTAAATCTCTCAGAAATATCTGCGTCATTCATTCCTCATTCTTTACAAAATAAGGTGCAAACCTGGATAACTCTATGAACTTCTCCTCGTACTGGAACACCGTCATGTTGTTTTGTTCTAGTCTAATAAACTCTACCTTCTTCATATGACGAATACTTTCATGAAATTACTTGTCATTAAATAGTTTCTGAAATGTTTCCCAAGACATGTTGAGTGCGGTAGGCTGGGTACGCTTTACAGACTCCCACCAGTAATCTGCCTCACCACGGAACATAAAGGTGGCGAATGGAACCTTCTGCTCCTCCATGCATCCCAAGACATCAAATATCTTGGTAATTTGCTTAATCCACGTTTCCGCCTTGATAGGATCCGGCTTTCCCATAAATTCTGGTGGTCCCAACTCTTTGAACTGTTTGGTTGTGACAAGTCGCGCATTGCTATCAGTTCCACCAATATTTTGTACAAGAGTCTCCCTTGTCTGATTTTGCATGAACTGCAAAAAGCTTCTAAACATCCCATCATTCATCATTTGTTCGGTAGTGTTGTTTATAGGAGGAATATTGTCTTCCTGTTGCACGTTCCCCTGGTTAATGATTAAAGGTGTCTCCACGATCTCATTCACTCCATTGTTAATATTTGTAGCTGTCATTCTTTAATACTGTCATAAAACAAGAGTTAATTAAAGAAATTAATATGTCACATAATATCCTTATATTATGACCGACCAAACAATTAAGCTTAGGTAGGACACACTAGCGAAGGATTTACTCGTCTCTCCCCTACTAGTTCTATTCCCCGATTTCCGCCAGAGACCATATCCCTAAGCTCTGATACCAACTGTGACGCCCCCAAAATAGGTATACATCACCCATTTTGAGTCGCCAAATACATGGTACAGAAACAAATACAACTTCATTAATACAATTGTCGTGCAAAATACGACAACACATATACTGTGAGTTTAAATACAAATGTTTTCTAATAGACAGTATTCAAACTCAAAAGGAGTCCTCATTAAAATTATTGATACGCTATTTTACAAAAATAGTGAGGACTGCTAAAATAACTTTCTAGAACCATCACTCCATACCCCAGCTAGTTCCTGCTATATTCTCACCTACTAAGAAGAAAAATGGAACAAAAAGGAAAATGGTGAGCTCAACTAGCCCAGTTAAGAATATTATGACTAAGATAATGAACAATAATTTATCGTTAGCCTTCAACAAATCAGATAAAATATAATGGACAACCAGTTTTAGATCAATATTCGTAGCGGAAATAATAATTCATTAGAAGAGTTAAGTAGAGAATGAAATCTACTATCATCTATGAATTTAAAAGTCCATCATCAATATTTTATCTCTGTAACATCAATCAATATACATCTTGAATCAAATATTCATCTTTGCACTACATGACAAAGATATTCATTTGTATCACAAGTTGGTCATGTTCATCTCAACACCTGTTCATATTTGCTTTATGGGCCAAAGATATTCATCAGTTAATCATTCATCTTTGCACTACAAGCCAAAAATATTCAGTTATATCATTATTTAGGACTGAGGATGATGAAAAATACTTTAACGAAACTAATCAAGTGAGATAAAAGGACAAAGATTATGGATTCGTACTTTAGGTAATCCAAGTTCAAAAACACTCCATAATAAACCATAGTGGAGTAAAATTCAAGAATGAAGATCAAAACATGGATACAATCAAAGATAGTAACCATAATAGACATCTTGGACAAAGAAGAGAAAATTTCATTTTTATGTGAATAGTGTTGTATACGTGAATAGTGCCGTATACGTGAATAGTAACCCCGACACAAAAAGGTTGAAATTTTACGATAAAATTCATATCAATATTTTGGCATAATGATATTGAAGAAAATAATATCATTTACGAAGAAAATAACATCTCTTACCTCAAAAGAACAGTCCTTCAAGCTGAAATATCAGGTATAAGGTTGAAGGAAACTTGCACTGAATAACAACTCACAAAGTATCTATATACTCACAAAATACGCTCGATAATATAGAGAGAGAAAGCTTATGATTATGGTGTGATTTTCAAATCTCACTAAGCACCCTATTTATAGGAAAATGCTTAGAACGCCATAGCAGACTAACCTGCTACCTGATGGCTTTAACTGCTACTATTCACGCCCACTACTTGAAATAAAATTTCAGCACATTTCTCACCAACCAAAAGTGGGGCCCACCATGTTTTTAATAAAAACATTTATTTCTGAAACTTCAATTATTCATAATAAATAGCCATTTTATCAGAAAAATACGAATTTTATGTCCATTCCATAGAAAATTAAATTCTCTACAACTTTGTAGATTTATGTTTGTCCAAATTCCAAATAAAAAATGACCGAAATCTATATATGGACGATTTTCAACACCTCTATTCTGACAAAATACTGATAAAATACCTCAGCATTTATTCCTTCATTTATATCCACATAAAATAAATATTTCCCTATCCATCCGCATAAAATAAATATTTCCTTATCATATAAATCAATAATTAATTATTCACAAATAATATTACAGAATCACAATTATGACAACCTGGTCGTTCTTAGGAAAGAGGGGGCTTTTCGATAAGGATTTCTCATTATTGGCGCGCAATTAGGTGACCAAACCCCTTTCCTAGACAGAACTTCCTTAGACATTGCCAATAATGCTATCTAATAATTTTATTCAAATAATATGAATTATTGATCTGATACTGAGAAATATTGTGCATTGATAATTATTGAATTAACAATAATATAACATATCAACGTAGCAATTATTGAATCAATAAAATAAAATATTGAACAGTAATTACTGTAACAATTATTGAGTAGTGTCTTCTTATAAAAGAATCAATAATTCAAAAATACTGTGCAATATCGTGTGCTACTGTGCAACCACACATATTACTGTATTTTAACCACAGGGTATTCCAACAGTGTTAACAGTAACCATTACGCCATTATTTATAAAAACTCAATTTGTCATTTTCTTCATCCGACCATTTTCTGTTATGGGGCCCACAAATGGTCATACGCATCGCATTTAATATTCCCAAACGACAAAGAAGAATATTCCACGACCAAACGAATATTCCCCGACAACAATGAATATTTTATAACCACTTGCTTATTTTGCAAAATTTACACATTTCACCCATAACCAAAGCATTATATCAAATTAACATCTTATTTTCACAATAATAATTAGAGGAAATTCGATTTTATTTATAAAAAGTTGGGGTCTTACATGAGAGATATTGTGGATTAAAAGTAGGTCCTCGAAACTAGAAACCCAATTTTCTGGGTAACCCAGAAAGTTCTTGAACTATACCTGACAAGCAGTTTGACTAAATTAAATTTCGATCCTCTAATGTTGCTATGAACCTTTAGATGTTGTATTGGTGTAGTATGACATATATATTATGTGATTATTACCCTAGAACACTTATCTAATACATAGGATTCAAGATGGTAGGCTTCGAAGTAGGAGGTAGAACACTGAGCCACTTTGACCACCTATGACATGCTAATATAATGAAGATTAGATCACCCACTTGTTTCATATCCATAGTACTACATCAGTACTACACCCTTGAACCATTTCCATGATCAAAAACACATTCAGTTAGGAATTAAAGCCGGTCAAACTCACCTACTGGATATTGACTTTTGTGTTCTCCAGTTGGTGAAAAACACCAATAACGACGGTTAGCTGGAAAATTAACATAATAAATAGAAATAAATACTAAATAATTACTATAAATTAATATATAATTTCTAAAATACATTTTAAATTATAATAAATAATTTTTAATATTTGACATAAAATTTCATTAATATTAAATTTATTTAAATATTAATGATAATAAAATTATTTTATAATACTATTAAATAAATTAGTAAAAATGATAATAAATTATTTTAAATAATAATAAATGAAAATTAACGATTTAAAAATCATTATCAAGAATAATAAATTATTTAAATATAGTATTGATGATTTAATAATTATTATGAATGTTAATAATTATATTAATGACTTGGTAAAATCATTTTTAATTGGTAATAAATTAGATAATAATAATAATAAATCCTTTTAAATAATATTAAATTATTTAAAAATAAAGCTAATGATATTAAAATCATTATCAATAATAGTAAATTATTTGAAAAACATATTGATGGTTTAAAATCATTAGGAATGATTATTAATTACCTAAAAATAATATTAATGATTTTAAAATCATTTTGATTAATAATAAATTAGTTAAAATTAATATTAATCATTGAGAAATTATTTTAAGCTTCTAGAAATTATCATAGATAATATTTAAAGTAATATTTAAACTTTCAAACAAAGTTTACTCGTAAAGTAATTCGATAAATTTTTCGATCAAGCTATAAAACACCGAATAAACATCGAATACAACCCAAACACTAATAAATTGATTAGATATCGATTGTTATTGTTTCTGATTACTGTGATGGACATATTTAGGTTGCGTAAATAGTTTCGAATATTATAAATTAGCTGATCATCGAGCAGACAAGTTTTCCTAACATAAACTTGAGTTATTATGTTTGTTAGTGGATAATTATTGTTGATTATTCCACATCTACGATTAATATTGAATATTCGCATTTGTTACAAGTTTTCTGCACTTCCTGCAAACTTTATATTTCCAATGCAAGTGTGTAACTTCATTTCATTATTTGTTCAATGCAAGTGTTCTATTCATCAGATATGATCTTATGACATACAATGTTCATGATTTATGTTGTGAAAAAGGTTATGATTTATTGTTCAAACTTAACCAAGACATATGAGATGATTGTTGAAAAATAATATTATGTTATCGAGATTTTTGGATGTCCCTTTCCATATATTTGTGAAAACCAATGTTTGGTACATATATATCTTTTGGTGTTCTCATTTTAGGTGTTCTCAGATTTGTTTGAAAAAACAAGTGAAAAGGTCCCATATGTATGATGTCGATGATGGACTGCAAGAGTCTCCAGCTGGTTTTTAAATGGTTGTACCAACACAACCGATAAAAGGTTTGCACATCGACCCAAAGGTGTGACATCGATATACTGGCCTGGGTGAAACCGAGATTCGCTTTAGGGTCCGGGGACTTGGTTATGCGGGGAAAGGTGTTAGGCACCCCGACATCCGTGTTACCACTACGACCGCTTTTTTCAAGAAACTATTATCCGAATATGTGTGTGTGGGTCAATGTGTCTTGTTGTATGGAAGTTGTGCGAGGCCTCGTTCGAACCTATATATACATGGTTTTGAATTTATGTAAAAATTCAATTTTTTTAAGATATGGCAAAGGATGTTTTATAAAAGAGGTTTTTCAAACCCCGATGCTCAATAGAATCGAGACCTTTTACACTCCCATTTTTGTTAAGTGATCGGCTGGATTGATTTTATTTGACAGATGCGAGGCATCCGTATGAAAAATAATATACAAAAATAATGCCGACTTCCTCGTGGGTATGGAAACCATCTGAGGAAATTCAAACATCGCAGAATAATTTACAAGTTGCTTACAACTGAAAAATGTCCATCACGGAAACCGAATCTAGATCCAATGGGATGAATATGTGATCACATGATTCCTAGGCGCACAGAATGTTGCAATTTGTATAAAAGCAATAAGCAGATATATATATATATATATATATATATATATATATATATAAAGCGATAAATATATATATACGCATATGATCACCAACCACAAAGCACCTCCATGGGGGATCAAAATGTAAATAAAGTCATTAAAAGTTATCAACCACCACGGAGAAACTCCAAAGTGATGAAACGTAAATAAAGTCAGAAAAGCGATCAACCACCACGTAAGTAAACTCCATGTGATGAAATATATATATATATATATATATATATAATAAATGCATCGAATGTAAAATCTGTGCTCATCGAATGTAGTTCAACCACGCTCATATATATATATATATATATATATATATATATATATATATATATATATATATAAAATCGAGTAAACGTCCTGCATCAAGTTCAGGCTCTCATCGAACAAAGTCCGACACACATATATATATATAAGTATATATATATAAAAAAGCAATAAACGCACTGCATCAAGTCTCAGGCTCATCGAACAAAGTCGACACACATATATATATATATATATATATATATATATATATATATATATATATATATATATATATATATATAAAAGCAAAGAAACGCCTGCATCAAGTTCAGGCTCAATCGAGGTATAACTCGATAATGTTAGCCAATATATATAAATATATATATATATATATATATATATATATATATATATATATATATACAGATCGAATGAAACCACTGATCAAAGTCCTAAGCAAAGCAAGCAACACGACTCTCAACGTGTAGAAGGGTGTGTGCAAAGATGAAGAGAAAGACTCTAAAGTGTGTGAGAAGGCTTACAAACCGACCGCTAAAAAAGGCTTCTATATCTTTAGAGTTGGTAAACACCGGGCTTTGTGGGGTACAAAAGAGGCTATATATGAGCTCACCGATGTTTAAAAGTGGGAAAATACATCAGATGGCGAAAAAAAGTAAGCAAATTGTGCAGGGTTTCCGCCTTTTTCTTTTAAAATCAAACCCCAAGCCCTCTATTTATAGGCAATATGAGCCGTAGGTGTACCAGAGGTGGGTCGCAGGTACCGTAGGGGTCGGTCTAGGTTTGTCGGGTTGGTCAATATCTCAAGCACGCGTACTCAAGCAATCGTAATGTCCACTCGATTTTGAGAAGTACAATCCGCATCCATTTTGAGGTATACATGACCTATTTCGACCGCCGTTGTCGAGTTATACGATGGCATGGGATTAGAGTTTTACGAAGTCATCAAGATGGGACGATGCCCTCCGATCTTCAAGCTTCAACTTTCATCCGCTACCCCGCATAATAGTCACCCGGATTGGTTAGCCTTGTGGGGACATCGTTGCATGAGAGACATGACGTGGCATTGTGTTGGACGAGATGACGATGTTGTCCTCACCGGTGTTATCGCCGGATTGGGCCGATAAAGCGACGCTGCTCATACTTCACCGAGATTGACCGCCGCAATTGTTGAAGGTCCTCATTGTCATCTTTGAGGTGTGCCTGCCTTCCCGATGTTATTGCTTGTTGGTACAAAAAGTATCTCGTTGTGAGCGCCGAGATTGAAGCTAATGGCATTTGAAACAAGCATTTCCGGTTATCTCTCAAAATCGCATTCCTCGGGGTTATCACCAAGGTTGGTGGCTATTCCTATGGTTGGGATCGAGACCGGATACCTCGGGGTTATCTCCTAGATTAATCGGCCTTCTCCGTGTGTGTGTTCCAAGATTGTATCTGGCAGTCTCTCTGGTTATATCCGAGGTTGAATCTGCTGTTCCCAGTGTGATCTGGGGTTGATGTCAACTCTCTGTAGTATCCTGTATGGATTTGGATTATCTTTCGTGGTTCTCTTAAAAGACGAATATGTCCTCCCCGTAATGTCGATAATAAGAGTATAGAAAATTTTGAGTGTCTACAGATGCCCCTCTTTATCATACTCATGCATGGCGATGCATGGGTAGGATAAAGAATCCTAGACACTTGAAACGCAACAAGATAAAAATGGTACTATGGATAGCAACATGATGCAAATGTATGATGCATGTGTACGGGGTTGTGGCCCAACATGCTGGGGATGATTGATGGCTCCCTGTTGCTTCAACTGGGGATTGGCAATACTTACCAGATCCGATGTGCAAGTTTAATCATAGATGTTGATGTTGAGTTATCACCAAATTCGTGTGTTCTTGATAACGACTTGATCCTCAAGGGGTACCTCTTATGTAAAGAGATCGGGGGATAAAGATTGATCTGTTTGAGGATGTGTATAACATATTCCATCATCTATCCTCTTTGATAATGTTGACCTCTCCCGGTTAGTATCGCTGTAATATGTCACGATTCTCGCTGGATTTATCGCCAACAACAAATGCCGCTGTGGATGCCTCGACCTTCGCCGACGATGGTGAATCAACTACTAAAACATCATGTGGGATATACTATCAAGGTTGCTTGACCTTCACCGACGGTGAATCAACTACCAAACTCGTGAGGAGATCGTCAAGGTTGCTTGACCTTCACCGACGTGTAGATCAACGGAGATCATACAGACTTCACCGGGGATCCATTGGGAATATGAAAGCAACCGGGTATGAGAACCTCAAATAGCTCTATAGCTCTGATAGGTTTAAACGCTATCGACTGAAATGACGTCAAGGTTGCTTCACCTTCATTGATATGTGTGTCAACGACTGAGCATGCGTTGCTACTCCCACCGGAGATATATATTGTAACCCCCGTCGGGATCTATTGGGACGCATGAGTACGCATAATAACTACCGAATCTGCTTCTCAACGCTTCAATGGGTTTATCTGTCATCGGCTGAAATAATGTCAAGGCTGCTTGACCTTCGTTGATAGAATTGTCAACGGATGAACATGTTGTAACCCCCATCGGGGATCTACATTGTAACACCCATTGGGGAATCACGTTGTAACCCCGTCGGGGATCTACGTGGTAACCCCCGTCGGGAATCTACGTGGTAACCCCAGTCGGGAACTCACTTAGGGTAATGACCCGGAGTTGGCGGCATCGGACCTGTATGAGGTATTGCCGGATGTGATTTGTGACAAATGGGATCATTGGCAGGGTATACCTCATGTTCGGGTGACTACCAATGAGTGATGTACAGGTTCAAAGTCTCATCTGAGATGACTAGGATTGTATGTTGTTTTGCTCAATCGCGTGGCATTTTTATTCCCAATTTGACCTTTCTAGCCCGTAAGAACTCCATTTCAAATGGAACTGGACCGAGCCGGAGGGGTGGGACCCACATAGAGGAGCCGTAGGTGCACCTCGGCCGCCGTGCCAGCAGGGAGCTACTTTACCAGTGTGATGATAAATCCTTCAAATTTACCTTCTTCAAAGTTCATTTCTAACTCACTTCGCTTAGAAAAAACCACGAGCCTTTTTTAGATCTGCTGAGTTCGGGTTGCTTTCTGCAAATTCTTTCACCGTACAAGTGTTCTACACTATCCTGGTAACGTATGCATGTATTTTTTCTAGTTTCTGTCCGTTAGATTGTGAGATATTGCACGAAATGCATCTAAACACATAGTAGTGATTATGTATGCACAAATGACTTGATAAAAAATATTCAACATAGTAAATGTTAGTATTAAATCATGCTGAACATAATAATGTGAAAAAAATTGACTTTTGAGATAGTCAAATTGACACCTTTTTCTGCTATTTTTTGTCCTATTTGAGGTCCAATGAGCAAAAGGTAGAAAGGCAAAATACTCCTAGCATTGAGGTTGGCCTTATGCATGACGATTTTGATTTATAATGCATATATTAGGTATATGACTTTGGGACAAGTGAGCTACTGAATGGCCACCTAGACATGCCTGCGTGCATGTGGATAATCCTATTTTCAAAGGGGACTATGGCAAAAAAAATTCAAATGTAGGCATTGGGTAGTCATGCATTTTAACTCTATTATATGTTAAAGTAAATGCATGCATGCATATAGTCATAGATGCATTTAAAAAGCTCTAGGTAAGGAAATACCACACCCTTTCTGAGGTGATTTGGAGACTTGTTGTCAAGATATTGATGGATCCAGATCAGCCGAAAGCGCTTCTACAGACCGCTTCGCGCGTACGGTGAGGGCTTTCCAAGTGCCTCATCCCTGCTCACGTAGACAACCTCGCTTGGTTGGTGGAGGCCGTGATACGCCCCGCCCGTGTAGATGTTCCGCACGCCGAGGACGAGGAGGTGGATATTGAGGATCCCGCCTCGCCGCACATATCCCTCGCAGGAGATTCCGAGCATCCGTGTGGTGAACCCAGAGTTGCTAGGTGATTTGGGTAGACACCCATCGATGTACTTGCATGTTAACGAGGTATGATGTTAGACTTTATCTTCCTTCTTTCCTATTGATGCGGATTAAAGGGTTCTGATGTTGATCTGCATTTCATGCAGGTTCAAGGTTTTACATAGCCTCGAGGGAACTGGTTTAGTATTCACTCCATGTATCAGGTGCTTCATCCTGATTATAGAGAAGTAGTGCATGAGTGGGGATTTGGGGCATTTTTCTCCATCCTTCCCCGCCGTTGTCCCTTGTGGGTTACCTCGTGGCATTGTTCTCGAGCGATGGTTTCATCGCACTCACCACCCATCTCGCCGGATTACAAGGTGATGATGACGCCTATGGATCGGCGATTTATCATGTGTATGGAGTTTGAGGGGAGCCAGCCTCGCATGGCGAATATTACCCCACCGCCATCAAATCTTTATTAGGAGTTCCGGCGAGGCGCCAAAGGCGTGGATCGTCTGCTCGTGTCCTTTGAGCGTAGATGTTATGAGTGGGCTATCGAGTGAGCCCATGCCTCGATGATGTCGTGATCGTGGATCGCGCTCGCCAGATTGATTGTTCCCGATGATCATTCGAGGTCGCTTCATAGCGTATAATTCTTCCACGGTATCTTTCGCTTTGGTCAGCCGCCACACGCCGATGTGGACCGATAGAGAGTACGACCGGGCTCTTACACCTTTGCCTATTTCCTCCGGGGGCATGCGCTCTGCGCTCATGTGGTTTTACCGAGGCTCGGCAGATTTTACCCGCTTCACCGGTGAGTATTTCTCTTGTCTTTTCCCATTCATAAAGTTAAGAGTGTTTATCGATAGCGATGTTTTACCATCAGTATTGGCGCTTTGGGCCTATGAGAGGCTCCCATGTTTATGGCCCCAATAAGTGTGTTAGGCTTAGATACCTATCCACGAGGACGACGATGGCACCATTCTATTTTGCCAGAGGTCCCTCAGATCTCGAGGGCTTCGCCACACTCCGTGATGCAAATGAGTTCTGACGACGACTGACGCCATCACATGGCTTCCATACTCAGGGGATCATTTGACCATCGGTTTTGAGGATGGACACCCCACCGAGTAGTAGTATTTGATTTCCACCCGAGATTTCCTCTCTTCACGATGGAGGCCGGGAGCTCTATTTAGAGAGAGCGTGCTATTAGGAGCACCACAGGGAGATTCAGATACCGATCTTGCCTCCCCCGTCAGCGCCATCGGCTCAGATCACAGTCACCCATTACGATATTCCATTGTTGGGAGTCGACGGTTTTCGATTTATCCGAGGGTCCATGACTTAGAGATATTCCAAATACATTGTGGCTCCTCGACTATTGGGGCCCAATCCGCGCCACACACATTTATGGGGACATGGTTCCAGGATCTTTGATGATGATGGATTGGGTGGCTTGTGTCCGAGCTCCGACTCATCTGACCCAGATTGATAGTTTGACCCGGCAGTTGGACCAGGCACATGTATTTATTCGGCATTTGGGCAGAGATCCAGCAGAGGCGGAGTCATTTGTTCCTTCCAAATTCAGTGTCGCCCCTCGAGACGACCCATTTGGTTTTGTTGCCAGCAGATCCTCCTCTTTATATAGGCCCCGACATCCTTGCTGATAGAGATCCAAAGTGACTCAGAGGAGTTACATCGTGTGGACAGATTGAGGATGTGGACATCGAGACCCCGGTCTTCTTCTCGATGTGTATTCTCGTTATATCTTTTGATAGGCCTCTCATTAGATATCGGGTGGTCGCTCCCCATTCTCGCTATATCTTTTGATAGGCCTCTCATAGTAGTAGTAGGCGCGGCCCAGCCCCATTTTCATGTATTTGTAGTCAGATAGAGTCGATGTATTAGATGATGATATATTTAGGAATGTATGCACCATTTTTCATTCCCTATATCATATTGCCATCCATTATCTCATTATGCATGTATCATGTTACGATATATGTATGTATGTCCGGGAGATATTCGGATTGACCCTTTCGATGGTCTTATTACACACTACCGCATGTATGTCTTCTTCGACAGCTTAGTCAGATAGATCATACCCCACCATCAAGTGGTGGTGGCATTGGGTATGCGATCGCAGGTACGATAAAGATGTCACCACCGCATGTGGTGATCAGAGATCTATTGTCGCAAAGATACCATGACCCTTTTGGCATTTCGTGTTCCTGCAGGATTCGTGGATGGGATGATAGAGCATCGCTACCGACAGGCGGTGTATTACGCTTTGGCACCCATGAGTCGACTCCTACTCGGAGGAGTACGACGCTTGACGATGTCGCCTTTAGATGCACTTCCGGCAGCATACACGGGCTTTTTGGGAGACATGAGTAGATGATTCATGACTCTCACAGATCGAGGCGCAGTAGTGCAGAGATGAGTCGACATCCGCCACGTGATCTCTCAAAGATTTTCGTAGATGATAGATTTGCACGCGAGGATAGCTACTCACGACATTCCGGATTTCACCGTGTCGGAGGATCATCAGCGTTTGACCGTAGTTGATGTAATCGATGCTATGTGTATCATTCATACGTATATGCCGCGTATATGGATGAGATAGATATAGGCGCTATCACGGCCGTGAGAGCTCTCGTGGAGGGTCGCATCATCAGACCTATGATCGTGGAGACCCCACGATCAAGATCCTATCGCAGAGATTTTTACCCATCAGCGTGTTTACTGGGAGTTCGGTCATGCTGTATGTGTGGTTTATGTCACACTTGTGACCGGTTGGTACCCTTAGACGGCATGGGTATTGCTTCTCCCATGATGTGGCTATGTCATACTCCTTTCAGCCATCGGAGTGTACAGATGCTCAGTCCTGGTCCGCATTTTTGGCGTATATCGAGATCCATTTAGCATATTGTCGCGTTTCGGGCTTTGCTCACCATACATACCTTCATTACTCATGCGCCCGCATGGATTTCTCTCCTCCGGGTCGGGTTTGAGGGGCGTAACTACTTATCACCCATCGGGCCGTGATGTCGCAGCTTCTACCGGGCCTGTGATTTTCATCCTTTCGAGGGGGCGCAGTCGTCGTTGCTCACTTTCTCGATACCTCTCAAATGAGGACCGATCTCGTGCATACGCTTGCTGGGATCAGCGTGAGCTAGCTTCTTTTCCTGCCAGTCGTCCCGGTTATTCCGCAGAGTATTCCACATGGATGGAGATAGAGATTTTATCTACCGCAATAAAGATTCTCAAGATCGACATCGAGTCGACGATGCAGAGTCCACGGAGGACATTGATACCTATATCGGAGAGGAGCCTGCTGCTGGGTTGCCAGAATTTCTTCTGGATTCTCCTAGTACCAATACTTTCGTGATTCAAAGACTTCAACACAAGATTTAGAGCGTAGTCTTCATCCGATGACCTTTCGAGAGAGACCAGATTCGATCTATGATGTCGATCGCTTCGATGTGAGGGATGCCGCCTATTGAGAGAGACGAGGCATTGGCTCATAGAGATGCCGCCGCTGAGCGTGATGAGGCCAGTCACCATAGATGATGCAAGTAATAGTTGAGCGGGATACGACCATATCTGCCCGGGATGTAGCCGTCATAGATAGTACTGCAGTGAGGTCCCTTACCACTAGTATGATCGCAGAGATGAGCGCTTATATTGATGAGCATATGGTCATCATGCAGATGGCTACAGATCTGTTGGGTCGTGTGGATATTCTCGTACAGGAGACCACAGCTTCACCTCCATCTTCGGAGAGGGACGCCATGTTGGGCTTGTTAGCACGCATATACCCTGATTTGTAGATGAGCTTGTATTTACCTGCACAGACTAGCTTAGCCATTTTGTCATGTACAGTTTATATTGTATATATATCAAACAACATTATATATGCCAGGGAAATATATTTTTGGATCACTTCCCTTTTAGATATGCCTTGCTATTTGTTTGATATTTTGCCTGCTGCTTCAGGGCTTGTGGTCTTGATGTATTCTGAATTCCTCCTGGGTGGATGGACATTAAGTTGTCTCTGGATAGTTCAGAATGGATCATCGATCTATGTATCCCTACCATCTTTGGTGTCTTGGGACTTGTTTTTGAATGGAGAATGGAGAGGAGTGTGGCTTTCCTCTCCGAGATCGACCGCACTACGATGGTCGCCAAGATTTCTATTTAGGAAGCCTAGTTAATTCCAATCTTATGGTTTGGTGTTGCTCTTCGAGGTATGACCGCAGCTTAGATGGTCGCCGAATCTCCTATTTGGGAGGAGTTCGTAATTCCATCCCTTCGTCCGTCAATGAAATGTAGTGGATCGAAAGAGAATCCCAATACCACCGACAATGGTTTGTGTTTTGGTAGGGGTGAGACCGCACCATGAATGGTCGCCACGTACTCTATTGAAGAGGAGATCAGTCTCACGTAGTTCAAACCTCGTGTAAGAGGTTCAACAACAGATATGGTCGATATGGTGTAGGAATGTTTTTGGTTGTTTTTGTTTTATGTAAGGTAGAAATGTTTTTGTTTTTTTTTTTTATCATGACCGCCATATGAAATGGTTGCCTACGCACTCCTATTGAAGAGGAGATCAGTCGACGAAGTTCGCCCTCGTATGCAGAAGAAAAGCGTAATCCCATGTGCAAAGTCGAAAAGGCGGGAAAAGAAAGTTTAATCTTAAGTTGAGGATAAACTGCAGGTGAAAAGTTTGATCCCAGGAATGGGTAGCCAAACTACAAACGAAAGAGGTTCAATCCACGGTGGGATGACCTAAGTTATAGGAACGCAGAGGAGAAAGCCAGGCTGTTGGCTTGAACTGTATGTTTCCCTGAGGGGCAAAGTGTAGGTAAGTTGTATGTGGTAAAGGGTTAAAGAACCGGAATGACTGGTGACCTGATGATGATGCACTGCAGGTGTTTTTACGTTACTTCGTATATAATACCATTTCACGGTCTCGAGTTGATGAGTTGTGGAAATTCATCGCCATCCATTTCTTGCAATCTGAGAGCGCCCTCGTCAATACTTCTTTGACAATAAACGGCCTTCCCGCTAGGGAGCGAAATTTTCTTTAGCCTCGATCTTCGTCATTCAAATCTTCTTCAAAACCAAGTCATGTTGTTTAAACCGCCAGAGCTGCAACTTTTTTTGTTGTAGGATCCGCCATCCTTTGTCGATATAATCGACCATGGAAGATAGACACGGTTCGCTTTTTTTATCTATTAGAGACAATTGGTGATACCGCCCTGTACTCCATTGGTCTTCATCCAAATTGAAAGGCCGATCAATACTCGAGAGATTCCATCTCAACTTCTATGGGGAGCACCGCCCCATCCCATAGGTTAAAGCGTAGGGGTTGCCCAAATAAGTGCGATGGAGGTTCTCAGAGGCTAACAGAGTAAGAGGCAATAGGTCAGGCCAATCTTTGTGGTTGGCTGACATCTTTTGCATAATCTTCTTGATATTTTTGTTAGCCGCTTCAACAGCACCGTTCATCTTCGGACGATAGATGACAGAGTTAAGATGTTTGATGTGGAATTTACTGCATAATTCCTCCATCATTTTGTTGTTGAGGTTTTTGGCATTGTCTGACACAATCACCTCTGGTTGTCCATATCGACAAACGACATTGTTTCGGCGAAAGCAATGATGACTTCTTTAGTGACCTCGGGAAGGAGGTCGCTTCTACCCACTTGGTGAAGTAGTCGATCATGGTGAAGATAAATCGGTGACCATTATCGGTTTTAGGCTCGATGGACCCGATAACGCCCATTCCCCACATTGAGAAGGGCCAAGGCAAACTCATATCAGGAGTTCCCGTGGAGGGCGGTATAGTATTCCCATAAATCGCAATCGATAGCATCTTTTGACGTGGTCATTGCAATCACCTTTGAGAGGTAGCCAATAATGTCCCGCCCCGAGGACTTTCGACAAGGAGGGGCCACTCATGTGGGGCCACAGACTCACCCATGGATTTCATCCATAAGCCTTTGGGCTTGATCTTTGTCTAAACACCGAGGAGACCTAGTCCCGCATCTCTTTGTAGAGCTCATCTCCACTCGTAGAACTTCATAGCCAAGTCGATGGATCCGCCTTTTCTCGGGCCAAAGCTCGCCTCAATGGTGTAGATCCATCTCGCAGATATTCCTTGATATGTCGATACCAAGGAGGTTGGATGGGAGGTAGCTCATCCGATACTTCTCCAACGTAATTTCCATAAGTCAGGGCCTTGTTCGTGGAAATTGTGACGCTTTGGCAAGTGTTCCTTGTCTCGATATGCTAATCAAGGAGGCCAAAGTTGCTAATGCGTCACAAAGTCATTCCTATTACGAGGAATGTGTAGAAAGGAGATTTCTTCAACTCCAAAGCCATCTTCAAAACTCCGCCGGTGGTAAGGCAAAGAAATGTAGTTCCTCGGTTTGATAGATTCCGTGGATTGTCTCGATTATCAACTCAATCTCCAAGGACAAGCTTAACCACCGATGCCCATTGAACGGCAAGTTTTAGCCCCATGAGATGTACCTTTCATACTCACCATATTGTTGATGCCGATAAACCAGAATTTGACGGCGACGGATACTACTCCCCATGCATCGTATACTAGAATCGCTCCCCGCCCAGTAGCCTTCCATATTAATAACAACTCCATCAAAATACATCCTCCATGATCGGTGCGTATCATATCGATGGTGTTGTTGCATCACATTACTCCTTCTTCGTGGAAATATGTTTCAAGGGTTTGAAATCCCCTGAAGGTATAGCGGCTAGTTGATCCGCTATTCCTTGACCTTTGATTGACTTTTTGAGTCACATATACGATGTCAAATTGTTGTAGGATCAACCGCCATCCGGATAAATTCGATAATTTAAAATGGGTTTGTTGAACACGTGATTGAGAGGATCCACGCGGATACGAGATGGGTCAGTGACCATGGAGGTAATGTCAGAACCTCATGGAAGCCCATGCTAAAGCACAACACGCCTTTTTCGATCGGTGTACTTTTGTGTTCACCGCCATCGAACCTTTTACCGAGGTAATAGATAGCTCATTCTTGGCCTCTATCGCCTTTTCTCGTCTCCAAAGATGCAGCCCATGGCATTGTCACTTACTTTACGTATACATGAACAGGGGGAATATCGTCCCCGGGTGGTACCAAGACAGAGCTTTGACTAGTCTATTTCTTGATTGTAAGGAAGGCATTCTCGGCACTCATCATTCCATTTCATGGAGGAGTTCTTCCTTAATAGCTTGAAGATCGCTCACAAAGTTGCCGCGAGTCGAGAGATAAACCCGCCGATGAAGTTAATTCTTCCCAAAATCCCCGTATTTCTTCTCTCGTCTCGAGGAATGGGCATTTCAAAGATGGCTTGATTTTGGCAGATCCAAATTTCTATCCCTTTGTGGTCGACTAGAAATCCTAGCAATTTGCTCGATCTAACGCCAAAGGCGCATTTAGTCGATTCAACTTCAAGTCAGACTTTTACGCAACCCGTTGAACAACTTTTTAAGATGGTCTATATGGTCATCCTCCTTCTAGGACTTGACAATGATGTCATCCACGTAGATCTCAATCTCTTTATGCATTAAGTCGTGGAAAAGAGCCATCATAGCTCGTTGATAGGTAGCTCCAAATTTGATGAGGCCGAATGACAACCGCCTATAGCAAAAAGTTCCCAAGGAGTGATGAAAGTAGTTTTCTCACGATCTTCCTCAAGAACCATGATCCGATGGTACCCAAAGAAAGCAATCAAAGAAAGGAGTACATGTCGATTAAGCAAAAGATTGTCAATGAGAATGTGGATAAATGGCACGGAAAGTCAGTCTTTTAAGCAAGCTTTATTCAAGTCCCATAATCCACGCAAACTCGCACCTTCCCTCCGTGTTTAGGTAACAGCACGATGTTGATATCCACTCGTGATATGTAGACACCATGATGATGCCAACTTGAAATTGTTTCACAATTTCTTCTTTCACCTTTAAACTCCACTCGTGTTTCAATCACCGAAGTTTCGCTGACCGGCTTAAATCCCTCTTTAATGGGAAGGCGATGAAGGACAATGTCAGTGGACAAACCCACCATATCTTTATGAGACCATGCAAACACATCCTTGAATTGGGTTAATAGCATAACCCTATCATTCCGTTGGTTTGGGGTAAGGTCTGAACCAATCTGGATTAACTTAGGGCTTTCTAAGGTTCCGAGATCGAAAGAAGTGGTTTGATCAAGGTGTGGTTTGGGTTTGTCTTTGACCCATTCTTGAATTTCTGGAGGCACCTAAATGTTATTCGGTATATCCATCAAGGCTGAATTCATCCCTACATCAAAGGTACAATCCCTATGTAGAAGAGGCATCGTATCCGCAAGTACATGCACATCTAAATTCAGAGTCCTAAAACAAAATATGATTTCACTTAGTATATATGAAATGGTTGATCATACACAGTGTTAGCATATACTGGCAAAATAAACTGCTAATACTGTACAGAAAAGTAAGCAGTTATTATATCTACAGGGCGGAAAGGGTTTCTGCCCATTTTACCCTCGTCGACCAAAGCAAGGAATGATTTCCCAATTGGCAAGGGTAAATTCCAGGTGGACCGCAGTGATGGAGGGATTGTCATCATCCTCCCTGTCCCGAATGATGGCCACTACGTCTGGGCAATCATCGTCTGGGGTGTATCTGTTAGTATGTTAATCATGAACGATGATGCGTAGACCAGACATCATCCGTATGACATCTTGTTTGATTCTTCATTCCTCTTCTTCCACTGCGGGATTTGGAACAACGATTTCTTTCTCCTTCACTGGTACCGGCTTGGGAAATAACATAGCCATTATATCGGGCGGCACCTTTACTGGAGGTTGTGCGGACTCGTAGTTTGAAGGCGAAGCCAAACGCCATGTGGTTGAAGTCAAGGAATCACATGATGCTTATGAGGATTCTTGTGACTAGAGCTAGCAGAATAGCCTAGTCCAGCTGTTCCAACTTGCTTCATTAATCGAATGGGGTACTTGATACCCTGGCCATCTTTACCCTACCCTTGTCCCGGTTTATGACCTAACGACATCATTTCTTGAGTGGCTGACATCACCTCGATAGAGATCTTAGGTTCGGGCAATGGTGCTCCAATAGCGTGGTATTGGGTGTTGCTTATTTCTAAAGCATGAAAACTGACTGGTTCTATGTCTGTATTGGAATTGATGAACGACATGTCCCGCGTCTTTGAGGAATCTCCGTTCAACGACCGACCGTGACTGTGCTATTATTGATGATGTATTTCAATTGTTGGTGAAGAGTGGAGGGATCGCCTCAAACCATATGAATCCATGGTCGTCCCAAGAGCAGGTTGTATCCCGAATCTATCTTGAGCACATGGAAAGATACGCAGAATGTGTGAGGACCAATTTCGATTGGCAGCTCAATTACTCCGACCGAGTTATGGCGGGCTCCATCAAAAGCTTTGATGATAGTATGGCTACTCCAAATTCTGTTGAGATTGATATTCATCTTCACCAAGGTAGCATATGGGCAGATATTCAGAGAGGAACCTCCATCTATTAAGACTCCTACTACCATGTATCCGGAGGATAAGACCGTAATGTGTAACGGTTTTCAATGACCGGTCCCTTCGGACGGTATGTCATCATCAGTGAAGGATATCACATTTTTGTTGAAAATGTGATCAACCATATGTTGAAACTTTTTCGATCCATCGATGCCGGAGATAGGCTTCTTCTAGAACCTTTAGCAAGACCTTCCGGTGATTCTCAGAGGTTAGGACCAAGTCCAAAATTGATATTTGTTGTGGAGCTTCTTTCAAGCTTAAAACCACCGTAGCTTCATTATGACCCACAGCGCGGAGGAATTTTTCAACCTTCTCCATGGGTATTTTCCCCTTTGATTTGGTGGTGGGCTTCATCACCCGATGGGGGAGATATAGTGGATTTTCCTTCGACACCGCAAAGCAGCTTATATGTGAGGTGGATCCTTCACCTTCTCCATAATTCCACGGAACCTCATGTAAGCTAATAATAGGATATCAGGCTCTCGCATGGAAGTTGATTGCTCGGAGCGCCCACTTTCAAAGGATTGTTTCTCCTTTGAAATGAATTATCGGTGTTGTGAGTAAAGTATTAATCCTTCACCAAAGTGGATATAACTCGCTACCACACTTTTCCACTTAGTAGGGCTTCAGTATTCTCACTTGCACGTAACACGTTGTCGTTATTCCGCCAAGCGCAAAGTACACCACTGTCGATTAGATTTTGAATAAGGTGGCGGAGTGCCCAGCATTCTTCTGTGCTGTGACCGCGAGACTGGGAGTGGTATTGACATACTCCATCAGAGTTGTACCGTCCCGAACGGGGGTTGATTGGAGGTAGAAGGGAACTGATCCATCCTTCATTGATTAACATGTGAAGGATTTCCTCCATGGGTTGGCCCAAATAGGTGAATTCCCATTTGTTGGCGAAATCCCGATGGGCTTTGGCATTTGCTCTCTTCGTCACTTTGTCTTCCAGCATTTCATTTTCTGAAAGTGACGAGGGAATATTCATGACAATAGGTAGGAGACTGGCATGCTCCTGGCTGATTAATTGCCGAGTCACTTGATGCTGATAAGTCACCGCCCGCTAATTGCTCAATTTGTTTGCCGAGAGCTTTGATCTTTCGCTCCATTGTGAATTGAACTTGCATAATCCCATTTGTCATCACCGCTTTGAGGGTCCGGGAAGATTCACAACCGAAGTTGGAATTTTGTCCATTGCTCCAATTGATCATGTTGACCTCTTCTTCTTCAGGTTGAGGAAGAGGGTTGTCTTGTACATGAGGCCGACGGGTTTGGTGACTATGATCTCCCGTTGTCTATTAGGTCCTGGATCTTGTGTTTCAAGGACCAAATATCCTGAGTATCATATCCAGGTGCCCCGGCATGATAAGAACATTTCCCAGCAGCATTGAAACCCTGTCCATTAGGGCTGGCTGGTGGAAGAAGATGCGTAATTCTCTTCTGTGTTGTCAGAAGATTAAGAATGTTCTCGAGGGTATCCCCTAAGGGTGTAAACATTCGATGGTGTTTGACTTCTCCACCTTTTGGTATTGGAGGGTTTGCTGACTGTGCTGGAAAGGGAGTGTAGTTTCTCCTTTGAATAGGCATGTTTTGATTGCCTTTTTACCCATGTAGTATCAGGAAACATCTTCCTCTTTCTTTTTATGGACCCTCCGGGGGTTGTTCCCATAATTTCCAGATTGGATGTGATCAACAACAGCTTTGAGTGCGGCTAGGTGTTGAATCTTTCCTGACTTCAACCCCATTTCAGCCATCTCCCCATGCTTGACCATTTCAAAAAATGGTTTACCGATGCCGGCTAAAACTCTCTCATAGAAGGGAGCTTCTTGTATGTCTATGAAAGTCATGACCATTTCTGATTCTCGCCATAGAAGAAATAACTTGGGCAAACAAAGCGCCTCCACCTTTGAGCATACTCTCCGAAAGACTCATTAGATCTGCTTTCTTGATCTTGGTAATTTGATACCGATCAGAGCCATCCGAGTTTGAAAACTATATTGAGAGAGGAAGGCATGTGCTAGCTCTTCCCAAATATGGATTTTGAGTTGTCTAATCTGTGTACCACTTAACCAAGCTTCTCCAGCTAGACTCTTTTGGAACAATTGCATTCTAAGCTTTTTATCCTCCGTGATAGGATCCAAGTTCTCCAATAAATACTTTTAGATGTGTGTAAGGATCCCCTAAACCATCATATTTTTCAAAGTCAGGAGTTTTAAATTTTTCTGGATAGTGAACACCGTGAAAAATACATAGATCAAGATATGAAACACTCCCCGTGTGTTCCAATTCCTTTGATAGCGCCAAGGGTCTCTTCCATTTGGAGGACTTTCTTTTGATGTCACCATTGTCTCGGATCTCCAAAGGGGATGGGCAAGATCATGAGTTTTGTTGGTCGATCCAACCGCGGGTTCCGGTATAGTAATGACCGGTCTCCCCCAGTGTGGAGGATTCAAGATGTGACGGGTATTTTTCACCCCGTGTGAGACCGGTGTAATTCTTTTAATAGAACAACCAAATCAGATTTGTTTACTTAATCCATCCGGTTTGATGGAAACATGATTAAGTTCACCGCCTGATGACGACATGATCGATCTTGTTGCCTTTTTTTTGACTTTTCGACCGGGTAGTAGGTCCGATTGATTCCCTCGAAAGACTTGCATAGTTTAGTCTTTAGGGAATGTATATAATAACATGTTATGTGATGTGTTCATTTTAGGATTTTTATCCTGCACAACGGATGTCAGTTCTTTGTAGCATGCTTTAAAATATGTATGTGTACACATTTTCTTCATATTTCTCATTACATGGAGATAGATATGGAATGAAATTACAAGTAATTGTGTTTACAAATGATTTGAAATGAGAGCATGAAGAGACTTTCCTCCGTTTTGGGTTTATCAGAGGCTGACCTATCTTAGGTTACTCTCGCGGCTTTTTGGCATGAAGGTTCTCAAATCATCGCAATCTACTAGACGGGAAGTTAATCCGGTCTTTCAACTGGAGCGAATTTGGGTGGTGCCTTTCCTGAGCCTCGGAGAATTAGTCTTCTCACGAGTCCAGTAATCAAACACCGATGGGATAACCTCCTGGTGGAGGGACCACACAACATACATTCGCATACATCGTGTCTCACCGTATGAAATGATGACATGTGCGAAGCACTAATATCATAAGTAGTTTACAGTGCGAAGCACTAACATCACATGCAGATATGATGCGAAGCACTAAGTTCAATCAAGACATGCATTTGTACACATTCATCCAATGTAAATGTAACATCCACACACAAGCAGATAACAATTTTGAAAAGATTGTAGTAGCGGCTTAAGTCCTCTTACTGGAGTCCCCAATAGAGTCGCCACCTGTCGACGTCGAGATTTTTGGATGTCCCTTTCCGTTACTTGTTCTTTGGTGTTCTCATTTTAGGTGAGATTTGTTTGAAAAAATAAGTGAAAAAGGTTTAACATGTATGATGTCGATTTATGGACCGCTAAGAGTCACCAGCTGGGTTTTTAAATGGTTGTACCAACACAACCGATAAAAGGTTTGCACATCGACCCGGTGGTGTGACACCGATATACTGGTCGATGAAACCGAGATTCGCTTAGGGTCCGGGACTCGTTACGGGGAAGGTGTTAGGCACCCCCGACATCCGTGTTACCACGACGACCGCCTTTTTCAAGAAACTATTATCTAAATGTGTGTGTGTGTGGGTCAATGTGTCTTTGTTGTATGGAAGTTGTGCGAGGCCTCGTCAACCCTATATACACAAGGTTTGAATTTATGTAAAATTCGTTTTTAGCAAGATATGGCAAAGATGTTTTATAAAAGAGGTTTTTCAAACCCTGATGCTTAATAGGAATTGAGACCTTTTACACTCCCATTTTTGGTAAGTGATCGGCTGGATTGATTTTATTTGATGGATGCGAGGCATCCGTATGAAAAATAATATACAAAAATAATGTCGACTTCCTCGTGGGTATGGAAACCATCTGAGGAAATTCAAACATTGCAGAATAATTTACAAGTCGCCATACCTGAAAAATGTCCATCACAGGAACCGAATCTAGATCCAATGGGATGAATCTGTGATCACATGAATCCTAAAGCATGTAATTTTGCAATTTGTATAAAAGCAATAAGCGTATATATATATATATAAGCGGTAAATATATATATATATATATATATATATATATATATATATATATTGACATGATCACCAACCACGAAGCAATGTCCACAGGGATCGTAAATGTAAATAAAGTCAGAAAATCTATCAACCACCACGAAGGAAACTCTAGGTGGGATGAAATATATATATATATATATATATATATATATATATATATATTTAAAAAGCAATAAATGCACCGGATGTAAAATTGTGCTCATCGAATGTAGTTCACCATATAGTCATATATATAAGTATATATATATATATATATATATATATATATATATATATATATATATATATATATATATATATATAAGCGAGTAAACACACCAGACCGAAGTCTAGGCTCATTGAACAAAGTCCGACACACAGTTGATATATATAAGTATATATATATAAAAGCGAATAAATGCACTGCATCAAGTCTAAGCTCATCGAACAAAATCGACATACGCTTAATATATATATATATATATATATTAAAGCAATAAACGCCTCCATCATCAAGTTCAGGCTCAATCGAGGCATAACTCGATAATGTTAGTCAATATATATATAAATATATATATATATATATATATATATACGATCGAATGAAACCACTGAATCAAGTCCCAAGCAAAAGCAAGCAACACGACTCTCAACGTGTAGAAGGGTGTGTGCAGATGAAGAGAAAGACTCTAAAGTGTGTGAGAAGGCTTACAACTGACTGCTAAAAAGGGCTTCTATATCTTTAGAGTGGGTAAACACTGGCCTTTTATGGGTACAAAAAAGGCTATATATGAGTTCACAGGTGTTTAAAAGTGGGGAAATACACTGTATGACGAGTGCAGAGCTAATTGTGCAGGGTTTCCCCGTCTTTTTTCTCTTAAAAATCAGCACCCCAAGCCCTCTATTTATAGGCAATATGAGTAGCAGTGTACTGCTACCGAGCCAGAGGTGTACTGCTGGGTGAGTAGTAGGTGTACCAGGAGGCTGGTCGGCCGCCACCAGGTTTGTCGGGTCGGGTCGTCTCGAAGTACGTGCACTCAAGCAATGTAATGTCCACTCGGATTTAGAGAAGTGCAATTCGGGCATCCGTTTTGAGGTATACAGGATCTATTTTGGACTGCCGTTATCGAGAGTTATACGATGGCATGGGATTAGAGTTTGTACAAAGTCATTAAAGATGGGACGATGCCCTTCGGTCTTCAAGCTTCAACTTTCATTCGTTACCCCGCACAATAGTCACTAGGGATTGGTTAGCCTTGTGGGACATCGTTGCGTAGAGACGTGACGTGGTATTGTGTTAGACGAGATGACGATGTTGTCCCTCACCGGTGTTATCGCCGGATTGGGCCGATAAAGCAGACGTTGCTCATACTTCGCTGAGATTGGACTGCTGCAATTGTTGAAGGTCCTCATTGTCATCTTTGAGGTTCCTGTCTTCCCTATGTTATTGCCGGGTTGGTATATTGTATCTCGTTGTGAGCGCTGAGATTGAAGTTGATAGCATTTGAAATAAGCATTTCCGAGGTTATCTCCGAATCTGCATTCCTTGGGGTTTTCACCAAGGTTGGTGGCTATTCCCATGGTTGGGACTGAGACTGGATACCTTGGGGCTCCGAGATTAATCGGTCTTCTCCGGTGTGTGTTCCGGTATTGTATCTGCAGGTCTCGGGGTTATATCCGAGGTTGGAACTGTTGCTCGCAGAGTGTGATCTGGGGTTGATGCTGAACTCCCAGTAGTATCCGATATGGATTTGGATTGTCTTTCAGGGTTCTCTCTTAAAAGACAAATCTGTCCTCCTGTAATGTCAGTAACAGTAGTACAAAAAATTTTGAGTGTCTACACTGACACTATTACAACCGGTAGTAGCAGGCTGACCAGGGGTTTTGTACTGGCATTTATAGCAATGACCAAACATTATTTAGATATGATAATATGCATACTCCTAGTTTGTTTGGTTAAGCGGATAAACCCGGGTTTCTAAGTCTATATGACTGACAGAAATTCGAAATGTGCGGGGTTTAGGTGATAAACCTCAGTATATATATGTGGAAAAACTCTAAACTTTATGTTCATTCAAATCTAGATTTGGTGTGAGTATAATATCGTTACATGTTCAAAATTTGATGTGCTTTCTATTGATCATCCTTGCAAATATTTTTCATTTGTAGATAGAAAGAATGTATTCCAGCAGTTCCGATATTTGTGGATAGAAAGGCTTAAAACATGGTTATCCTTTTTGAAACCTATAATGTAATAGTTAACGATATTTCGAATCCATGTAATGGTATATTAATTGTGTAATGTATTATTAGTTTCCAGTGTTTAATTTTCATTCTAATGAAATTAGAAAAGAGTACAGTATTTATATGAACTGTACATCTGAATGATAGTGTTAACAGACATTGGGCTTCTCTGATGCACTGAGGTAGCTCTTCTCAGTTCCAAGAACCCTACCATTAATACTATGGACGTCAGATTGATAGGAATTATTGATATGGAAGAAATATTTATAAGATACTAAACCTGTACATCCAAGTGAGGGTACTAAAGTACAATAATTGTTTTGACGAGAACTACTAGTTGTTATGAGTACTGTGAATCTTGAATTTATGGGAATTATTATCATATGGAATATTTACGTGAGCATCAAATCTACTACGGGAAATGTAGAGAATTTGGGGGCGTCACAATTTGGTATCAAAGTAGTAGGTTATAGATCTAGGGTAGAAATACCTTAGGATGTGACCTAAGAGAACGTAGTAAGGAGATAAACTTAGAGATAGTGTTAAGGAATGAGTTTAAATACTCATTGTAAGGAAGTATTCTGGAGATGTTAGGAATTTTAATGATATAATTTGAATTTTTGTTGTTTTGATTAATTAACAAAATAATTTGAATTATAGTATTTTAGTATTTTTTTTAATTTGATTTTTTTAGTATTTTAGTATTTTTTTAATTAGTATTTTTAGTATTTGATGTAAATATGTAATTAGTATTTTCGTATTTCGCAAGTGACTTTTAGTATTTTGATATGTTATACAACTATGGTAAAATTTTAGTATTTTGATATGTTATACAACTATGGTAAAATTTTAGTATTTGAGTAAAATTTTAGTATTTTAGTATTTGAATTTTAGTATTTTGATTAAATGATGTAAATATGTTATGATGTAAATATGATGTAAATATGATAATATGTTATGTTATGATGTAAATGATGTAAATATGTTATGATTTTAGTATTGTAATGATGTAATTTGAATTTTGTTCTTTTGATTAATTAACAAAATAATTTGAATTTTAGTATTTTAGTATTTTTTTGAATTTTATTATTTTTTAATTTGATTTTTTAGTATTTGATTTTTTTTAATTAGTATTTTTAGTATTTGATGTAAATATGTAATTAGTATTTTTAGTATTTTAGTGCTCAGATGGCCTGACTTTATAATAAGAAATCCTTATAGCTTAGTTGGTTTGAGCATTTGTTTAAGGAGAGTGGGAGGTCTAGAGTTCAATTCTCAAGGAGAGCATTATTTTATTTTATTTTTAAAAAAGCCCACTGGTCGGGCCAGGCTTTTTTATTATTAGTACTATTATAATTATTGTAATAATTATTATTATTATTATTATAATTATAATTATAATAATAATAATTAATAATAAGAATATAAATAGGAATAATAATAGCAATTATAATACTGATTAATAATAACATTAATAATAATAGTAGTAGTTATAATAATAGTAATAGTAATAGTAATAGTAATAATAATTATAATTAATACTAACAATTATAATTATAATTATAATTATAATTATAATTATAATTATAATTATAATAATAATAATAATTATTATTATTATTATTATTATTATTATTATAGTAATAATAATAACAACAATAATAAAAATAATAATAGTAATAATAATAATAAAAAATAATAATAATAATAACAACAACAACAACAACAACAACAACAACAACAATAATAATAATAATAATAATAATAGAAATTATAATAATAGTAATAATAATAATTATTATAATAATTATAAGATTAGTAATAATTATTCTAATAATAATAATAATAAAAATAATAATAATAGTAATAATAATAATAATAGTAAATATAATAATAATTATAATAATAGTAATAGTAATAGTAATAATAATAAAAAATATAGCATACGAAGCATGACAAAATTTAATAATGACTTATAAGTAAAAAAGTTAAAATTTAAGTTATTGTCAAACACTAAATAATAACAAATGACTTATAACTTAGTTTAACCAACTTATAAGTCATTGTCAAACACCTTCTAATACAAGATATAAAGAGAAATTAATATTTGATTATAAAAAAATTACAAGTCAAGAAAAAGGAGAATTTGAAAATAGGAGTTATAAAAACATACACACCATTGGTGCAACTTTATTATTATTGTTATTATTATTATTATTATTATTATTATTATTATTATTATTATTATTATTATTATTATTATTATTATTATTATTATTATTTTTGTTGTTATTATTATTATTATTATTATTATTATTATTATTAATTTTAATTATTGTAGTATATAACTTCTTGAGATTATATTAATGGTATGTAGTGAAGGAGAAGAAAGGAATATATGGGGAAAATCTCATGTTTTGATATAAATATTAATCCTTGCAAGATATTAACAGATAACTTGTGTTGCTCCAACGGTCAAATGACCAAAGTAACAAATGATAGGTCACAGTTTCGCATTTGGATATAATTTTTAAATACTAAATATGAACATTTTTTGACAATTCTCCGAATAACGAATATTGTCTTACAAAAACATGTTCATTGGGATTATCTTAATTTAAGGCAACATTTTTAATAGTCGTTGCAAAAAGTTGTATAAGATATGCAACGAAAATAAAAATTGTTGCCAATGAATGTGGTCCATATTGGGTAATGAAATATAGCAACAAAAATTTTTTTGTTGCCCACGATGAGGAGAAATCAAGTGGTTAGAAATTTTGCAACGAATTTCTAACGAATTTTGTTTTCAAATTTTGCAACGACTTAAGAATTTCGTTGCAAAAAGTGAAAGCCTGACACAATCTGCAACGAAGGACAAGTTTCGTTGCTAAACATACACTTTTAGCAACGACTTAGAAAGCTATTGCTTGAAAAACCGTTGCTAAAGCCACATTTTTAGCAACAAAAAAACTTTCGTTGCCCACGATGACAGGAAATCAAGTGGCCGAAAATTTTGCAACGAATTTCTAACGAAATTTTTTCCCGCCAATGAATTAGCAACAAAATTTTGCAACGATTTAGGAATTTCGTTGCAAAAAGTGAAAGACTGACACAATCTGTAACGAAGGACAAATTTCGTTGCTAAACATATACTTTTAGCAACGACTTATAAAATCGTTGCCCGAAAAATCGTTGCTAAAGGCCCATTTTTTTGTAGTGGGATGTATAGATTGCAAGATTTTAATGGTCAAAACCCGTTGACCGGTCATGGTTTAAACTTCTGGAAAACCCAGAAATTTCATCAGACCTCTGACAAGATTTTTTAAAGACTTTAATCTTCACTCTGACAGGTGTATAGATCATATAAGTGTAATACAATTGAACCCTGTCATGTGGACTACAAGCCCATAACAATAATCAGTCATTACATCAATATGATGAGAGATATTATGGATCAAAAGTAGGTCCTTGAAACTGGAAACCCAATTTTCTGGGTAACCCAGAAAGTTCTTGAACTATACCTGACAAGCAGTTTGACTAAATTAAATTTTGATCCTCTGATGTTGCTATGAACCTTTAGATGTTGTATTGTTGTAGTATGACATATATATTATGTGATTATTACCCTGGAACACTTATCTAATACATAGGATTCAAGATGGTAGGCTTTGAAGTTAGAGGTAGAACACTAATCGAGTTTCTAGGTTACCCAGAAACTCAAGATCAGGCCTTAGGAGCCACTTTGACCACCTATAACATGCTAATATGATGAAGATTAGATCACCCACTTGTTTCATATCCATAGTACTACATCAGTACTACACCCTTGAACCATTTCCATGATCAAAAACACATTCAATTAAGAATTAAAGCCGATCAAACTCACCTACTGGACATTGACTTTCGTGTTCTTCAGTTGGTGAAGAACAACAATAGCGACGGTTAGATGGAAAATTAATAAAAATAGTATAATAAATAGAAATAAATACTAAATAATTATTATAAATTAATAATTAATTTCTAAAATACATTATAAATTATAATAAATAATTTTTAATATTTTGACATAAAATTTCATTAATATTAAATTTATTTAAATATTAATGATGATAAAATTATTTAATAATACTATTAAATAAATTAGTAAAAATGATAATAAATCAATTTAAATAACAATAATAAATGAAAATTAATGATTTAAAAATCATTATCAAGAATACTAAATTATTTAAAAATAATATTGATGCTTTAATAATTATTATGAATGAAAATATTTATATTAATGTGTGCTAAAATCATTTTTAATTAAGTAATAAATTAGATAATAATAATAATAAATCCTTTTAAATAATATTAAATTATTTAAAATAAAACTAATGATTTAAAAATCATTCTCAATAATAGTAAATTATTTGAAAATCATATCGATGGTTTAAAAATCATTAAGAATGACTATTAATTACCTAAAAATAATATTAATGAATTTAAAATCATTTTAATTAATAATAAATTAGTTAAAATTCATATTAATAATTGAGAAATTGTTTTAAGCTTCTAGAAATTATCGTAGATAATATTTAAAGTGATATTTAAACTTGCAAACAAAGTTTACTCCAAAATTAATTCGATAAATTATTCGATCATGCAATAAAACACTGAATAGACATCGAATACAACCCCGACAATAATAAATTGATTAGATATCGACTGTTATTTTTTTTAATTACTGTGATGGACATATTTAGGTTGCGTAGACAGTTTCGAGTATTATAAATTAGCTGATCGTTGAGCAGACAAGTTTTCCTAACTCAAACTTGAGTTATTATTTTTCAGTTCGTTAGTGGATAATTATTGTTGATTATTCACATCTCCGATTAATATTGAATATTCGCATTTGTTGTAAGTTTGTATGCAAGTTTTTCACAACTTGCATTTGTTGCAAGTTTTATGCACTTCGTGCAAACTTTATATTTCCAATGCAAGTGTCTAACTTCATTTCATTATTTGTTAAATGCAAGTGTTCTATTCATCAGATATGATCTTGTGACATATAGTGTTCATTATTTATGTTGTGAAAAAGGTTATGATTTATTGTTCAAACATAACCAAGACATATGAGCTGTTATTTACGTAAAAATGCATTTGATTTGATATCAAAGCATAGATTTATGAGAAACCAATGTTGTTTGGTACTAATATATATACTGACATTATTATAACTGGCAATAACAAGCTGACCAGGGGTTTTGTATCGACATTTATAATAATGACCGGCCATTATTTAGATAAGATGATACGCATACTCCTAGTTTGTTTGGTTGAGCGGATCAACCCTGGTTTCTACGTCTATAGAACTGACAGAAATTCAAAATGGGCGGGGTTTAGCTGATAAACCTCAGTATATATATATATGTGGAAAAACATTGAACTTTATGTTCATTCAAATCCAGATTTAGTGTGAGTATAATATCGTTACTTGTACAAAATTTGCTGAGCTTTCTATAGCTCATCCTTGAAAATATTTTTTATTTGCTGATAAAAAGAATGTATTCTAGCAATTCTGGTATTTGTCGATAGAAAGGCTTAAAACACTGTTATCCTTTTTCAGACCTATAATGTAATACTTAACGATATTTTGAATCCATGTAATGGAATATTAATTGTGTAATGTATTATTAGTTTCCAGTGTTTAATTTTTATTCTAATGAAATTAGAAATGAGTATAGTATTTATATGAACTATACATCTGAATGATAGTGTTAACAAACATTGGGCTTCTCTAATGCACTGAGGTAGGACTTCTCAGTTCCAAGAACCCTACCATTAATACTATGGTGGTCAGATTGATAGGAATTATTGATATGGAAGAAATATATGTAAGATACTAAACCTGTACATCCAAGTGAGGGTACTCAATTACAATAATTATTCTGACGAGAGCTACTAGTTGTTATGAGTACTGTGAATCTTGGATTAATGGGAATTATTATCTTATGGAATATTTACGTGAGCACCATATCTGCTACAATAAATGTAGAGAATTTGGGGGCGTCACATTAGTGGCACGCATGACTACGGAAAAGATTTAAATGATCCGACAACGTATACAAACCTCACAAGATCGACAAAAGAGTTATTTTGATCTTCATCGAAGGGATGTGGAGTTCAATGTTGGAGATTATACATTGTTACGTGTTGTTCCATGGAAAGGAGTTACGAGGTTCGAAAAGAGAGGAAAGCTCAACCCTTAAATTATTGGACAATTTGAAATCCTCGATCGAGTAGGAATTGTGGCCTATAGATTCGCCATACTGCAAAGTATGTCTCGTGTTCATAACATTTTTCACATATCCATGCTACATAAATATGTGGAAGACCCAAACCACATTATTGAATTAGAACCAATCGAGATAGCAGAAGATTTAACGTATGAAGTGATACCTATTAAAATCTTAGATAAGAAGGAACATATTCTACGCTCAAAGGTTATACCTCAAGTCAAAGTTTTTTGGAGAAACCACGATATTGAGGAAATGACATGGGAGTTAGAATCTGAAATAAAAACAAGGTATCCTCACCTCTTCTACATACCAGGTATGTACATCAATTTTTAGGATGAAATTGCATAAGGAGGGGAGGTTGTAAGACCCCAATTTTTTATGAATAAAGATTTAATTTTCTCTAAATATTATTTTGAATAATAAGGTGTTGATTTGATATAATGCTATAGTTATAGGTGATATGTGCATGTTTTCTAAAGTAAGGAAGTTGTCATAAAATATTCGTTTGGTCGGGGAATATTCTTTTTGTCGGGGAATATTCTTACGAAGGCACAATCATTGGTGGACCACGTAATGGAATAACTGTCGGATATAGAAAGAGACAGAAATAACCTTTTTATAAAAAAACAATGGCAAAACTTTTATCGTTAACTGTTGAAATACCCGTTGATAAAAGTACAGTAATACGCGTGGTTACACACATTAGCACACAGTATTGCACAATATCTTTGGTTTTTGATTCTTACGTCACTCAGTATTCAATAATTGTCACAGTAGTTACTGCATAGTATCTCATATCATTGATTTAATAATTGTTACAGTAACATATGTATAATATTTTATATTATTTGAATAATATTATTAGTTAGCATTATTGGCAATGTCTAGAAATTTCTGTCGAGGAAAGGGGTTAGGTTATATAATTGAATGCCAATAAGGATAAATTCTTATCGGAAAGCCACCTCTTTCCTAGGAATTATCTGATTGTTAATATTGTGAGCTTATAATATTAATTTTGAATAATTATTATGTGGTGGATATTGATCAATTTTGATATAAATGAAGAAATTTAGCATGAAACATTTGTGAAAAGTTTGGCATATTTTTCTATGGAATCACAATTATTTTCTTCGATAAAATATTCATTCAAATATATTATTATAATATATTATAATTGTTTGAATATTATATATATATATATATATATATATATATATATATATATATATATATATATATATAAGCATGTGATTAAAGGGAGGAGGTTAGCAAATTGAGTTTGAGTTCTTGTTTTTTCAAAACCATTCTGTGCTCCTACTTTTCAATTCTCCTGCAAACCATCTTTGAAATTCTTTTCTTCCAAGTTTGGGCCTTCAACCAATTAAAAGAAAGAAAATGAAGTTAGGCATTGAAAGAAGAAAAGAAAAGTTAGGCAGAAGAATTTGTTTCTTCCTCCGAGATGCACTATAAAAGGCACCCATTTGCTGCAAATTGAAACACACCATCACAATATCAGAAATTCTTCCTCTATTATATTGTGAGTATTTCTTTTGAGTATAATAATACATTGAGTATAGCTTTTAGTGCAATATTTTCTCAAGATAATATCTGATATTCCAGTCAAATTTAGTTTTCTACTAAGGTAAAAGATGTTATTTTCTTTGAATATTCATAAAGGATATTATTTTATTTCAATACTCATAAGAAATATCATTTTCTTTCATACTATATATTATGTAAGTGATATGGAGTATCACTTACATAATATGGAGTATTATGTAAGTGATACTCCATATTTGCACCCATTTGCTGCAAATTGAAACACACCATCACAATATCAGAAATTCTTCCTCTATTATATTATGAGTATTTCTTTTGAGTATAATAATACTTTGAGTGTAGCTTTTAGTGCAATATTTTCTCAAGATAATATCTGATATTCCAGTCAAATCTAGTTTTCTACTAAGGTAAAAGATGTTATTTTCTTTCAATATTCATAAAGGATATTATTTTATTTCAATACTCATAAGAAATATCATTTTCTTTCATACTCCATATTATGTAAGTGATATTATTTTATTTTATATTCCTAAATTTAAACTTACTATGGAAAGTATTATTTCTATAATTCTGAAATGATTAGAAATTTCTTAATATTTGTGATTCATCTAATATCATTTCACTAGAATATTGGTCTGAACTTTTTTTTATTAAACTTTAATCTTTTCATGTCGGGGTACTATTTATGGGTACTATTTATACGGTACTATTCATATGGTACTATTTATACGTACTATTCATGATTATTGTTCACAACATAATTTAATTTTCTTTTTTGTCTAAATTAATTTTTGATACATGAATATCATTCTTGAATTTTACTCCACAATTAGTTATCATGTTGATAATTTGGACAATTTTTGAACTCTAGATAAATTAAATTATAAATCTCTAATATTTATCCTTGATCACACTTGATTGATTCTTTATATCATTGTCATCATCCTCATGCTTATATTGTGGTGAAAGTCATCTTTGGCCCGTAGTGCAAAGATGGACTGTTGATTGGTATGATTATGACCAGGAATTTGTATTGGTATAATCATGACCTGTAATGTTACAGACAAAGGTTTATGGTGAAAGTCCTCTTTGGCCTGTAGTGCATAGATGGATAGTTGTTTGGCATGATCATGACCACTGGTGATACAAACGAATATCCTTGGCCCGTAGTGCATGGATAATTTGTTGATTTGAAACATTTATTGATTGGTGTTACATGGTTAAAATATTGATGATGGACTTTTCTAATGGATTGCTATTTCCATTGCAGTTGTTGATCTAAAACTTATTTTCTATTGTATCCTATCAAATTTTTCTTTATTGAGGACTAAGGATAATTTGGTCTACATTATCTAAGTCATAATATTCTTTACTAGGCTAGTTGAGCTCACCCTTTCCCTTTTGGTTCCATTGTTCTTCTCAAGAGGCGATAATGTACGTGGGACTAGTCGGGGAGTAAAGTAATGGTCCAAGATGGTTATTTTAGTAATCCTCACTATTTTGTAAAATAGTGTGAAACTAATTGTAATGAGGATTTTATTTGAGTTTGGATATTGTTTACGAGACAATATTTGTATTGAAACTCATATATTATGTTTTGTCGTATTTTACACGATAATTAATTGTTGTATTAATGAAGTTTGTATTTTAATTTTGTATCATGTATTTGGTGACCCAGAATGGGTTGTGTGAACCTATTTTGGGGGAATCACAATGCTCAAGTTCAACAGGAAGGTAGAACGCTTTACCATAGACAAACTAATAAGGAGACATGCCTATAGGTGTCTTATATGCAGTCTTATATGCCCACAGAGCGTCATCCAATTTCATTGACCAATCTTTTCTATTGGGATAATTGATGATCTTTTCCAGATTTCATTTTACTTCCCTATTGGACACTTCTGCCTGGCCACTTATCTGGGGGTGATAAGCTGTAGAAATCCTGTGATTTACCCCGTACTTAGCCAAGATAGATGTGAAATTTTTGTTGCAGAAGTGGCTCCCATCATCACTGATTATCTCTCCTGGAATGCCAAATCTAGTAGAGACGTTCTTCTAAAGGAATTTCAAGACCATTTTGGCATCATTGGTCGGTAAAGCACTTGCCTCAACCTATTTAGATACATAATTAACTTCTAACATAATGTAAAGATTTTTGAAGGATGATGGAAAAGGACCTATGAAATCTATCCCCCATACGTCAAAAATTTCCACTTCTAAAATTATGTTCAACGGCATCTCGTGGAATTTAGAAAAGTTGCCCACCCTTTGACATCTATCACAATTATGAACAAACTGGTGGGTATCTCTGAACAAAGAAGGCCAATAAAATCCTGCTTGAAGCACCTTTGCATCTGTCCTCTCACTTCCATAGTGTCCTCCATATAGTGAAGAATGATATGCATATAGAATACTTTATATCTAACTATATGGAATACATCTACGAATCATTCTGTCTGCACACTGCTTGAACAAGAACGGTTCATCCCATATGTATCTTTTCACCTCATGTAAAAATTTATTCTTTTGTTGACGATTCAGCTTAGGTGGAAGTACATTTCTTACTAGATAATTGACGAAATCAGAAAACCATGGAATTTGTGAACTAACTGTAAACAATTGTTCATCGGGGAAGAACTCATTGATCAAAGCCTTATCCATCTTGTCTTGCTTCGGACTTACTAACCTCAAAAGATGGTCCGCCACTTGATTCTCTATACCCTTTCTATCCGGAATTTCCAAATCAAATTCCTAAAGTAGTAGAATCCATCTAATCAACTTTGGCTTCACATCTTTCTTTGAAATCAAATACTGAATGGCAGAATGATTATTGAAACCATAACTTTGGTTCTGATGAGGTATGAGTGGAATTTTTCAAACACATACACAACTGCAAGAAATTCTTTCTCTGTCGTTGTGAAGTTGAGTTGGGCATCTGACAATGTCTTGCTAGTAAAGTGGATAACATAAAAGGTCTTCTCCTTATGTTGACCTAATATAGCCCCCACTGCGTAGTCACTTACATCACACATTAACTCGAATGGAATAGACCAATCTGGTGTTACTATCACAGGTGATGTTGTCAATTTCTTCTTTAATAACTCAAAAGCTGACAAGCAATCCTCATCAAATTTGAAAGGTATATCATTTTCCAATAGACTGCATAGAGGCTTTGTAATCTTAGAGAAGTCTTTGATGAGTCTGCGGTAAAATCAAGCATGTCCTAAGAAACTACGAATTCCCTTGACGGATGTAGGTGGTGGTAGATTCTCTATTAATTCTAGTTTGGCCTTATCCCCCTTTAACCCCTTTTCTGACACTTTATGCCTAAGGATGATCCCTTCTTGTACTATTAAATAACACTTCTCCCTATTGAGCACAAGGTTAGTTTCCACACAACATTTTTGTTAGGAATAAGCATGTGAATGATATTTGTATTTATATATGATTTGATTATGATATACATGAATGAATATGCAAGTATGCTTGCATTAAGAAAAGCTATAAAGTCCTTTGATAGATAATAGGAACATATGTACAAGGACTTAGAATGAATTGATCAAATATGTTAGGTTGATCCTACATAAGCAAAACAACATTTTAAAGTCCTTAAAAAGAAATGATGAACAAGGACTATAAATATAGAAAGATCAAGCTTGTTAGGTTGATCTTATAATGTAATAAATAGGCTTGTCTGATCATCGAACACTGCACCAAAAATCGTAGACTGCCAGGAGAGTCAAGGAAAACTCGAGAACTATTAAGGCGGAATCGTAGTCTGCAAGATAGTAGATCTCGGAGTTCATAGACTGCCAGGAGAGACGAGGAAGGATCGTAGTATGTCGAGAAGAACTTTCTTGGAGCCGTAGTCTGCTGAGGAAGTCATGTTCAGAATCGTAGAGACAGCCCGTCTAAGAGCCGAACGAGCATCTACCAAACCCAAGTCAAGAATCGTAAACCACACTCGAAGTCATAGAGTCTACTGATCATACCAAAGGCAGAGATCGTAGTCGAGCAAGATCAGATGAAGATAACAAGCATAAAGACAGAAATCGCAGAGTGCCAAGATCTGATCTCAAAGTCGTAGTGTCTGCAGAACCAAAGCTAAATCGTAGAGTGCAGAACTAAGGCTTCAATAGAGTTGCTCACAACACCAAGGCAGAATTGTAGAGTAAACAATATTCTCAATGAATAAGCACTCCCAGAATATCCAAAGTATGAAGCCTCTGGCCTGAGCCACAAAGATACATTCCACCTGAAGGAAACCAGCGAGCACTCAACGAATGTCATGCAAGCTAATAAAAGATTTAAGCACCAACCCAATCAACATCCAGATTGAGTTGTGAAGCCATTCAAGATGAAGTCTTCCACAAGTTGATCAGAATAAGACTTCAGTAAAAGTAACTAACTAAGGAAAGTCAGCAAATGCAGTAGCTGTCAAAAGAATAGAAGACAACGATCTTGGGAGTAACCAGGATCGTAGTGTTTGCCAAGCAAAGCAGGAAATGATGAAGTGTACACAAAGATACTGGTCAACTTATCAAGAACAAGGCTAAAGTGATTAAGCATGGGTCAGTCCATTGATGATAAGTGATCGGGAGATCACAAGGAGAAAGCGAGCTGGGCATGCCACAAATCTGATGTGTCTTTCTATTCAGAAGAGAGCAGAACAAGGAGTCAAGCTATCAGTTCCTAAGATCAGTCGAGGCAAACAGAAGGGTAGAAGCACTGCACAAGAGAAGGAATATGTGTTCTACCTTGATGATCAAATGAACACTTCTTCAGGATTGTAGTGTTGCCTCAACCTGTCAGTGAAAAACATTCAACAAGACACACTACGATCAGGTCCAAGAACAACTGCATCAGAATCGTAGAGTTCGATCATCTGAAGATTAAAGCATTGGCAACGGTTCAATCTGAAGACTGATATTCGAACATTGCTCTTTGAGAGCATCGATGCAAAAGGACAACTTCTGATGTTCTAATCGAGAAATAAAATAGGAGAAATAAAGTTGACTACCTGCCCGAGACATCAAAGTGACATTGTAATACCCTAGAATTTCCACGTATTATAAAATGAATATATTAATGGAAATACTATTATGTGAAAATAAGTGATATTGTTTTATGAGTCAGTTAATATAATTGATTCGTATTATATCAATGCGTATTAAGAAATGTGAATTGGCAATGAGATGTGTGAAATGCCTTGTGTGGCATAATGTGAAACGAGAAAATTAACTAAGTAAGTTAAACCGGGAATTAGGAAGGTTAATCGTGTATGATCATGAGATTTTATATAAGTAATCAATACACTCGTAGACTCGTAGTAACACTCTTGTGAACATTAATTCATGTCATATGAACGAGTTAGCGATGAAGATTGGCACGAGGTAGGAGCTAAACCGATCTTGAGTCTTGTCGAGAACGCAAGGCAAGCAATTGCCACCGTCTCCAAAGAAGATAAACTCGACGAACCAAGGCGCGTAAGTCGATTGAAGAAAAGTAATTTTTCCACTTTGAAAATTAAATGGAACAATTATGTGATGTGTGATATTCATAAACCATGAATTAAAGTATGTTATGTCCGATAACGGAATTGTTAATCCATTAATTAATATTAATTAATTGTGGTGGAATATGGATTTCTTGGTAATTAATTCGTAATATACGATTATTATTATTTTCAATATACCTATAAATGTAATAAGAATATTAATTAATTAAGGAAGTGCATGGTATTTATTTAACATAAATAAGTAAGTTAGTAATATAATAATATTATATTGACATTATGTGCATATGAGCAATAATACAACCATACTATATAGTGTAGTATGACTATATATTAAGATTTACTTAAACTATATTATATTAAGTGATGATTAATCAAGGAAGTAATAAATTTATTTATTTAACATAAATAAATAAGTTATTAATATAATAAGGTTATAATATGATTATATGAGAGGTGGAGATAATTATGGAACTACCTTATAATAATATCATTTCGCATTATTTTATTGCATATATTTAATGTATATGGACTATATGATGTGAGTGTAGAATTTATCCCTAAAATTCCTAATATGGTAAAAATTGTACATTAAGATTTCATTGTGGGAATTAAGTAGACCAAAACAAGCATAGATAACAAGGTTGCTGAGTTTTTTATTTTGTCCCAAAATGAGTGGCACAAGTACACATGACAATGAGTTTAGAGATCAAAGCACGTATTCTCCACAAGGCTAAGTCCTAGATGATCATTGCTAGCTATGTAGTTGGTATGGAGTTGTTAAACCACCCTTCATGAACCATTGTTTCTTCCCAATACACCATGGATTCCAAAATTGTGTAATGACAATGCCTAGTCCATGCTTTTTGTATAAATGCAAGCTTGAGTTCAGATTTTTGTGTTGCTAAGAGTTGTTTAAGTGGAGAGTTCTAAGTTGATGAGCATTGTAAAAGCTCATTCAGTGTGTAGGAAGTTCAAGTTAAGCTCAAGAAGGTATAATTTCTAGTTATGTTCTTGAGATGGGTTTGTTTGATTCTTAAAATTTCTTGAATTCAATTGTTAATTGATACGAGTAAACATGTTATAAGGTGTTTAGGAAGTTTACTTGCATGTATTAACACTTTAAGAATGATTTGGGACATGTTTGATGTCAAGGAAATCAAGTTGGCCAAGACTCTGCAAAGCAGTAGCCTTCTGTTGAATCGCACTACGCAAATGCAAGTGCGATTCTTTAATTCAGTTGAAACTTCTGTTTTGAAATCTGCTATGTGTTGACCGACCCTTATGGCTTAAACTAGCATGAAAACATGTTTAAGGTGTATGTATAAGCATATGAATCTAAGTTGGGCATGTTCTAATAAACTTGCATGATTAATGAAGACATATGATTTAAATGGAGATTTGGACTTTATGTTTTGAAAACAAACTATGTTAAAGATCATGTTCTGCAAATTGTGAACCTAGTAAGTTATACATGACTGATTTTAGACATAGTTGAGCATGTTATAGTGTACATAGTTCCTTTGAGCATGGCCAAACTTATTAAGCCTTGTTTTAGAAATATTTTTAAGAAGAAGCTTAGCCTAGTGAGCTAACATGCATGATTTTTACTTGGTTTATATTCTGACTTTGAAAGCATATTAGTATGACTTGGAAATGCATGAATAAACCTTTAGCTTGTGTTTGCGTGATTAGCAATAAAACATGAACAAGTTGAACTTACTATTAAGCTTTGAATGTGAATATTGTCAAGCTACCATGAGGACTAAAATCTGATATTTGTGATCATGTTTGATGACAATCTTAGACTCACTCATGTATAAACCATGCGTATGTATCATATTTCAAATAAAGCATAAATGAAGCATATTTTCAACTAAAGCGGTGTTAGTTTCACACATGTGTTATGAATACTCACAAGCATGTCTAATATGAGTGTTATAACTATCTTGCATGCTTAGAGAGTAAGCATGGTAGACTTTGTGGTTTTACAACCTTGAATGGCCTTAACTTGTTGAAATGATTAATTTAGAAATATATTATAAAAGGGAACCTAGATTGACTTGAGAAGCATGAAAAGACCTTTAACATGACAAATATATCATGTATGATTGTTTTGAGCAAGCCGAACAGAAACCTCAAGGCAAAGATTCTAGTCTTGGCATAGCCAGGAAGATCTACAGCTTATTGCTACCTGGTCTAAAGCTTAGCCACGGCAAGCAATTGCCACCATCAAGTCTTAGATTTTGCATTCTAATTTTTTGGACAATAACTTGTATGATTCCTATATTACTAAAAGTGGTTTTAAACCTACTAATGCATGTATATATGTGATGATTAAGTAATATGATGGTGTTTGTCTTGTAAAAGGAAAGTCTATGGATAAATAGGTCTTAACCTTGAGTATTCTTAATTTGCTTATGAAATAACTAGGTATTTAATTCATGATTAACCAATGAGTTGATTTTTTATAACATGTGTATACTTGAATTATGTTGATCTTGATTAAAGACTCTATTAGCTAATGAACATCTTAAATATATAATTCGCTATAACTAGGATTCGAAAGTGTTGATTTCTTAACGTGGATAAACTACGCGTAAGGCAAGTATCCGAACCCTACTTTATACTGTGCAAGTATTCTAAACTCTTGCATTACTTTATTCCAGCGAATATCGTAAACTTATCTCTTTGAATGTAAGTTATCCTACTTATTTGTTCAATAAAGCTAGTATGCTTAAACTCTTGTGTAAACCATTATTCATGATGAACTTGGTATTGTTCTTGAATATTGTGAAAGAGTCGATGCCATTTGATTCGGCTAGACTATATGCATGTTTATAAAACTGTCCAAACCAATTGATTGGTGCGAAAATATTAAAAACAGAGTTGAACAACCCTTAAGGTAAGGGGATTTTATGTTGTTGGAAACCCCAACACATGAGTATATTATTACTGTGGTGTTATGCATAACTTAGAGATTTGTAGACTGATCCTCTATAGTACTTGTTCTTTTTGGTTTTCAGTTTAATATTGGTAATTCTAGTAGATGTTCAATAGTCCTTAGTGACTACTCAGTATAAATTGTTATCGAGTCGAATACCTTGATAGCCTTTGAATTCATATATATTTGTTGATTTATATTGAATTATCGTTCTTATTCCAAGAATTGTTGATATTTATTATTTATGATATAATTCTGAAACTCTGAACTATCTTAGAGATGATACTTCGATATTTCACACTCTTGTTATAAAACTATTTCCCTTGTTATATATTACTTGATGGGAAATTTGTGCTCATTCTTGCTTATTTAAAACCTTTTAGTTAAGGCAGAACAGGGAGGTGTATCTGGGAAAGACAAGGGCAAGGGCAAGTCTACCAACTAGCTTGTTCCTTTATGTTTAAATTAATCATGTTGTATTAAGACTATTTGTAGACTATGTTTAAACTTAAGTAGAATTATGTAATAAGTCTTTATTCGATATTATTATGTAATCTATTAAGTACTGTAGGTTGCGAGACTTGGGGGAATAATTATAATAAATCGTTGTATATTATTCTAAATTAGATCTTTCGTTGTAAATATATGATTTTAGTTATTATAGTAATACTTTGAGAACATGATGAGCCGAATTCGGGTGACCAAGTGGAGGTCAGAATTTTGGGGCGTCACAGGTTGGTATCAAAGCTATAGTTATAAACGTTAGGAACGAGAATCCTTAGATTATAACTTAAGAAAACTTAGAGGTTAGGTAGGGATAAAACTCATGTAGAGTTTTCCCTGAGAGACTTAGTGTGTTATGAAATATAACTTCATTTTATACAATGAACTTATGTTTATTTAACATTCTGATGGAGTTGTGGTTTGTCTTATCTTATGTTGGTGATTGTAGGATGACTGAAGTGGGAGGACCTATCCGAGTAGTTGAGGAGGAACCGCGTGATATCCACGTAGTCTATGAGGCACCCGTGATAGCAGAGCCTATATCGGTAGTTGTCTCTATTAGTGATGATGTTGAGGAAGAGGTGATGGTGCCTCTACCTGAGGAGTTTGATCCGGAGGAGGAGCCTATGGAGGAAGAACTCGTGGAGGAGGAACCCGAGCCCATGGAGGACTCCGACGAGACTACTTTTGAGGATCGGATGTTGGGAGAGTATGAAGAGCATATTTTGGAATTAGGTTACAAAGTCGAAGAGCTGGAGACTGAGACTCTTGAGAGGCAGCTAGTGATGCAGGTGAAGGAGGTGGAAATTGCTCACCATAAGGAGGCAGGGATCCAGATGGGTGCCTTGTTTCACCGATCGATGGCAAGGAACGTCGAGTTGGTAGAAAAGTTAGAAGAATTGGAACAGAGGGTGTTGAGTGAGAAGACGGAGAAGGAGGCTCTCCGAACTCAGTTAGAAATGGAGGTGATGGATAGGATCCACTTCGAGGAGAAGTGAGAGGATTCTAATGATAGAGTGGGTGATCTAGATGATGAGGTGCGGTGTAAGAGGAGGAAGATGAACAAGATGGGCTATGCTCTACGCACGACCATTGAGAGATTGATCGATGGGGTAAATCACTACCCCGTTGAGCAAGGACCGACCCGAAAACCATAAGTCGGGATATGGTGGCACACATCACACAAAAAGAGTATCAGAGTGCCGTGGAGCGTGGGATGTTAGATGGAGTCTAGATGGAAAAGCTCAGTAGTGTAGTATTCTTATTTATGTGTTGTTAATATATTATTGTAATCTCAGTCTTTTGTGTAAGACGTGGGATAGTGGTAACGCCCCAAGCTTTTGAAAAAATTAGAGGGGTAGTAAGCTACTATTGTCCCCGTCTTTTGTGATGTTAGGGGATATGTGTTTTCATTTATAGTAGTATGTTAGAAAAGAACGTGTATGGTAACCCTTTAACATATGAATATAAATGATCTTATTTCATAAACGTGTTATAAACTTTTAGTTCTTTTCATTTGAGAAATGTTTAAATATGATAGTTAGATAATACGATGAAAAATTTTATGATGCAGAAAATGCCGCCTAGACGTAGAATAACTTTCCAAGAAGAGTCAGTTAATGATGAGAGAGGACCAGTAGATCCGATACAGCGACTGGTAGATTAATTGGGAGAAGCTGTGACACACCCAAATCCGGGTACTTCATTTCCACCGAATTTGGTGCTCACCATTAAAATAATTACATCTAACTACCCATAATAAATGATAAAACATTAAATAACTTTAAACAATAATCTTTCCCATGAAAGGGTTACATCATCATCTCAAAAACAATCCCAGGTAATCTAACCTTAAAATTACTACATTAGTTTGCGGAATACATTATAAAATAAAACAAGTCTTATAACTTTAAGCATTTAAATAAACTTTAACTAATTCTTCATCACTTAGACATCTTGCCCTTTCCCTTGCTAGTAGATGGCTCATCACCTCTTTCAACTTTAGTTGTAAAACCCCAACTTTTTGAATAAAGATGAATTTTCTAGAAATATTATTTTTGAATATTATGGAGTGAAATTGATATAATGTTATAGTTGTGGGTAATATTTATAAATTTTGCAAAGTACGTAAGTTGTTATATAATATTCGATTGGTGGGGAATATTCGCTTTTAACAGGGGAATATTCGCATAACTAAGACAATCATTGGTGGACCCCACAATAGAATTATTGTCGATTGAGAAAGCGACAAAATACTTTATGAAAATAACGACGAAAGTTTTACTGTTAAATTGTTGAAACACCCTGTTAAAAGTACAATAATATCGCGTGGTTGCATAAGAGCAACAATCGTATTAATTATTGATGCTTACGTGATAAGTCACTCAATTTTATTGGTATTATTAGTGTAATAATACGAAAAATCTTTTATATAAAATGTAATACTTTTATAAAGTTATTCTATAAATAAAATATATTATATTTTATTATGCATAGTGTTTTGCATAATGCTGCGTATAGTGTTTTTATTGTAAAATCTTTTATAAAGTTATTCATTTTATTAGATTATAAATAGAATATATTATATTTTATTTAAAAGATTTTGCTTTAAATATGGACCGTCGATTAAAGTAAATCAATCTGACCGCTCATGAGTTAGTTACTATGCAATCTATTTTTCTATAAATAAAGCTCATTCCTTCATTATTTTCTTACTTAATTCACCGAAACTCTAGAGAGATAAACTATAGAGAGAAAGAAGAAAGTATTCTATTACTTCACTACTTATATATCCAAAGACTCTTCTTCTTAAGGTAGGGAATATTATTTGTTGTACTCGTAAGGGGTGTTATTCTTTTGTATTCATGAAGAGAACTTATGTTATTCCATTCTTTATTATTCGCTGGAATAACTCAGATCACGCTGCTACCCTATACTTGTTGACATTCTTCTATTATTCCGTCTTTACTATTCTGTTGGAATATCCTGTTTGTGCATTTTACGCCGGACCTGATTCTCGTCTTTATTATTCTCATTGGAATATCTTGTGCACATGCATTTCTACGCGGACTGGGTTCCGCCTTTATTATTATTATTCGCTGGAATATCCTCGCTCAGGCATTTTACGCCGGACTGATTCCGTCCTTATTAGTATTTTGTTGGAATAACCTGTCTATCACGAAGCAATCTGGCGCATGCATGGTGATTTCTGTTGTTATTCCATTCTTTATTATTCTGTTGGAACATCCTGTCGCTGTGGATTTCTTTGACTCGGTTCCATTATTTAGTATTCTGTTGAATAACTTTGTACATGCATCAATCACCGCATGCATGGTGATTTCTTTTGTTATTCCATTCTTTATTATACTCAGTTGGTTAAAGTTTTGACTTCTATACTCCATGAAATTAGTGGAATATCCTTGATAATTGTGCTTCATCCAGTATCTTTTCATGAAAATATTCTTCTGAGCATTCTTGAATTTTACTCTTCAAAGCAGTATCATGTTGACAATTTGGACGTTATTGGTTCTTGGACAAATTAATTTTTGAACTTGTTTTATTGAATTCTTATATCATTGTCATCATCCTCATATTTATATTTTTTTGAAAGTCATCTCGTATTCACTAGGTGCATAGATGGACTTGGTATGATTATGACCGAGGATTATTCCGGTTATAATCATGACCATAATATTACAAATGATGTGGTAAAAGTCCTCATTGGCCCGTAGTGCATTGATGGACAGTTGTTGGCATGATCATGACCATTAATGAATACACAAATATTCTTGGCTCGTAGTGCATGGAAAATTGTGGTCGTGATACTAAAGAATATCATTGGTAGAAGTGCGGGGGTGATTCGATGATGTGGATTATTTATTAAGTCGAGTCTCGTGATAAAAGTCATGAAAACCTTTTAAATCATAGAAGATAGTAGATTTTATTCTATACTTGACTCTTCTAATGGATTGCTTGTTCCGCTGCAGTTAAACTTGATGTTTGTTATATTTTATCAGTTTAACACTGTTGAAGGCTAATGATAATTTATTCTACATTATCTTAGTCATAAAATTTCTTACTGGGCTAGTTTAGCTCACCCTTTCTTTCACTGTTCTCTTCAGGAAATGAGAACGTAGCTGGGACGAGTCGGGGAACGGAGTGATGGTCCAGATGATAGTATTAGCTAGTAGTCCTCACTATTCTGTTAAATAGTGTGACAATAATTTTAATGAGAACTCCTTTTGAGTTTGTATACTCTCTAGAAGACAATATTTGTATTCAAACTCACAGTTTATGTTTTTTCGTATTGTACACGACAGTTGTATTATTAAGTTGTATTTGATTTCTATACCATGTATCTGGTGACTCAAGATGGGTGATGTATACCTAATTTTGGGGGCGTCACATTAGCTGCATTGTTTAATTGCAAGAGTGAGCAAACAATTGCTCATTGACATAAAGATAGTATAACAACAACATGAGAGTGAACAACGAATACTGAATAATAAAGAACTTGTTCTACGAATCAAAATAGAAAACAAGTTCGAACTTTAATTATTTGAGGGTCTTAAGACCACGAACTATGTCCACAGTGTTTAGGTATTATTACCTTAACCTTAACAGTCATTAGACTGTACAGACTCTTCTTAACGTACTCAGGGGGGATCAGCCATTTGTACTATGTATTGTGCACAAACATCTAAACGTTACACGTACAAAATCCCCTATGTTAGGGTTGTTCCTCTCAGTTTGAATTTAGAATTTCAGCACTAAAGAAAGTTTAGTTTGGAACTAGCTTATCAGTGTTTCTAGAATTTTAGAACACTTATTCAATTTCCATCAATAAAAGTTTAATACGAGAATGTATAACTGAACAAGGCTATCAAAGTCAAAGATAGGATATTAACAATATATAATTGAATAAACATAATACACCTGCAAAGTACTATGTTCAAAAGAATTAGAACAATCTATGCTTTGTATAATAATTAGAAAAGTGAAACTTGCTCGATGTAACGAATTAGGTTACAAGAGCTTAATCAAACGTATATAAGAATAAAATCAATAGTATTGCTCAATAGATTTTAGGAACTTGCACTCATTAATAAAAGAATGAAGTTTGAAAGCTTGCTCAATGTAAAGAGTTAAAGTTTAGAAACTTGCACAATTATGAAAGTAGAGTTAGAGAACTTGCCTTGAATGTAAGCTACACAAATGTAATATAATCTTCAAATACCCTACATACATCATTACAATCGCAACAACAATTAGTTGTATGAATATCAACACTAGGGGTATTAAACCATCATTTAGGCCATAGCCCTAACCTAAAACCTAACCATTTAGGTTAACATATTTAACGCCTCTAAAATCACACATCAATCAACATAAACCTTATCGTTTATCTACAACTTTTGAAAACATCACTTTTAGTTTCATTTTATAACTTATTTAAATAATTATTTCAAATCATTACACTTTGCATTACAACACATTGACATCTGTTGTTATAGTTTATATCATGTTTTAACATCATTAACATGCATGCTAAACTAACACAAGTCCGTTACACATGACCTGCAATTAAGCAGACTTCACTCTCATGATTAGCTACTACATGGCATGCCAGTAATAATATCTTCGGCTATTAAGGCTCACATGACACACCACGTCTGCGTCTGCCCAAATGTTAAGCATTTTCACTCACATGACAACAACACGCCAGCAAAGATGCTCACAGATGCACTGCACTCGGCCTACTTGCGAATCTGAAGACTATGTCAAAGGCCAAAAATCCCAATTCAACAAAATTTCTCCCAAATTCAACATCTAAAACTTTGTAATATTATAGTTACACATACTAAACACCATTCTACATACAAAACATTATATATACACCATTTTGAGGAATCAAAACCATAATTCTTCCAATTTTTCTTCATTATTACACTTTTAACGAATTTGATCGCCACGAACTCGTTTCTTAATCAATTAACATGATTTAAACTTTGTTGTTTTCGTTTCTTAATATATTATCACAATCCAACAACAAAATATAGATTACAACACATATAAAACATCAATTTTTGTACTTTCTAAGACATATAATAAGAACATAAACACTATTATTTCATTTTCTTCCTACACTCAATTTCTTATGAATTTGATAACAATTAACAAGTTTACATGATAATTAACAGAGTTTTGCAATTCTATATGAGCATATATACATCACAATTCACATGATTTTCAACTTGTATCAAATATACAAATATATACCACCAAACTAACAATAAAAATAGAAATAGTTTATACCTTGATTATTGAACGCTAGAAAAAAGATAGTGTTAGGCTTAGAGATTCCCTTCCTCTTCTTGCGAATCTCAAAACTCAGTGTTTTTTTCTCCAAACCTTCTCTGCACTACACTAATAACTAGCCTTAAGAGAAAAATATGCGTAGAAAGAACATGGCCACTCCCCCATGTAGTCTTTCAGTTAGAAAAATAAAAAGACGTCAGTTGGGTTAAGCCAAAGGCCACAAGGCCTTGTTTGGCTACCAAACTTTATAAACTAAATTATTTTTATATTATTATATGATATAGTTTCCAATTGTCACACTTTTAATTAAGTTAATTAAAATAACTTTAGTTTAACTAATTTAAATAACTTATAATACTAATAAAATTCGTATTATCATTATATCTTATAATTAATAAATAATTATATATCTAATTTAATTAATAAATTAGACACATCACTTTATTTAATTTATTTATTTCCATTAAATTAAACAATTCATTTAATTTAATTATTTTCTTAAATATTAAGCAATTGATTTAATTTAATTACTTCCTTAAATTAAATCCATTAGATAAAATTATCATTATTCAAATTAACACTAATTAATTTAGTTACCAAATTAATTCACCACAATTCATCAATTATTTATTTTCTTCCATAAATAAATTATTTAAAATATTTATTTAATTCAAAAAATGTTTAAATTAAATTACAAATTTCTCGATCGTTACAGAAGCTCTGAGGGGAAGGAACGAACCCGTACCACCCGTTCCCCAAGCTGTCCCAGTAACAACCTTCAAAGATTTTAAGAGTGTAGGGCCCCCAAAGTTCACGGGAACTACTGACCCGATAGTTGCACAAACTTGGATCAAGGAGATCGAGAAGGCCTTCACTATAGCTCGTGTGGGTGAAGACCAAAAGACAGTATTTTCAACATACATGATGAGGGGCGAAGCAAACTATTTGTGGGAAACTAACCAGCAGAGAGCGGGGGAAGGAATGATAACTTGGGAGAGGTTTACGACGCTGTTTTTCGAGAATTATTTTTCAAAAAGTATGAAGAGTATGATGGAAGTGAAGTTTCTAGAGTTGAAACAAGGAGATATGACGGTGGCACAATATGCTGCTAAGTTTAATGAACTAGCGCGCTATGTGGAAGAAACTATCAGGGGGAATGCTGGAAAAGAAAGACCACTTGCTATAATTGTAGCCAAGAGGGGCACATCTCGCCAAATTACCCAAAGCCAAAGAAGATCAGAGGATGTTTTGCTTGTGGATCGACAGAGCACTAGATAAAGGATTGCCCGAAGAAAGGAAGTAGTGGAGCTGGCAGAGGCCGGGGAGGAGGGAGCAAGTTAATGATTGGTGGACCTGTACAACCCAATCGATCGACCGCTCGAACCTTAAACATGACCGTCTAGGACGCAATGGCTGTGAAGGACGTGGTGTTAGGCATAATCCCAATCATTAATATAAATGCTTATGTATTATTTGATTCAGGTGCCACCTGTTCTTTTGTATCTGAAGAATTTACTAGTAAATTTAGTACACCCCGGGAACGTTTAGAAGATTCCTTGAACATAGAAGTTGCGAATAAGGAAATAATCCATGTAGAATACATTTATCAAAATTGTCACGCAAACGTTAGAGAACATGAACTGAGCGTAGACTTGATTCCTATTAGACTGGGAGAATTTGACATAATACTGGGAATGGATTGGTTATATAACCATGCAGCAATAATTAAATGTCAAAACAAGTGTGTGAACCTTCAGACTCCAAGGAAGTCTAAGGTAGTGTTTCATAGTAGCTCATCGCTTAAGCAATTGTGTTGCGTTACGATGATGCAGGCCAATAAGTTATTAAGGAAAGGATGTGTAGGTTATTTAGCTTACATCGTAGATATTCAAAAAAAGGGAGTAGAGATTAAAGATACACCCGTAATGAATGAATTTTGAGACGTGTTTCCGGACGATCTTCCTGGACTTCCGCCAGACAGAGAAATCGAATTCATAAAAGACTTAGCACCGGGAACATCACCGATTTTGAAAGCTCCATACCATATGGTGCTAGTAGAAATGAAGGAATTAATGATACAACTTCAAGAATTACTAGATAAGGGTTACATTCGACCGAGTGTGTCTCCTTGGGGAGCACCAGTGTTATTCATAAAGAAAAAGGACGGATCGATGAGGCTCTGTATCGATTATCGAGAATTGAACAGTGTAACGATCGAGAATAGATATCTGCTACCAAGGATAGACGACTTATTTGATCAACTGAAGGGAGCGAAATATTTCTCGAAGATCGACTTACGAATAGGATATCATCAGCTGAAAGTGCGGGATGAAGATATACCAAAGACTGCGTTTTGAACCTGTTATGGATATTACAAGTTTTTGGTAATGTCATTCGGTTTAACTAATGCTCCGGCAGAATTCATGGACTTGATGAATCGAGTTTTCAAGCCATACTTGGATAAATTCGTAGTAGTTTTCATCGACGACATTTTGATGTACTCGAAGACAGAGGAAGAACATGCCGAACATCTGAAGATTATTTTGGAGGCACTACGAAAGGAGGAGATGTATGCGAAGTTTTCAAAATGAGAATTTTGGATGAATAAGGTTTAATTCTTAGGCCACGTGGTGGATGAGAATTGAATCTCAGTTGATCCCAAAAAGGTCGAAGTAGTAAGTAGTTGGGAACAACCGAGAACACCGACGGAGATAAGAAGTTTCTTAGGGTTAGCTGGGTACTATCGAAGATTCATCCATGATTTTTCTAAGATAGCAAACCCGTTGACTAATATGACAAGGAATATGGTAAAATTTGTATGGACCGATAAATGCGAAGAAAGTTTTCAAGAGTTGAAGAAGAGGTTCAGTGAGGCGCTTGTATTATACTTACCAGATGATACGGGAGGATTTGTAGTGTATAGTGATGCATTACATAGAGGACTAGGTTGTGTGTTGATGTAGCATGGCAAAGTTATTGTGTATGCGTCACGACAATTGAAGGATTACAAAAAATGATACCCTACTCATGACTTAGAGTTAACGGCAGTAGTTTTTGCGTTAAAGATCTGGAGACATTATTTGTACGGAGAGAAATGTGAGATATACACGGACCACAAAAGTCTAAAATATATCTTCACACAGAAGGAGTTGAATATGCGTGAGAGAAGATGGTTAGAATTAATCAAGGATTATGACTGAGATTCTTTATCACCCGGGGAAGGCAAACGTAGTTGCCGACGCTCTGAGCAGGAAAGGAAAGGAGAAATTATTTCAATTAACAACTCAGGAGGAGTTAATAAGAGATATGGAGAAGTTGGAAATAGAAGTGAAGGGACCCGAGAGGTCTGAAGAGAAATTATTTGTAATGGAAGCTTTTCTGACATTGTTGGATAGAGTAAAGGAAGCGCAGGAGAAAGATGAAGAATGTGAGAAAATCAGGAGAAGGATTACGGAAAATGAGGAAGAAAAATTTCGAATAGATAAAGACAGTATTTTAAGATTCGAAGGGAGAGTGTGGGTGTAACAATCCAGATTTTTTTAATTATAATATTTTAATATTTATTGAATTATATATATATTTAATGGATGTGTTTATCATTGAATAAATATTTGTTTAATTGATTCGATTTGATTTGGTTAGTTATTTGTTTAATAAATAATTAATGAGTTAAGGAAAGTAATTATTTTGAGATAATATTCTAATTTAATTTAATAATTAAGTTAGAGAGTTTATAATGATTAAATGAAATATTATATTATTCAAGAAATTGTTATTAGAATTAATTAATTAAGTATGAAAACTTAATTAAAAGAAGTGTGATAAATAACTATATTATAAGGAATTATTAAAATAAATTAAAGGAGTTTAATTTAGTTTTACCCAAACAAGACTTAAGGATATGAAGTGTTTAATTTTTAAAAGGGTTTTGCCAAACAAAGCCCTATGGCTTTTGGATTTTAAAATTTTGAATTATTATTAATATATAATTAATAATATATATTATTTATGTTATGTAACCCATATGTAATGATTATTATATTATGTATATACGGCGCGCTTAAATGCGTTGGGTTTTAGACGTGCGTTTGCTTTAGTTGGTTTACGTATATTGAATTTAGCTTAAGCCTAAGGAGGGAAAGGAAAAGTCACCTAAGAAAAGAATAAAAAGGGTTTTGAGAGAAGAGGAGTTCTCAGAGATAGTTGAGAGAGAAAAAGCTGGGATTCTAGAGAAAATACTTAGTTCTTCAAGCTATTCTAAGTGTTTAACAAGAATTTCTTAACAAGAAAAAAGTATGTTTTATACTCTTAACAGATATGTTTTATAGTATAATTACTTAGTCTCTGTGTTCTTGAAATCCATTCACTGTGTATAAGGTTTTTACAAAAAGTGTATGTAAACCATGTTTTAGAATTGGTTATGATATTACATGTATCTGTAATTGAAATGATTATAACTAGCATATATATATATATGTATATAGATGTTGTATGCTAAAATACGTTCAAAGATAAACGAAATTGGTTTTACAGTGGACATATGAGGATGAACATGAACGTATGTTTTGTATGATAATAAAATTAGTTAGTGATTGTATGCTAATTATGAAATTGAATGTTGAGTATATTGATTTGTCATGAAATTCAGAGAAATTGTAGTCTCAGTGAATCAAATTAGTTTATAAATTTTGGTTACCATGTTTATTTACATCGAAAATGGAGTTTTGATTTTTAAAAACAGTGCTTTCAAGAATTTAAGTTTTCTAAAATTGTTGTTAAGTTGTGCTAAATTGGTATATGTATGATAAGTAAATGTTTATGAGTAATCTTTATAAGTTTTACGTTTTAATTTAGATGTTAGCAGTAGTAATTAGTCCATAATTTAGTTATTATGTTCTTCGTGGTTGGGTTCTGCAAGTTTCTGCGCCCCATGTTAGGTTTGTAATATTTATGAACGCAATCAAATTGCAAAAATAAGCGGAAACATGTAAAAATCAGAGTTTAAAAATTTTGCAAATCATATACCCGGATCACCCTTTATGCACAATTATTAATTAAACGAAAAGATAAAGAATAAAATCATACCCTTGAAGATCGAGCTTTCTCAAGTACAAGTTCACCTCCAAATCCTTTCGCATTCAACTTGAATTCACCGGGTTTGGTTCCTTCCTTTGATCAACGTTAGCCACCCAAGTGTTTGGCCTCTAGAGGTGATCCACCAAGGAAGAAGAAGGATTCAAGAAGATGGGTGTTTGGCTAAACCCTAGTTTTCTATCTCTATAGAAAAGGGTACTCTCCCAACTATTGGAATTATCACGTAGTCTTGATATCTGATATAAGACTCCTCTTATAAAGATATCAAGTAACCCTATTAAAATAAGGTATTATTTAATTAAAACCTTTTAATTAAAGGGGCTCCCTAATCTTATTAGGGATAATTAATTAAACTCCTTTAACTAATTTTCCTTCCTAATCCAATTACGAATAAATGAGAGTACTAATATTAAATTAATTCCTAAACTCTTTTAGAAATTAAAATAATAATAATAATTGTAATAATATTAATAATACTCCTCTTATTAATTTATATTTAATATTTCTAAAATATTAAATAATAATATTAAGCTATTTAATTTATTCTATCACCATAGATTAAATTAAATATACATAACATATTATTACGATTATGCCATTAACTTCTTAAATAATTATTCTTCCTTTTATGGTGTGACCCTTTAGGTTCTCCATATTAAACCTATTGTGAATAAATCAATTAGAACAATTCTAATCTTATTTAAATAAATAAATTAAACAATTAATTTATTTAAATAAATAATATTTATTCTACAATAGGGATAAGCCTCCCTAATGATCAACGACTTTCCGGATAATATAGATTTCAAAGATTAATCATAAAAGAACCTTTGAGTAAATAGTTACCGTACAATTCAATCCTTCCACCATACAATGTCCCAATTAAATATAAGACATGGAATTACTGTCAAGTCTTATTTTATTTAATTATATGTATTTCGACTCTTAAATGCACAACTCCAAATAATGTAAATTAGAAACTCCTTTCTAATTTTATTCTGCCTTGGCCAAGGACTACTGGGTTGTCATTTATCGAATCACATAGAACATTTCTCTTCTTTTAATAGAAGTGGTAGATTCTTTATTGATCATACATTATCTCCATGTACAACTTATTATACCCAAGCATACCCTTTGATATACCCTAAGGGTCTTAAAGAATAAGTCAAAGTATAACTCATCATACACAAGATACTATGATGATCTCAAGTCCAAGGATCACTTGTACTTCTATCACTACAGGAATTCCTATTGACAGGCAAGTAAAACTCCATTAGGTATTCCTTAGCGAGCCACGTTCAGTGAACTTATTCTCTAATAAGCACCTACATACTTGCTTTAGTGTCTCCACACAAATGATCATGAGATCAATCATCCTCATCCAATGAGCAAGCAACGTATGTACCAATCTATCCGGATTCACTAATCCCCAATTTAGTAATCCAACGATTGGGAACTATTTTAGTTTTAAGCTTTCATAGAATTTAGATCTCATTAGAATGATCATCATCATTATTCTAAAAGCATTGCTTAAAACTATGGGTTTATCACATATTATAAAAACAAACATCATGTAGATAATTAAAAGCCTTTAATAAATTAATAATTTTTATTAATAAATGAATAAGATTGTTACAAAGTATATGCTTTATCATCAAACATGATCGGCTTGTGTGCATACTACTACTTTCAATCTCCCACTTGCACTAAAGCCAATCGTCATGGTATCTCATACTCTTCTTCTCTAAGTAACGATTATCCCGTTGTTGGATAAGCTTTAGTTAATGGATATGTAATGTTGTTCATGAGAGTCCACTATCTCTATAGTGATTTCCCATCTTTCAATGATTCTAATAATCAAATGAAAGTGCCACAACACATGTTTAGACCCAAGATGAGACTTAGAACTATTCTTAGTTCTCAGAATGAACTTTAATCCAAACAATCAACTTGCGACTTCATTTATAGCTATATACTTTGTCTTTATCACTAAACCAAAGAACTCTTTTTGTTGTTTGGAACCTTTCCAATTCTATCGCACTACTTCGCTCAAGATAACGCTTTACCTTAAAGTGGATTTTTCTCGCTCATTTTGGTCTCCGTCTGAAAAACTTGAGTCTGTTAAGCCCTCTAGTTTTAATTTAGACCCACCATGAATATGATCACATCCTTAGTGCCGGTTAAACACTTTAATATGTTTTTCATTGACTCATAGTGAACTTCTCCATAATATGACTGATCAACATCAGGTCTCGTACATTTCATTGCATACATGATTGTCACTCATGCGACCTCTCTTTTCAGGAGTCTGTGGGGACTATTAGGAGAGATACACTCCAAGGGCTCATCAAGATGAGACATCCCATGGAGTTTACCATGCTAAACGACTTTAGCATCAAATGAATATACGTTCCTTGGGTTAAGTCGAGCATCCTCTTAAATCTATCTATATAGATTTATATCCCCAATTAAGATACTCTTCCAAATCATTCATTGAGGAATGTTTAGACAACTTTATCTTTACTGATTGTAGCATTGGTATGTCATTCCTTATCCGTAGTATATCAACATATAATACTAGAAATTTCACGAAGCTCCCACTGACCCTTTTGTACACACTAGAACTCTTACCTCATCGTATGTAACTCTGGATCATCATCTTCTATGATGCGTACCTCATCATCATCATCCATGATGAATCCATACCTCCTAGGTATCTTCGCAGACTATTCCGATTCACGATTCGGTTGTGGTACAATAGGTCTATCTATAGTTCCTCTTATTTGACTTATAGTGTTTTGTGGTTCTTGAACTCTTCAAGATCTATTATACTCAACTAGCCCTTCAATAATAAACACATTTATCTTAGAAGGCGCGCGTTTCGCAACAAACACCTTTTGCTAAGTAGGATTATAGAACATATACCCTAAACTTACTTTAGGATGTCCCACAAATTATACTTGTCAAATCTTGTCCCAAGCTTATCCTTTGAAACCTTTTCACATAAGTTGGACAACCCCTTATCTTAACATACTTAAGATTAGGAATCCTCCCTATCCATAACTTTTATGGAGTCTTGGGGCCAGATTTTGAGGTTACCTTTTGTAGATATGCAGCCATTTCTAGGACATGACCCTAGAGGGATACTAAAATGTCGGTAAAATCATTATGGACCGTACCATGTCCAACAAGGTATAATTTTTCCTTTCAGATACATCAATCAATTATTACGTATCCGGAGGCGTCCATTATGAGAAAACCATTTGAGATGATCTAGAAACTTATTGCTCAAGTATTTATTCCTTGATTTAATCAAAGAATCTTAATACTTTGTCAATTTGTTTCACTTTTGAATTCTTTGAACCTTTCAAATAATTCACACTTGTATTTTAGCAAATACACACATTCAACTCTTTGAATGATCATCTCCTTTTCTTATACTAATTTGTTCAATATGCAAAATTATTTTCATGTAAGTCAAGTATACAAAATTTATTATAATATTCCATTCTATACAAAACATTATTATTATTATAAATAGAACAACAATTGTTCTTAATTATAATACCATAGATTTCATTGTCCAACAATAAAATGAAAATAATATTTTAACAAGAACTGGAATACAATAACAACTTATCGACTTAATAGATTTGCCTCAGTAGGCATTGCTAAACTATAAGTTTCTATGGCTAATGCAAAGAACCTTTGCTTCATTTTCCACACATAGGATTACTTATCTTTGTTTAGCTTTCTACTGCTTTGGTCCTTCATAAATCTATATTTATGATAACCAAAGCTCGGTATCCAATACCCAAGTAGAACCTCGACTTAAAGAAAATTTATTTTGAATCATGAACAAAAAACTCAGATTAAAATCGAAACTTCACTAAGCTTCTTTGGTTAGCCTCTGCAAGATGCTTCTCGCAGTTTCTTTCCAGTGTTCAGGCTTATTGCAGTGGAAGTAAGCTCCTTTGCTATCCGTATCAGTTTTGTTCTTATTATCCTTTATTTTTGCCTTTCTATTTACCTTCTTTGAATCGTTCTTCTTTTTAGAAGATCCTTTGGCCCCTACCAGTAAGACTTGATCTTTCTTGGTTGGAAAGTGACTCTCAACATTTTTCAATATGTTAAGCAAATCAGCGAGGCTGATATCTAGCTTGTCCATATGAAAAATTCATAACAATTGTGAAAGGAGTCCGAGAGTGAGTGCAAGATCAAATCTTGGCTCAACTCTCCATCCATGACAAAACATGTTGTCCTAATTGATCAATCAAATTGATTATGTTAAGAACTTTTTGTCTGTACTATAGTGCCATTGGCCATTCTAGATCGGAAGAGCTCCTTAGATATCTGATATCTATCAGTCCTACTTTCCTCACCATCAACTACTTGATGTGCAGGAATATAGTAGGAGCATCCATAATTTCATGCTGACGTTGAAGCTCATTACTCATGGATGCGAGCATGATGCATTGAGCCAACTGTGCATCATCTTGACACTTTCTAAAAGTTGCAATCTCTTCCTCAGAGGCATTGTCTGCAACCATTGCAGGGATAGACGTATTAAGGACATAAGATAACTTTTCAGCCCTGAGAACTATTCTCAAATTCCTTAACAAATCTGTTTAATTCGGTCTAGTTAATTTAGCATCTAATATGCTTCGCAGTGATAGTAATTTTAGACATTGTAAAATTCTGTAAATGAATTTGTAATTAACAACATTTTAACATACATTCTTTTATTAATTACCAAAATAATTTAGGTCTTGTTTTAAATTGGTATCTCCCACTATTTTCTTCAAACTATATTACCCTCACTTATATAGTTCGCAAAATCTAATTAAAGATTAGCTAGTGAGAATAAGGATCCCATTTCAAATGTATATAGCCTTGTGGTGACACAACAAACTATATATAAATAAATAGGTAGACAACTTTTGTCAATTACATCAACTATGCAACTCCTTTTCTTTTGCCTCTTAGATTATTTTGATCAAGTGGTGGCACATCCGAATCAAAATTATCCAAGTTAAGTCCGACCTAGCACTCCATATATTCAAAAAAGAAAAATATTATCCTTGTGGTGACACAACAAAACAATATTGTTCAATTTTCTTTATAAACATCAAATGTGATAAATTAACATCTTAAATACTTAATACTTGCCTTGTGGTGACACAACAAAGTCATATTAAATATTTAATACTCTATTAATTTTATCATGCTAGAAGACGACGTTCGATATTCCAAATATCTTTGAACGCTTAGGACTTAATATAAAAATTGAGGGGTTTGTTATTAATTTGTCTCATCTTGTTTAGCGCGCATGCACATATATATATAAAATACGCGTCATATTAATGAACATGCGAAGCATGTTTGCATAATATATAATATATATAGTATAAGCATGCACATATAGAATACTATATTCTACTCGGATTGATTATGGACTTTTATTCTAGTTTGGTTCACTAGAGCCACCAAGTGAACCAAAAGGTCAAACCCTAGGGGTGCAAGAATTAATATTTAAATATAACTATTACATTTAAATCCGGGCTCCATTACAAACGGGTATTCAAGCGTTCCTTGCTCCTTGATCTCCAATTCTTCAAAATTAATTCTAACTATTCCTATTACAAAACTATTTAAAATAAATAGAAACCTTGATCGTGAGTCAAGGGAAGTACATAGGAGGGAGATAGAATTTATATTAAGAAAAAATTAGAGAAGACGAGGTACGCAGACCCCATTTAATAAAACTCATACATTCATGCATCCAACTAAAATAAAATCCAATCACATTGGTCAATAGTCCATAATCAATCCCATTTATTATCATACACATCACCATATGCATTAATAAATAACATTCATCTGATGAATAATAAACATTTAATATATATATTGATATCATTTAATGGGCAAATTTAGTTAGTATAAAATCTATTTTTGAATCAAAATAAACTCCTTTATTTTAATCCAAATTTAAATCAAAATAAAACTATTTTATTTTAATTTATCCAATTTTGAATAAAATAAACTATTTTATTTTAATCAAAATCTTTAATCAAAATAAACTCCTTTATTTTAATTAATTATGGAATCCAATTCCATGTAAAAAAAAAAATCTCCTTTTCTTAAGGAAATACGATTCTCTTTCCTATTCACAAATAAACTCCTTTATTTTGAATAACATGAAATCTTATTTCATATCTAAATAAACTCTTTTATTTAAGAAAATTAGGATTCTCTTTCCTATTCACAAATAAGCTCCTTTATTTTGAATAACATGAAATCTTATTTCATATCTAAATAAACTCCTTTATTTAAGGAAATATGGAATCCAATTTCAACTCCAATTAGTTATCATGGAATCCAATTCCAACTCTAATTAGTTAGCATGAAATTTAATTTTAAAATTAAAATAAACCTTTTATTTTAAGATTAAAATAAAATTTTTATTTTAATTATAAAATTATTAAAATATATATTACATATACATAATATATATATTACAAGAATATATATATATATATATATATATATATATATATATATATATATATATATATACTAAATCACGTGATCCTCAGTACCATTAAAAGGTAATCATGCTTCTGTGAATCAATTGCATCCAGGTAAAATATAACCGAATTTATATATAATATAAAAGTGGATACCAAGTGGATCATATATACAATTTATTAAATCATGAATCCAAGTTACCAATCACGTGGGAAGAACTTGTTGCCTTTTTTTAAAAAAAAAATCGCTTGTAACCTTTTTTTTTTTTTTTAAAAAAAAAATACCTGAAGCATGTAATCAAGTAACAATTCGTGGGAATGGGATCTCCCGCAAATCCTTTAAGAATTAAGAATATATAACTGTTATATATATTAAATGGGAAAGTGGAGACCATAACCGGATCCTTTTTTTTTAAATAAATTTTATACAATAAAATTATGCCCAATTAAATTGTTCTAAACACATATCAATATACATATAAAATTAAAATAATTAATAATTCGCATAAAGGTTTGGCTCTGATGCCACTGTTAGGTTTGTAATATTTATGAACGCAATCAAATTGCAAAAATAAGCGGAAATGTGAAATGTTAAATTGCATGTTAGGTTTTAAATTGCATGATATGTTATACATGTTGAAATCATGAAATGTTAAAGTCAATTTATGACTGCATTATTTTGGTTAAATAAGGAGGATTGAGTAAGGAACTCAATCTTTATATTTGTTATGTGAATTAAAAGCATGTATGCCATGTTAATTTGATTATTATGATATGTATGTGTAGCATATTATTATGTGTTATGTGATGCATGAAAACTATTAGATTTTGCTGGGCTGTCGAGCTCACTCTTGCAAATAACTACTTTTACAGGTCAAGATTTTAAGGTAAAGATATGTGCTAAGTGAGTTATAGAGATCTATATTCACGAAGATTACTTATGTTTTATGAGAAATGTATTTCATATTTTGAACGTAACATGTTGTTGAATTGTAAGTTGAGCTATCCAATGTATATGGATATGTAGTTATGATGTAAGACTTTGTATAGTCATTTTGTTGTAACGATTCATGATATAAGATTGAATCAAAGAGATGTAATGTAAAGGTTGCGATTCAGGGCAAGAAAGAAGGAAATGTATAAAAGTTTTAAATATTCCGCAATTTTAGTGTTTTTAATATCGAATAATGATGTAAAATTAGAGATTTAATGTGTGGTTAACGATTGAAGTTGAGATTTAAATTGTATGGATTTTTGGGGTTGTTACAGTTGGTATCAAAGCCGTAGGTTATAAATCTTAGGTAGGAGTACCGTAGGCTATAACCTTAGAGAAGAGAGGTGAAGATAATGAACGAATAAGCTCAAATAGAGTTTGAACAATAAGGGATTAAAACTTGCGTGAAAGGATTCAAAGAAGAATCTCGCAGAGTTATAAGGATTATGAATGTGGGGTTACCCAACTCCAATAATAAGGATGTAAGGTGATAATAAATAGACAATGTCTATAAAAAGAGAGTGATAAAAAAAGTTAAGAATAGAGAGTTATATTTAAGTATGGTGCAATTGTACTCTTTAGTAGTTGATGTATGGTATCTGGGCTAAACGATTCCTTCATAGAGCGAAGGTATATACAAACTAGTAACTCAGAACCTAGTTTGTTGGTTGTTTGTGGGAAACCACTCAGCGTACCATATTGAAACTATTAGAGACTTGATGTGTACCAAGTTTAGTAAATGGATACGTGTGATGAAAGTGTAGACCTTAAATGGAATGTTGAGCAATGTAAATGAAGTTAGAAATTCATAAAGGAAGAATTGTTATATAAACAAGTAGATTCAAAGAAGAATCTTGAAGAGATATAAAGATAAGAAATGGGAGTTTCCTAACTCCGATAGCCACGATAACGAATAATGTCGTAAATGATGGAAAAAAAAGGGAAAGAAAGAGGATCGTAAAACAAAATGATCACGAGTTAAGAAAAGAATTTTAAGGGAGATGATTATAGAATAAGATCACGACGTGATCTGTTTAAGTTATAAAAGAAAGATGGTATGTAATGTTTGAATGATTATAGCTTGATGCTATGAAGATATTGTACTATGATATAGTACGAGATAAACTCGCGAGGAGTTATAAATGATGTGATACGAGGAATTCGTATAGAGCAAAGAACAAGTTATAAGTAAGATAGAGTTAGGAGGGATTTTAATTGAGGACTCCTGTGATGGCTGAGTTGTACAAATCTTTGTATGGGTGAGGGTTTTGTGCTTGCACTCAGTTTATCACATTGATAATCATTGGAATGTTTGTGTCGCGTTATTTGCTATATGCCTGTTGAGAAGGTGATTCTTTTCTCATGTGTATAACAGATAGGTAGTGTGACGCCCCCAAAATAGGTCCATTCCATCCAACCCATTCTGAGTCGCCAAATACATGGTACAGAAATAACTACAACTTTATTATTACAACATATAAACTGTGAGTTTAAATACATATATTGCCATCTAGACAATATCCACACGCAAATAAATCCCCATCATAATTATTGATACATTATTTTACAAAATGGTGAGGACTACTAAACAACTCTCTCTAGAACCTTCATTCTATACCCCAACTAGTACTGCTACATTCTCGCCTCCCCGAGAAGAAAAATGGAACAAAAAGAAAAGGGTGAGCTTAACTAGCCCAAGAAAGAATATTATGACTAAGATAATATAGAACAAATTATCGTTAGTCCTCAACAGGAAAAATCTAATAGAATACAATAGACAACCGGGTTTTAAATCAATCTTCTTGAATGAAATAATAATTCATTAGAAGAGTACTTAAGTAGAGAATGCAAACTACTATCTTCTATATATGAATTTAAAAGTTCATCGTCGATATTTTATCCCCTCGTAACATCAATCAATATATATCCGGAATCAAATATTCATCTTTGCACTCTGCATCAAAGATATTCATCATTGGTCATGTTCATCTAAACACTGCTCATCTTTGCACTACTGGCCAAAGATATTAATCGATTAGTCATGTTCATCTCAACACTGCTCATCTTTGCACTACGGGCCAAAGATATTCATCAAGAAATCATTCATCTTTGCACTACGTGCCAAAGATATTCAATAATATCATCATTTAGGATCTGAGGATGATGAAAAATATTTTAAAGAAAACGAATCCAAAGAAACAAAAGAACAAGTATTAAGGATTAAGTATTTCAAATATTTCATGTCCAAAAATACCTCATAAATAATCATAGTGGTATAAAATTCAAGAATGATCAAAATATGGATACAATCAAAACTAGTATCCAGAATAGATATTTTGGATGAAAAGAAAAATTTTCATTTTTCGATGAATAGTGCCGTATTCGTGAATAATATCAGATATCGTGAATAGTCTTATATACATGAATAAGAACTCGACACCAAAAGATAGAAATTTCACAAAAAACATCTTCACGCTTCATGAATAGTACTCGTGAATAGCAACTCATGAATAGTAACTCGTGAATAGTAACTCATGAATAGTAACCCCGACGTGAAAAAGTTCCAAATTTGATAAAAATTTCCAGCCAATATTTCGGCATAATGATATTGAAGAAATAATATCATTTTCGAATAAAATAACATCCCTTACCTCGAAAAACAGTACTTCTACTTGAAACACTGTATATAGGCTATGACTTGAACTTGCACCGTATAGCAATACTCAAAGTATACTCAAAATACTCACAAGAATAAGATCGATAATATAAAGAGAGAAAACTTCAGTTTCTGGTGTGATTTTCAATTCTAACCTAAGCACCCTATTTATAGGAAAATGCTAGAAAATTTAATATAATAATATTATTATTAATTCTACAACTTCCTACGTACCAAGAATCTGAATTCAGCTATTAAAACACATGCAAGACCCACACTCAAATCAACAAAAACGTTTTTCATATTAAAAATATTTTAAACTTCCAAAAATCAATTATTTCGGAGCTTCGGAACTTCAATAATTCATAAAAATTATCCCTTTGTCGAGAAAATTCAAATCTAAGTGATTTTTATAGGAAATTCAATTCTCTACAACTTTGCGTAAGAAAGTTTTTCCAAATTCCAAATGTAAATTGACCAAATTCATAAACAGACGATTTTACATGCTATAATCAAATTTCTATTAATAATTGTGTCCACCAACACACAAAATATGTATTAAACATTTAATGCCACAAAAATACTCTTCCTTCTCATATACTCATATATCCCACATTCATTATAAAATATCACCGTTAATATATTATTAAAATAATATATTTAAATGAATTATTTTATCGTAAAAGATAAAATATTAATTTTCAACAATTGTCACATTAAAATTTTTTCCATCTATATCCACATAAAATCAATATTTTCCTCATCATATAAATCAATAATTAATTTTCACAAATAATATTACAGAATCACAATCTCGGGCAACCGTAGTTCCCGGAAAGAGGGGCTTTTCAATAAAGTTTTCTCTTCTCAAGCGTGCAATTAGGTGACCAAACCTCTCCTTATGTAAACTTTCTAGACATTGCCAATAATGTTTTCTAATAATATTATTCAGATAATATGAATTATTGTCTCCGATAATGAAAAATCTTGTGTAGTGACAATTATTGAAATAACAAAGATATATAAAAAAAATCAACGCAGACAATTATTGAATCAATAAAATAAAATCTTTGAGCGATAATTACAGTAACAATTATTGAGTAGTGCATTCTTACATAAGAATCAATAATTGGTGCAATACCGCAAAGTCTACTTGCTTCAACAACGAGTATTAGTGTGTTTTAACCACCGGGTATTCCAACAAGATAATCAGTAATAACTACGTCGTTATTTATAAACAACTTATATTTGTCGTTTTCTTCATCCAATCGCTTTTCCGTTATGGGCCCACAAAAGATCAGCGCCATCGTCTTTAATATTCCCCGACAAAGCGATCTAATATTCCACGACCAAACGAATATTCCCCAACAATAATGAATATTTTATAACCACTTGCTTATTCGAAATATTTGCGTATTTTACCCATAACTATCCACATTAATCAAATCAACCCTTACTATTTCAAAATAATAAATAGAGGAAAATAAATTTCATTTATTAATAATTTGGGGTCTTACAGGTAGAGTATAGTTAGAGAATATTATAAGGTTAAGTGCGAGTTCTTAAAACTCATACGTATGGTTGGTTCGTGACTCTTAATTATATGGTATGTTTTTGAACCCCTCAGCGAATGGACACCTATGGTCTGACTAGGATAAGTTCTTAAACTCATATGATTATGGCAAGTTCCTGAACTCATAACGTGTGGTAAGTTTGACGAATTGGGTATAGATAAATGTGAATGGAGTATTGAGGATGATAGGAATAGATAGACCTATTAAGCAATGGATCATTACAGAAAGTGGAGTTGATGGTGGAAGCATTGGTATTCTAAATCTACTAGCTATGCTAGACTTTCGAAATTTATTGACTTCGTGCTGATGTTTACACTTTTATTTTCTTGAAAAACATTGGATCAAATGATGGAACCAGTGAGTTTTAACAACAATATTGTTATTTGTATGTCTATGTTAATTGCTTCGGTTAGACAAAAATGATTTGCAATATATCAAAATGTATTTTATATCATTAATGCATTATGTAATCTGGTGCAAAGTTGATAAAAATGATGGAGCCATCAATGCAGTATTACCTAGTGTTGGATGTGATCTAAGGATCGTCAGTCCACTATGGTATGATGTACTATGATAAAATCACCAAATGACGGAATCCTCATCGGACTGTAAATACAGTGCGGTATCATGACGTCATAAAAATATTTTTGAGATTTCTTTAAGATATGAGAATACATATGTATGTATGTATATGTATATTTTGGTTGATGTTCGAATTGTTGTAGAGGTCTATGCTATTTGATTCAGCTAGACAAATATTGAAAGATGTTCATGAAATTCAAGAGTTTCTTGAGAAGTTATGCCAAACCAAATAGTTTTGGTGCGGATTCAGATGTTTAAAAGCTGAGATGAACAACCCTATTATTTAGGGGTTGCGCTTAGTTTATACTTTTCGCTGAAATTTTTGAGCACAATACATGTACGAAGGATCGATCCCCTAAGTACCTTCGAGTCCTTATAGTCGTATGGCTATTAAAGTTAAAGTTGAAAAATTACTTATAAATGTGGACATGGTTTGTGGTTATTAGACCCTCAGTTGAATGCTTGCACTCTAAATTCTGAGATGAACAACTCTTTTATTAGAGGTTACGCTTAGTTTATACTTTGCGCTAAAATGTTTGTGCACAATACATAGTACGAAGGGCTTAACACCCTAAGTACTGAGCGTAACGCATATAGTTGTTACAAAACACTACGTTATGCATTGACGTAGTGGTGGTATAATAGGCCACCACCCGGTTAATGCGAGTGGAGGTGTTTTTCAGGTCTTTGTTATTGATAAACATTCTGCCAAAGAGGGTTTAAAGTGTGAAGAACCGAGGGGTGAAGCACTATTAAACCTAGAGAATAGAGTTCAAGGTCTTGTGACCCTCAACATGATTTGAAATCTTTTAAATTCTTGAGTTATTCATACTACTTCCCAATTATTGAACAATTGTGGAAGATTCTTGTTATTCTGCAAGATGGAAGTGAAAAAGGAAAGTATTCCTTAGAAAGAAGTAAGTCGTAGAATGCGACACTTAATGATGAATAAGTGAGAAAAGAGATTTTGAAGTGAGAAGGATGTGAGTTATCAAAGAATATTGTGAAACTTTTAATATAAAAGTTAATAGTTATAGAATGATCTTTGTGGAAAGAAAGTGGTTATAGAAACCAATGAATGAATGAAGTAGTGACGTAAAAATCTACTTTGATAGATTGAATGAATAAAGATTAATAAATAAAATTTCGAGGACAAAATTCTTAGAAGAAAGGGTGAATGTAATATCCCGAGTATTTATGATAGCGATTCTTAGAAAAGGAAATGAATGGGTTAAGAATATAATACTCAGAATATATTGAGTTCAAGTGAAATTATGAAATGAAACCTAGAATTTGTTAAAGTAATGAATGTAGTAGGAAATATAAAACCTATATTTAGATAAAATGATGAAAGATTACTCTAAGTTATTTGTTTAATTTGTGTCTTCGATTCTGGGGACATAATCTTTGTAAGTAGGGAAGATTGTAACGAATGAGTGGTTTGAGTTGTGATTTTGAGGATAGAATCCTTGTAAGGAGGAAATGATGTAACAATCCAGATTTTTTAATTATAATATTTAAATATTTATTGAATTATATAAATATTTAATGGATGTGTTTATCGTTGAATAAATATTTGTTTAATTGATTCGATTTGATTTGGTTAATTATTTGTTTAATAAATAATTAACGAGTTAAGGAAAGTAATTATTTTGAGATAATATTCTAATTTAATTTAATAATTAAGTTAGAGAGTTTATAATGATTAAATGAATTATTATATTATTTAATAAATTGTTATTAGAATTAATTAATTAAGTATGAAAACTTAATTAAAAAAGTGTGACAAATAACTATATTATAATAAGTTATTAAAATAAATTAAAGGAGTTTAATTTAGTTTTACCCAAACAAGACTTAAGGATATGTAGTGTTTAATTTTTAAAGGGGTTTTGCCAAACAAAGCCTTATGGCTTTTGGATTTTAAAATTTTGAATTATTATTAATATATAATTAATAATATATATTATTTATGTTGTAACTAACATGTAATGATTATTATATTATGTATTTGGCAGTTTCGTACGTTGGGTTTTAGACGTGCGTTGCTTTAGTTGATTTACGTATATTGAATTTAGCTTAAGCCTGAGGAGGGAAAGGAAAAGTCGCATGAGAAAAGAAAAAAAAGGGTTTTGAGAGAAGAAGAGTTCTCAGAGATAGTTGAGAGAGAAAAAGCTGAGATTCTAGAGAAAATCCTGAGTTCTTCAAGCTATTCTAAGTGTTTAACAAGAATTTCTTAACAACAAAAAGGTATGTTTTATACTCTTAACAAATATGTTTTATAGTATAATTACTTAGTCTCTGTGTTCTTGAAATCCATTCACTGTGTATAAGGTTTTTACAAAAAGTGAATGTAAACCATGTTTTAGAATTGGTTATGATATTACATGTATCTATAATTGAAATGATTATAACTAGCATATACATATATATATGTGTGTATATAGATGTTGTATGCTAAAATACATTCAAAGATAAACGGAATTGGTTTTTATAGTGGACATATGAGGATGAACATGAACGTATGTTTTGTATGATAACAAAATTAGTTAGTGATTGTATGCTAATTATGAAATTGAACGTTGAGTATATTGATTTGTAATGAAATTCAGAGAAATCGTAGTCTCAATGAATTAAATTAGTTTATAAATTTTGGTTACCATGTTCACTGTGTAAACAAACATCGAAAATGGAGTTTTGGTTTTTTAAAATAGTGCTTTCAAGAATTTAAGTTTTCTAAATTTGTTGTTAAGTTGTGCTAAATTGGTATATGTATGATAAGTAAATGTTTATGAGTAATCTTTATAAGTTTTACGTCTTAATTTAGATGTTAGCAGTAGTAATTAGTCTAGAATTTAGTTATTATGTTCTTCGTGGTTGGGTTCTGCAAGTTTCAGCCCTACCTAACGCCGAAATTCAGCACCCAGTACAAAGTTCGCGCCCGCACCACCTGGGCTAGCTTAGTCCTCGCGCCAAATATAAATTATAGTAGTATGAGACAGATAGTTTTGACCTCTTGTAGTAAAACGACCATAACCTTCTCATACAAACTCTGATTGAGGTGATTCAAGATGATCCAGAACGAGTACGAGTAGAACTACAATTTTTCATTTTTTAAGTTTTTCAATTTGATAAAAGTAGTTAAAATGGTCATCTTTATGACAATTATGTTTTCGGGGGCAATCGGATGGCGTCGGGCATACACATATGCATGTGTAGTGCTCCTGACCATAAAAGATGATGTCCTAAGTTATAAAACATGAATGTTAGTAAATATAATGATGTTTAACATTAATAAATAATGTATTAGATAAGTTATAGAATCATAGTAAGCATACACAAGAGAGGCAAATCAGGCGTGTGACGATTGAACGTCGAAACGCTGTGCCAAGTGTTAGTTGTAAGACCCCAAATTATTAATAAATGAAATTTATTTTCCTCTATTTATTATTTTGAAATAGTAAGGGTTGATTTGATTAATGTGGATAGTTATGGAAAAAATACGCAAATATTTCGAATAAGCAAGTGGTTATAAAATATTCATTATTGTCGGGGAATATTCGTTTGGTCGTGGAATATTAAATGCTTTGTCGGAGAATATTAAATGCGGACGTATAATCTTTTGTGGGCCCCATAACGGAAAGCGATTGGATGAAGAAAATAAGAAATATAAGTTGTTTATAAATAACGGCGTGAGTTATTCTGAATTATCTTGTTGGAATACCGGTGGTTAAAACACACTAATACGCGTTGTTGAGCAGTAGCACACCAGATTGCACCAATTATTGATTCTTACGTAAGAAGGCATTACTCAATAATTGTTACGATAATTACTATTCAAAGATTTTTATTTTATTGATTCAATAATTGCTTTGCATTGATATTTTATATTACCATTGTTTCAATAAATTGTCATTACATAGTATTTTCCATTATCTCAGACAATAATTCATATTATCCGAATAATATTATTAGATAACATTATTGGCAATGTCTAGAAAGTTACATCTAAGGAGAGGTTTGGTCACCTAATTGCGCGTCGATAAGGAGAGATCCTTATTGAAAGCCCCTCTTTCACGGGAAAGGTCCAGTTCATAGTATTGTGATTCTGTAATATTATTTGTGAATAATTAATTATTAATTTATATGATGAGGAAAATATAGATTTTATGTGGATATAGATGGAGAAATTTTTAAAATGACAATTGTTGAAAATTAATATTTTATATTTTTTTGATAAAATAATTCATTAAAATATATTATTTTATTAATATATTAACGGTGATATTTTTATAATGAATGTGGGATATATGAGTATATGAGGAGGAAGAGTATTTTTGTGGGATTAAATGTTTAACACATATTTTGTGTGTTGGTGGACACAATTATTGACCGAAATTTGATTATAGCCTATAAAATCATCCGTTTATGGATTTCGGTCAATTTCTGTTTGGAATTTGGAAAAACTTTCTTCTGCAAAGTGTAGAGAATTGAATTTCCTATAAAAATTCGTGAGATTCGAATTTTCTGATAAAAGAGCTATTTATTATGAATTATTGAAGTTCCGAAGCACCGAAATAATTGATTTTTGGAAGTTTAAAATAATTTAAATAAGAAAAACGTTTTTTGTGTTTGGTGGGCATCTTTAACACATGCTAAGTTACTGAATTCAGATGATTCTAAGTGGGCGTAGACAAATTAATATATATATTATTATTATATTAAATTTTCTACTTTAGTGTTCTAAGCAATTTCCTATAAATAGGGTGCTTAGGTTAGAATTGAAAATCACACCAGATACTGAAGTTTTCTCTCTCTATATTATCGAGCGTATTCTTGTGAGTATTTTGAGTATACTTTGAGTATTGCTATACGGTGCAAGTTCAAGTCATAGCCTATATCCGGTGTTTCAACTAGAAGTACTGTCTTTCGAGGTAAGGGATGTTAGTTTATTCGAAAATGATATTATTTCTTCAATATCATTATGCCGAAATATTGGTTGGAAATTTTTATTAAATTTGGAACTTTTTCATGTCGGGGTTACTATTCATGAGTTACTATTCACGAGTTACTATTCATGAGTTACTATTCACGAAGCGTGAAGATGTTTTTGTGAAATTTCTATCTTTTGGTGTCAGAGTTACTATTCACGTATACTGCACTATTCACGTATACGTCACTATTCACGAATACGGTACTATTCACCGAAAAATGAAATTTCTTTTTTTTGTCCAAAATATCTATTATGGATACTAGCTTTGATTGTATCCATGTTTTGATCAATCTTGAATTTTACTACACTCTGATTACTTATGAAGTATTTTTGAACTTGGATTGTTTAAAATACGAATCCTTAATATTTGTTCTTTTGTTTCACTAGATTCGTTTTCTTTAAAATATTTTTCATCATCCTCGGTCTAAATGATGATATTATTTGAATATCTTTGGCACCAGTAGTGCAAAGATGAATGATTTCTTAATGAATATCTTTGGCCGTGTAGTGCAAAAATGAGCAGTGTTGAGATGAACATGACCTCTTGATTAATATCTTTGGCCGTAGTAAAAAGATGAACAGGTGTTTAGATGAACATGACCAACTGATGAATATCATTGGCACATAGTGCAAAGATGAATATTTGATTCGAGATATATATTGATTGATGTTACAGGGATAAAATATCGACGATGAACTTTTAAATTCATATATAGAAGATAGTAGTTTGCATTCTCTACTTAACTCTTCTAATGAATTGTTGTTTTCGCTGTAGTTGTTGATTTAAAACTGGTTGTCAATTGTATTCTATTAGATTTTTCCCTGTTGGAGACTAACGATAATTTGTTGTATATTATCCGAGTCGTAATGTTCTTTTATGGGCTAGTTGAGCTCACCCTTTTCCTTGTTGTTCCATTTTCTTCTCGGGGGCGAGAATGTAGCGAGTACTAGTCGGGTATGGAATGAAGGTTCTAGAGAGAGTTGTTTAGTAGTCCTCACCATTTTTATAAAATAATGTATCAATAATTATGATGGGGATTTATTTGCGTGTGGATATTGTCTAGATGGCAATATCTGTATTTAAACTCACAGTTTATATGTTGTAATAATAAAGTTGTAGTTATTTCTTTACCATGTATTTGGCGACTCAGAATGGGTTGGATGGAATGGACCTATTTTGGGGGCGTCACATTAATGAACTTAAAAAGTGTTTCAATTCAATTGAAATGAATATTATGAGATATTAAATGGGTTTAATATAAAACCAATAAGTAGTCCTTGTGACGAACTAGATTTTGTAAATTAATTTTTAATATTTATTGAAGTAAATAAATATTTTTCGATGATTTAATTATTGGATTAAATAATTATTTGATCTGATTGTGGTAGATTAATTTAATTATGTGTTATATTTATTAAATTAATGTAGAGAATATTTATTATTCAAGTATGTATTTATGTGAGCTTATTGAATTAAATGAAATATTTAATTAAACATGTTGTTATTTAATAATTTAATTATTAATTAAAGAGTTAATAATTTGACATTATTTATTAATGAGAAAATTAATTATGTGACTATGTGAATTTATGAGAAATTATTATATTTTATTTAAAATAAATTAAATAAGATATTGATTTATTTTATGAAGGAGTGTGACATTAATTAAACTATATGATAAAGCTTTATTAAATTAAATGATTTTTAAATCTATTTTGCTAGCCAAACAAGGCCGCATGGGGAGTTGGAGCAGTTACCCATTATTGGCTTAACTGACCACTCAGTGCGTTAGTTCTCTTATTATTATATCATACGTCTTTTATTTTCTTTCATTTTTCCTAAGTCTAGAATACATAGCAGAGAGAGTTTCAGAGAGAGATTGAGAAGTGTTGAGAGAAAATTTTGATTGAAGAAGAGTTGAGAAGAAATTCATTCCCTACTAATCTATACTTATTCTCAGGGTAATCTCCTCTTCCCAAATTCTAAATTTCATGTTGATTAAGTTTCATAAATATGGTTTTTAAAGTTTTTGGCTTAAACCACTGTAATTGGGATAAGAGTAATGATTATGGGTTGTGTATGTATTTTGACATATCACATCGTATTTAATTATATATATTATGTAAACCATATCATCAAATTCATGAGAACATGTCGTATTATGATGACTTGTTATTTCAAAATATACAGAGTTTGGGTTTTGGCCATATGGCCTTATACGTAACTTTAAGGTGTCAAACATAGATATTTTCGTAAAATTTACACTCTTATTTGATTATGCATGTTGATACGAAGAGACCAAGCCTTAAACGAACGAATTCGGTGTTATAACGAATCCGTAGTGTTAAATTATATGTTTTTGTTCAAAATCTTCAAGAACATCAAGAATAGTACAATTTGCATAAATAACTTCTATGATTATGTGTTTTAAATGGTTAAAATCACTTTATAAATGTTGGGTTATGTTTATGCATGAATTATAACATGTGTATATGATTAATTTCGTGTTGTAGTAATTTAATTGGAAATTTTTGGGTTGTGTTATGCAATTTTTCATGAATTGCGAGCAGGTTCCTTTCCACGCCATGCAAGGTGCCATCCAAAGACCTTAAGTCCCGTCATGCTTACCACTCTGCGAGAATGGTCCGTAAATGTAATTTTAAAGTGTTAAGTCTAGCAATGTATTGTTAACTTAATGTAATGAACATACAAATATGTTATAAGTATAATGAGATGTTAAAATAAATACTTAACCTGTAAATAATATAATTACATGTGAATCGAATTATTGAATACATTAGCTTGATAATTCATGAAGTACAAATTATATGACAAAGTGGTAATTTGACTATGTATAGTCAATAATCAAAGTAGATAAAGAGAATGAGTTTATGATGATTAGTTAAGCTATAATTAACTGGTATTGTGAATGTGAATGGTATGTAGGATTAAATTCAAAGAACGTGCTTAGTTAAAGTAAAATCTACGCACGAGGCAAGTTTCCTAACCCTACTTGTCATTATTGTTTAAGTTTATTATTTACCCCGAGTAAATTATCATTACTATTATTCAAGTTCAAATGTTATATTAAAGATTTATTATCTTTTCAAAGCATGATTCAGTTATACAATAATTGTTCTATTGTATACTTCTTGAGATTATTATTCGAATTGAATATCATTATTGTTGAACCTTATTAGAGTAGTGAACTTTATTGATTCAACTAGTCCTTAGTTGATGAACGTTCTAAATTTCAGAACCCTTATTGAATTATCCAAACCAAACTTCCTTTGAATGCGGACTCGAATGTCAAATCGAGATGAACAACCTGCGCAAAGGGATTTACTTATCACGTTAGAGTTAAGATATTATGCACGTATGGTACTAAGGGTTGATCCCCTAAGTTACGAGTAGAAAGGTCCATAGTCTTATGACTGTTAAAGGTTTCAAGTATAACCCTTGATAACCTAGGACATAGTTTAAGGTCTTATGACCCTCAGAATTCTTTTGATTCTTGTTATTCATTCTTGATTCAAAAGTTGAGCTTTTATTCGGATGCCTTTGATTTACTCGCATGTTATTATACTGTTATTTCATTATTATACTTGTGGGCAATAGTGCTCACTCTTGCTTAATAATAACATTGCAGTTAAGAACGAAAGAACCGATGAACCTTCCACTAGTAAAGGCAAGGGCAAAGTTAGCAAGTGATGAAGACTTGTTGTTTATATGATGATGTATTTTGTTTAAGACTTGATTTAATGATGTTGTTTAAGACTTATTTGTTTATGATTCCGCACAGATGTTTAAGGTTAGTTTAACCTGGGATTGTATTATTATTATTATTCAGATGTTGTAACCCTTAAGGGGAAGATTTTTATTCTATCTATTTCATGGCTTGCATTTATTATGGGTAGATAGATAGATGATATTTGTACAGTGAACACCAAATCCCGTGGAATTGAAGTACCCGAATTTGGGGGTGTCACAGTCCTAGCAAGACTTAAGCACTTGAATGAACTTCGTGTTTGACTAAAAAGAAATATAGTGAGTTATAAGTCTAAAGTTAACACAATCAAATTGAACATTGTGTATTGATTAATAGGAAAGATTATGAGATGTGGAGTAGAATTTACATTACAATTACTATGTGTTGTTATGTGACTAATAGTTGATGTGTATGGTTATATAATTGTGTAGGGCACGTGAAGTGCAGATAACTATAAGCTGTTAAACTGTTATTGGTAAACAACGATCAAGGCAAGTCTTTCGGTTCCTATTTTTTACGTGGACTTGATGAACTGTTTTAAATTGCATGATATGTTATACATGTTGAAATCATAAAATGTTAAAGTCAATTTATGACTGCATTGTTTTGGTTAAATAAGGAGGATTGAGTAAGGAACTCATTATTTATATTTGCTATGTGAATTAAAAGCATGTATGCCATGTTAATTTGATTATTATGATATGTATGTGTAGCATATTATTATGTGTTATGTGATGCATGAAAACTATTAGATTTTGCTGGGTTGTCGAGCTCACTCTTGCAAATAACCACTTTTGCAGGTCAAGATTTTAAGGTAAAGATATGTGCTAAGTGAGTTATAGAGATCTATATTCACGAAGATTTCTTATGTTTTATGAGAAATGTATTTCACATTTTGAACGTAACATGTTGTTGAATTGTAAGTTGAGCTATCTAATGTATATGGATATGTAGTTATGATGTAAGACTTTGTATAGTCATTTTGTTGTAACGATTCATGATATAAGATTGAATCAAAGAGATGTAATGTAAATGTTGCGATTCAGGGCAAGAAAGAAGGAAATGTATAAAAGTTTTAAATATTCCGCAATTTTAGTGTTTTTAATATCGAATAATGATGTAAAATTAGAGATTGAATGTGTGGTTAATGACCGAAGTTGAGATTTAAATTGTATGTATTTTTGGGGTCGTTACAGTGGGTACCGGCGATAACTGAGTTGAGAGAAGAGATTTTGTACGAGGTGCACAATACGACATATTTCGTTCAACCGGGAGGCACTAAGATGTACCGAGACTTGAGGCAACATTTTTGGTGTCCCAATTTGAAACGGGAAGTTGCATAGTGTGTTAGTAGATGTTTGACTTGTCAACACGTAAAAGCAGAGCATCAGCGGCTGAGTGGGTTGCTACAACCGTTGGAAATACCAAAGTGGAAATGGGATCATATTACGATGGATTTCGTGGTAGGACTTCCGGTCACGCAGAAAGGGTTGGGTGCCATTTGGGTTATCGTGGATCGACTTACAAAGACCGCACATTTTCTACCGATCAAGATCCGTTACAGTTTGAATCAGTTAGCGAGTCTGTGCGTAAAGGAGTTTGTTTCACGACATGGAGTGCCGGTATCGATTGTTTTTGACCGAGACCCGCATTTCACGTCAAAGTTCTATAAAAGCTTGCAAGAGATGATGGGAACACAATTAAGGTTAAGTACTGCTTATCATCCTCAGACAGACGGACAAAGTGAGCAAACAATACAAACGTTAGAGGATATGCTTAGAACTTGCGTGATGGACTTCAGGGGAAATTGGGACGACCACCTACCCTTAGTCGAATTTGTGTATAATAATAGTTACCATGCGAGTATCGGAATGCCACCATACGAAGCTCTTTACGGGAGGAAGTGCAGAACGCCATTATGTTGGGATTAAGTCGAGGAACGACGAATACTCGGAGCAGAGTTAGTATAACAAACTGCGGAGGTGGTGACGGTAATAAGGGCTAAACTTGTTGCAGCTCAAGATCGCTAGAAAAAGTATGCATATTTGAATCGGTAAGACCGAGATTTTGAAGTCGGCAGTTTTGTATTCTTGAAAGTATATCCATTGAAGGGAAAGATCCGTTTCGGCAAGAAAGGGAAATTGAGTCCAAGATTCATAGGACCGTTCGAGGTACTCAAGCGAGTGGGCGAAGTAACATACAAAGTTGCACTACCACCTGAGTTGCAGCACGTCCATAACGTGTTTCACATATTTGTGTTGCGTCCGTACAAGCCTGACTACAAGCACGTGATTTCTTATGATCCCATTCAAGTGGAGAAGAATTTAGTGTACGAAGAGATTCATGTCCAAGTTCTCGATAGGAAAGAGCAAACCTTGAGAAATAAAATCATTTCTTCTGTAAAAGTACTTTGGCGTAACCACTATGTCGAGGAGGCTACGTGGGAGTTAGAAGATAGGATGATGAGGGATTATCCCCATCTATTTGTGTAACCTTGTAGCAATTCCGGGACGGAATTTTTATAAGGGGGGAGGATGTAATACCCGAGAAATTCCACGTATTATAAAATGAATATATTAATGGAAATACTATTATGTGAAAATAAGTATTATTGTTTTATGAGTCAGTTAATATACTTGATTCGTATTAAATCAATGTGTATTAAGAAATGTGAATTGGCAATGAGAAGTGTGAAATGCCTTGTGTGGCATAATGCGAAATGAGAAAATTCACTAAGTAAGTTAAACCGGAAATTAGGAAGGTTAATTGTGTATGATCATGAGATTTTATATAAGTAATCAATACACTCATAGACTCGTAGTAACACTCTTCTGAACGTTAATTCATGTTGTATGAACGACTTAGCGATGAAGATTGGCACGGGCCGGAGCTAAACTGTGACAACCTGAATTTTCAAAAATTATTTAAATAAGAATTTAATGAATAAAATTCTTCTTATAAGATGTTTTGAGTTTAAGTATGTGTATATGTGTGTTATATATTGTGAATATATAATTTAGTGTGAAGAAAATTATGTATATTCATGTATTAGGAAAAAGAGGTCCAATAGTTAATTAAACTATTGAAGAAATAAATGTGATTGTTATGAAAAGGAAACTAACTGAGTAATATTAGTTAATTTGATTAAGTTAAAATTATATTATGAGAGAGTATAATTTAATTATTATTGTGACGATGAAGATTATTATGAATTAAGTTTAAGAATTATGTGGGTGATTCACTTAATTAAAATAGTGAAATAACGTAAATATATTTGTTTTAATAAAATAAGAAGATAATGTGAATGTAATATGATTGTGAATTTTGTATATAGTTAAAATATTTATGGAATAAAATAAATATTTTATGGGAATTGTTATGGGATAATTTATTTAAAATGTGATAGTAATGATGGAATGAGAAATATTCTAATTTAATTAAATAATTAAATTAGAGGATTAATGATTTATTAACTAAAATTAGAGTTATATTGGTTAAGTAATTTAATCAAATAAAGGGTGACATTTGTGAACCATATGATAATGAGATTATTAAAATAAATTAAAAAGAAAATTGGATTCTAGCCAAACATGGCCTAGAGACCCTTTGTATTTTGTAACTGCTATTTTAAGTGTTCGTATAATGGATTGGCCATCAATTTTTTTTTACGTATTGCAATAGTTAACCTATATTTACACTAAGAAGAAGAAAGTTGCGGTGAATTGAGAGAGGAGATAGATTTTTGAGAAATTAAGAGAGTTTTGAGAATCTAAGGAGGAAGAAGAAGGAGGTTAATATCATCTAATTGAGCTTAGAATAATCAAAAGCAAGTTCTAAAGTTTTTTTTTGTTTATTTTCTAAAGTATATTACTCTAAAAATGAATTTCTATAGTTAATCTATTAAGGAATTTGTTATATATATTCTTGAGTATGTGTAATATGTTATATATTGTTTATTGTTGAGTTTTCGGTAAACAAATTAATATTATTGATGATAAATAAGAAGAGTTTGGTTTTGGCTTAAAATATGTATTTTGGGTATGTTTTGAGACTAAAAGTGGTTAGGATTTTATGTTATATTTGTAAAATTTGTGATGGATTGTGTTAATACGATAAGAAATGAAAAGAACGCAAGTTGAATGAATCAATTTGGTTAAGAAACGAATTCGTAGTGAATGAATTCGCTAAACATGTTAAAATATAAAAGTTTAGTATGAACATGAGTTTTTGGTTAAGATTTAGGCTAGCTAGTGTTTCTGTAAATTGTTATAATTATAGTATGTTGTAGTTCTATGAATTACGAATCCATAGAATTGAAAACGGACTAATTTGGATGTGTATAACTCAAGTTATGAAGATTAGTAGGAGAAAAGGGTCAAACATTGCGAGAACAGTAGCTTCAGGTCCCGTTTCTGCTAACGGGTGCACCTGCGCTATGCCCTAAGTCATTTAGGGTGCAGTTGCGCTCTAGGGCGCAGCTGCTCTATGACCAAGGCTTAATTGGGTGCAGCTGCGCCCAAACTATGTCAGATGTGACTGTTTTGACCTATTTTAGAAAAATAGGCATAACGTTTTCATATGAACTTCGATTAAGGCGATTCAAGATGATCCGGAATGAGGAAGAATAGACATACATCATTTATTCTTTAAGTGTTTCAATTTGAGGTCGGGAACAGTAGTCAAAATGGTAATCTTTGTGACTTATGTGTATTCAGAGGCAATCGGAGGGCCTCGGTCATGCACATACACAAGTATAGTGATGTCAACGATAATAGATGTTGTTCTAAGTTATAGAACATGAATATTATGAAGTATAATGAAGCTTAACATTAATAAATAATATATTAGACAGGTTGTATACGCATACTAAGCACACACAAGAGAGACAAATTGGGCGTGTGATGAATAAACGTCGAAACACTGTGATAAGTGTTAATGAACGTAAAAAGTGTTTTAAATCAAATGAAATGAATATTATAAGATATTGAATAGGGTTAATATAAAACCAATAAGTAGTCCTAGAAAGACTTAAACACTTGAATGAATTCGAGTTTGACTAAGAATAAATATAGTGAGTTATAAGTCTAAAGTTAACACAATCAAATTGACCATTGTGTATTGATTAGTAGGAAGGGTTATAGGATGTAGATTAAAGTTTACATTATAACTACTATGCATATCTATGTAACTAATAGTTAATGCGAATGATTATATTATTGTGTAGGGCATGTGAAGTGCATATATCTGTAAGCTGTTAAACTATTATTGGCAAACAACGATCAAGGCAAGTCTTTCAGTTCTTATTTGCTATGTAAACTTGATGATTAACTGTTTTAAATCTTTATTGTAAAGAGCATGATGTGTTATATATATGTTGAAAGTATGAAATGTTAAAGTCAATTTATGACTAGGTTGATTGAGTAATGCATGCTGATTGAGTAATGCATGCTGGTTGAGTAAGGAACTCAATCTTTATACTTGTTATATGAACTGTAGCATGTATGTTATGTTAGTCCAATATTTATGAGATATGTGTTGAGCATTTTATTATGTGCTACGTGATGCATGAAAACTGTTAGATTTTGCCGGGCTGTCGAGCTCAACCTTGCAAATAACCCCTTTTGCAGGTTAAGGATTCAAGGTAACGATATGTGCTACTTGAAAGACATGAATTGGGTGTAATGCATGAAGATTTAGATACTTTAGCTAAAGTTTTTATTTCTTTAAACCATGATTAGGGTTCATGAGATGTAATCAATGTTTTATGATGTATATTTTATGTTGAGTTATAGAGTTAAAGTTTGAGTTGTCCAGTGTATAAAGGATATTGATTTGTTATGTAAGTATATATACATTAACTATGATAAAGTGAATCATGGATTATATATGATTCAAAGACTTGTAGATGATAAAGGTTTTGATTAAGGGAATTAAAGTAAGAAGATAGAAAAGTTTAAATTATTCCGCATTTTATTAAGTTTAACATCGAATAATGATGTAAAGATAGATTAAAAGTCATATTGTTAACGATCGAGAAGGAGAATATTATTATATGAATTTTGGGGTCGTAGATTACGGGTTTAGTATCAAAGTGTGAGTTATAAACCTTAGGTAAGAGTACCCTAGGCTATAACCTTAGAGAATAAAGGAGAAGATGATAAAGAAGTTAAGAATCAAAAAGTTATATTTAAGTATGAATGCAGTTTGTACTCTTTAATAGTTGATGTATGGTATCTGGGCTAAACGATTCCTTCATAGAGCGGAGGTATATACGAACTAGCAACTCGGAACTTAGTTTGTTGGTTATTTGTTGGAAACCACTCAGCGTACCATATTGAAACTGTTAGAGACTCGATGTGTACTAAGTATGTAAAACAAAACGTTCACGAGTTAAGAAAATAATTTTAAGGGAGATGATTAAAGAATAAGATCACGACGTGATCAGTTTGAGTTATAAAAGAAAGATGGTATGTAATGTTTGAATAATTATAGCTTGATGCTATGAAGATGATGTACTATGAAATAGTACGAGATAACTCACGAGGAGTTATAGATGAAGTGATACGAGGAATTCGTATCGAACAAAGAGCAAGTTATAAGCAAGCTAGAGTTAGGTGGGATTTCAATTGAGGACTCATGTGATGGTTTAGTTGTACAAATCTTTGTATGGGCGAGGGTTTTGTGCTTGCACTCAGTTTATCATATTGATAATCATTGGAATGTTGGTGTCGCGCTATCAATGTATATGTGGTGAAAAGGTGATTCTTTTCTCATGTGTATATTTGATAGTTAGAAACTATTAAGATTAGTCAGATATTAATAGAATTAGGTGCGGTTCTTAAAACTAATGCATATGGTAAGTTCATGACTCATAATAATATGGTATGTTTTGAACCCCTCAGCGAATTGAAGCCTATGGTCTGACTAGGATAACTTCTTAAACTCATATTATTGTGGCAAGTTCCTGATTTCCAATGTGTGGTAAGTTTGATGAACTATACTGGGGATATAGGAAGATTGTAAGTTGAAATACAAGAATATTTAGTATAAGAGCATTACTGGTGCTAGAAATAAAAAAAAAAGAATTGGTTAAGTAATGAAGTAATGGAGTAAAGATTGAAGTTGATGGATACACGGATATTCTAAATCTACTAGCTATGCTAGACTTTTGAAATTTATTGACTTCGTCTGTGATGTTTGCACTTCTATTTTCTTGAAAACATTGGATCAAATGATGAAACCAATGAGTTTTAAAAACAATACCGTTATTTGTATGTCTATGCTAATTGCTTCGGCTAGACAAAAATGATTTGATATATATCAAAATGTATTTTTTTTATATCATCAATGCATCATGGAACCTGGTGCAGAGATGATAAAAATAATGGAGTCATCAATGCAGTATTACTTAGTTTTGGATGTGATCTAAGGATCGTCAGCCCACTATGGTATGATGTAGTATGATAAAATCAGCAAATGACGGAATCCTCAAACGAACTGTAAATACAATGCGGTATCATGACGTCATAAAAAGATTTTTGAGATTTCTTTAAGATATGAGAATATATATATATATGTATATTTCGATTGATGACCGAATTATTGTAGAAGTTTATGCTATTTGATTCAGCTAGACGAATATTGAAAGATGTTCATGAAATTCAAGCGTTTCTTGAGAAGTTATGCCAAACCAAATTGTTTTGGTGCGGATTCAGATGTTGAAAAGCTGAGGTGAACAACCCTATAAGGGGACATGTTTTTGGGGAAAATGGTTCCGAGCGTAACGCGTATAGTCGTTACAAAACACTACGTTGCGGCCCAACGTAGTGGTACAATAGGTTGGCCACCTAGTGTACATGTGGAGGGTGTTTTCAGTCTTTGTGATTGATAATCACTCTGGTTTACAGTGTGAAGGATTGTGTTGAAGCACTAGCAAATCTAGAGAAGAGTTCACGGTCTTGTGACCCCTCAGCATGATTTGGAATCTTTTAAATTCATGAGTTATTCATATTGCCTCCCAATTATCGAGCAATTGTGGAAGATTCTTGCTATTCTAAAAGGCAAATGTGGTAAGGATGATATTCCTTAGAAAGAAGTGAGTCGTAGAATGCGACACTGAATGATGAATATATTGAATGAGTGAAAAAAGAAATTTTGAAATGAGCAGGAGATGAGTTATCGAAGAATAATGTAAAACTTTTAATAGAAAAGTTTAATAATTGTAGAAAGATCTTTGTGGAAAGAAAGTAGTTATAGAACCCAATGAATGAATAAAGTAATAACGTAAATTCTATTTTGATAGATTGAATGAATGAAGAGTAATAAATAAAATTTCGAGGATGAAATTCTTAGAAGAATGGGTGAATGTAATATCCCGAATGTTTATGATAATGATCCTTAGAAAAAGATAATGAACGGGTCAAAGAATAAGTAATACTCATATATAATATAGTCTAAGTAAATGTTATGAAATAAAACTTATAAGAATTTTTTGTGAAGAATGGTTGGAGTGGTAATAAATAAAACATATATTAAGGTAATGTGTTGAAGATATTCAACGGTAAATTTTGAAAAGAGATTTGATGAAAACCTGAGTAAGGTAGGGTTTTGATGATTCCGAGGACGGAATTCTTATAATGAGGGAAGGATGTGACAACCTGAATTTTCAGAAATTATTTAAATAAGAATTTAATAAATAAAATTTTTATTATAAGATGTTTTGAGTTTGAGTATGTGTATATATGTGTTATATATTGTGAATATGTAATTTGGTGTATAGAAAATTATGTATATTTATGTATTAGGAAAAAGAGGTCCAATAGTTAATTAAACTATTGAAGAAATTAATGTAATTGTTATGAAAAGGAAATTAACTGAGTAATATTAGTTAATTTGAGTAAGTTAAAATTATATTATGAGAGAGTATAATTTAATTATTATTGTGACGATGGAGATTATTATGAATTAAGTTTAAGTAAATTATGTGGGTGATTCACTTAATTAAAATAGTGAAATAACGTAAATATATTTGTTTTAATAAAATAAGAAGATAATGTGAATGTAATATGATTGTGAATTTTGTATATAGTTAAAATATTTATGGAATAAAATAAATATTTTATAGGGAATTATTATGGGATAATTTATTTAAAATGTGATAGTAATGATGGAATGAGAAATATTCTAATTTAATTAAATAATTAAATTAGAGGATTAATGATTTATTAACTAAAATTAGAGTTATATTGGTTAAGTAATTTAATTAAATAAAGGGTGACATTTGTGAACCATATGATAATGAGATTATTAAAATAAATTAAAAAAAAAAAATTGGATTCTAGCCAAACATGGCCTAGAGACCCTTTGTATTTTGTAACTGCTATTTTAAGTGTTCGTATAATGGATTGGCCATCAGTTTTTTTTTACGTATTGCAATAGTTAACCTATATTCACACTAAGTGGAAGAAAGTTGAAGTGAATTGAGAGAGGAGATAGATTTTTGAGAAATTGAGAAAGTTTTGAGAATCTAAGGAGGAAGAAGAAGGAGGTTAATATCATCTAATTGAGCTTAGAAGAATCAAAGGCAAGTTCTAAAGTTCTTTTTTGGTTTATTTTCTAAAGTATACTCCTCTAAAAATGAATTTCTATGGTTAATCTATTAAGGAATTTGTTATATATGTTCTTGACTATGTATAATATGTTATATATTGTTTATTGTTGAGTTTTCGGTAAACAAATTCATATTATTGATGATAAATAAGAAGAGTTTGGTTTTGGCTTAAAATGTGTATTTTGGGTATGTTTTGAGACTAAAATTGGTTAGGATTTTATGTTATATTTGTAAAATTTGTGATGGGTTGTGTTAATACGATAATAAATGAAAAGAATGCAAGTTGAATGAATCAATTTGGTTAAGAAACGAATTCGTAGTGAATGAATTCGTTAAACATGTTAAAATATGAAAGTTTAGTATGAACATGAGTTTTGGGTTAAGATTTAGGCTAGCTAGTGTGTCTGTAAATTGTTATAATTCTAGTATGTTGTAGTTCTATGAATTACGAATCCATAGAATCGAAAACAAACTAATTTGGATGTGTATAACTAGAGTTATGAAGATTAGTAGGAGAAAAAGGGTCAAAAATTGCGAGAACAGTAGCTTCGGGTCACGTTTTTGCTAACGGGTGCAGCTGTGCTATGCCCTAAGTCATTTGGGGCACAGCTGCTTTGTGCCCAAGGCTTAATTGGGTGCATCTGCGCCCAAACTATGTTAGGTGTGACTATTTTGACCTATTTTAGTAAAATAGGCATAATGTTTTTATACGAACTCCGATTAAAGCGATTCAAGATGATCCGGAACAAGGACGAATACACCTACAACATTTATTTTTTAAGTGTTTCAATTTGAGGTCAGGAACAGTAGTCAAAATGGTCATCTTTGTGACTAATGCGTATTCAGAGGCTATCGGAGGGCGTCGGTCATGCACATACACAAGTATAGTGATGTCGACGATAATAGATTTTGTTCTAAGTTATAGAACATGAATATTATGAAGTATAAAGATGTTTAACATTAATAAATAATATATTAGATAAGTTGTATATACATACTAAGCACACACAAGAGAGATAAATTGGGCGTGTGACGAATAAACGTCGAAACGCCGTGATAAATGTTAATTCACATAAAAAGTGTTTTAAATCAAATGAAATAAATATTATAAGATATTGAATAGGGTTAATATAAACCCAATAAGTAGTCCTAGAAAGACTTAAACACTTGAATGAATTCGAGTTTGACTAAGAAGAAATATAGTGAGTTATAAGTCTAAAGTTAACACAATCAAATTGAACATTGTGTATTGATTAATAGGAAGGGTTATAGGATGTAGATTAAAGTTTACATTATAACTACTATGCGTTTCTATGTAACTAATAGTTAATGTGAATGATTATATAATTGTGTAGGGCACGTGAAGTGCATATATCTGTAAGTTGTTAAACTATTATTGGTAAATAACGATCAAGGCAAGTCTTTCAGTTCTTATTTGCTATAAAAACTTGATGATTTACTATTTTAAATCTTTATTGTAAAGAGCATGATGTGTTATATATATATTGAAAGTATGAAATGTTAAAGTCAATTTATGACTAGGTTGATTGAGTAAAGCATGTTGATTGAGTAAAGAACTCAATCTTTATACTTGTTATATGAACTGTAGCATATATGTTATGTTAGTCCAATGTTTATGAGATATGTGTTGAGCATGTTATTATGTGCTACGTGATGCATGAAAACTGTTAGATTTTGCTGGGCTGTCGAGCTCAACCTTGAAAATAACCACTTTTGCAGGTTAAGGATTCAAGGTAACGATATGTGCTACTTGAAAGACATGAATCGGGTGTAATGCATGAAGATTTAGATACTTTAGCTAATGTTTTTATTTCTTTAAACCATGATTAGGGTTCATAAGATGTACTCAATGTTTTATGATGTATATTTTATGTTGAGTTGTAGAGTTAAAGTTTGAGCTGTCCAATGTATAAAGGATATCGATTTATTATGTAAGTATATATACATTAACTATGATAAAGTGAATCATGGAAAATATATGAATTAAATTATTCCACATTTTATTAAGTTTACCATCGAATAATGATGTAAAGATAGATTAAAGTTGTATTGTTAACGATCAAGAAGGAGAATATTATTGTATGAATTTTGGGGTCGTTACATAAACTAGTCTTAGCCTTTGTCGAGACACGCAAGTAAATTTGAGCTGAAAGTCGATTAATTGGAAAGTAATCTTTCCACTTTGAAAATTAAATGGAACAATTATGTGATATGTGTGACATTCATAAACCATGAATTAAAGTATGTTATGTCCGATAACGGAATTTTTAATCCATTAATTAATATTAATTAATTGTGGTGGAATATGGATTTCTTGGTTATTAATTCGTAATATACGATTATTATTATTTGTAATATACCTATAAATGTAATAAGAATATTAATTAATTAAGGAAGTTCATGGTATTTATTTAACATAAATAAGTAAGTTAGTAATATAATAATATTATAAGACAGTTATGTGCATATGAGCAATAATACAACCATACTATATAGTGTAGTGTGACTATATATTAAGATTTACTGAAACTATATTATATTAAGTGATGATTAATCAAGGGAAGGAATAAATTTATTTGTTTAACATAAATAAATAAGTTATTAATATAATAAGGTTATAATATGATTATATGAGTGGTGGAGATAATTATGGAACTACCCGGACAATAATATCTGACTGCATTATTTTATTGCATATATTTAATGTACATGGACTATATGACGTGAGTGTATAATTTATCCCTAAAATTCCTAATATGGTAACAATTGTACATTAAGATTTCATTGTGGGAATTAAGTAGACCAAAACAAGCCTAGATAACAAGGTTGCTGAGTTTTTTATTTTGTCCCAAAATAAGTGGCACAAGCACATGAACAGTAGCTGAGATTGAAGCACATATTTTCCACAAGGTTAAGTCCTAGATGATCATTTCTAGCTATGTAGTTGGTATGGAGTTATTAATCCACCCTTCATGAACCATTGTTTCTCCCCAATACACCATGGATTCCAAAATTGTGTAATGACAATGCCTAGTCCATGATTTTTCTTTAAATGCAAGCTTGAGTTCAGATTTTTGTGTTGCTAAGAGTTGTTTAAGTGGAGAGTTCTAAGTTGCTGAGCATTGTAAAAGCTCATTCAGTATGTAAGAAGTTCAAGTTAAGCTCAAGAAGGTATATTTTCTAGTTATGTTCTTAAGATGGGTTTGTTTGATTCTTGAAATTTTTTGAATTCAATTGTTAATTGATATGAGTAAACATGTTATAAGGTGTTTAGGAAGTTTACTAGCATGTATGAACACTTTAGGAACGATTTGGGACATGTTTGATGTAAAGGAAATCAAGTTGGCCAAGACTACAGCAGCGATGCTTCCTACTGTTGAATTTGTACAGTAGCAATGCTGCCATTATTGAACTAAGGCACAGCAGTAGTGCGCTACCATTCTTGAATCGATTGGAACTTCATTTTGAAATCTGCTATGTATTGACCGACCCTTATGGCTTAAACTAGCATGAAAGCATGTTTAAGGTGTATGTATAAGTATATGAATCTAAGTTGGGCATGTTCTAATAGACTTGCATGATTAATGAAGACATATGGTTTAAATGGAGATTTGGACTTTAAGTTTTGAAAACAAACTATGTTAAAGATCATGTTCTGCAAAATTGTGAACCTAGTAAGCTATACATGACTGATTTTACACATAGTTGAGCATGTTATAGTGTATATAGTTCCTTTGAGCATGACCAAACTTATTAAGCCTTGTGTTAGAAATATTTTCAAGAAGAAGCTTAGCCTAGTGAGCTAACATGCATGATTTCTACATGGTTTATATTCTGACTTTGAAAGTATGTTAGTATGACTTGGAAATGCATGAATAAACCTTTAGCTTGTGTTTGTGTGATTAGCAATAAAATATGAACAAGTTGAACTTACTAGTAAGCTTTGAATATGAATATTGTCAAGCTACCATGAGGACTAAAATATGATATTTGTGATCATGTTTGATGACACTCTTAGACTCACTCATGTATAAACCATGTTTATGTATCATATCTCAAATAAAGCATTAACGAAGCATATTTTCAACTAAAGCGGTGTTAGTTTCACAAATGTGTTATGAATACTCACAAGCATGTCTAATATAAGTGTTATAACTATCTTGTATGTTTAGAGAGTAAGCATGGTAGACTTTGTGGTTTTACAACCTTGAATGGCCTTAACTTGTTGAAATGTTTAATTTAGAAATATAGTATAAAAGGGAACCTAGATTGACTTGAGAAGCATGAAAAGACCCTTAACATGACAAATATATCATGTATGATTGTTTTGAACAAGTCAGACAGAAACCTCAAGGCAGCAGATGAGTCTTGGTATAGCCAGAGGATTGGTAGCATTGTCTTTGTCCTAAACTTTAGCCATGGCATGCAAATTGTCTGAAGTCTGAAGTCTTAGATTTTGCATTCTGATTGTTTGGACAGTAACTTGTATGATGCCTATATTGCTAAAAGTGGTTTTAAACCTACTGATGCATGTATATATGTGATGATTAAGTAATATGATGGTGTTTGTCTTGTAAAAGGAAAGTTTATGGATAAAAAGGTCTTAACCTCAAGTATTCTTAATTTACTTATGACATAACTAGGTATTTGATTCATGATGAACCTATGAGCTGATTTTGTATCACATGTGTATACTTGAATTATGTTGAGCTAGATTAAAGACTGTGTTAGCTAATGAACATCTTAAACATATAATTCGCTATAACTAGGATTTGAAAGTGTTGATTTCTTAATGTGGATAAACTACGCGTAAGGTAAGTATCCGAACCCTACTTTATATTGTGCAAGTATTCTAAACTCTTGCATTACTTTATTCCAGCGAATATCGTAAACTTATCTCTTTGAATGTAAGTTATCCTACTTATTTGTTCAATCAAGCTAGTATGCTTAAACTCTTGTGTAAACCATTGTTCATGATGAACTTGGTATTGTTCTTGAATATTGTGAAAGAGTCGATGCCATTTGATTCGGCTAGACTATATGCATGTTTATAAAACTGTCCAAACAAATTGATTGGTGCGAAAATCTTAAAAACAGAGTTGAACAACCCTTAAGGTAAGGGGATTGTATGTTGTTGGAAACCCCAACACATGAGTATATTATTACTGTGGTGTTATGCATAACTTATAGTATTGTAGACTGGTCCTCTAAAGTACTTGTTCTTTTTGGTTATCAGTTTAATATTTATAATTCTAGTAGATGTTCAATAGTCCTTAGTGACTGTTCAGTATAAATTATTATCCAATCGGATACCTTGATAGCTTTTGAATTCATATATCTCTATTGATTTATATTGAATTATCGTTCTTATTCCAAGAATTGTTGATATTCATTATTTATGATATTATTCTAAAACTTTGAACTATCTTAGAGATGATACTTCAATATTTCACACTCGTGTTATAAAACTATTTCCCTTGTTGTATATTACTTGATGGGAAATTTGTGCTCATTCTTGCTTATTTAAAACCTTTCAGTTAAAGCAGAATAGGGAGGTGTATCTAGGAAAGACAAGGGCAAGGCTACCAACTAGCTTGTTCCTTTATGTTTAAATTAATCATGTTGTATTAAGACTATTTGTAGACTATGTTTAAACTTAAGTAGAATTATGTAATAAGTCTTTATTCAATATTATTATGTAATCTATTAAGTACTGTAGGTTGCCAGACTTGGGGGAATAATTATAATAAATCATTGTATATTATTCTAAATTAGATCTTTCGTTGTAAATATATGATTTTAGTTATTATAGTAATACTTTGAGAACGTGACGAACCGAATTCGGGTGACCAAGTGGAGGTTAAAATTTGGGGGCATCACAGACATCTCTGACAGGGTAGGTGAAACAGTAGACTACAGTGTCAAAAAGATGAAATAGGGTATGTCATGTCACATCTGCAGTCTGCACCAAATAACTCGAGATCTACGAAGAAATTTAAATAACATTCAACGGCTATATTCCAACGGGAAGATTGGGAAGGAGTATATATCAACCAGAGCTTCAAAGATCAAAAGGTTGCTGAGTTGTAGGATCGTAGAGTTGTTGGAATGCTATAGCGATGACTCTACGAGTTCCACCTGAGTTAAACAGAACAAGTATTAGTGATAGTGAGACTACAAGGTGGAAGTGAAGCAGCTTTGAAGAAGAACTTGAACAGACTAAAGCTTCACTCAACAAAGATGAGAATGCCACTGAAGATGGCAGTTAAGTTGAGAACCGAGAAGGCTAAGAAGATAGCATTAAGAAAAGTTGCAGAGCACAAAGAAGATCCAGAGAGCCGCTCTACAAATCACCATAAACCAAAAGCTGAAATAGAACAGATGTAGAACCATGTCTGCAAACCACTCAAGAAGGGTTCATGGAATGCTAAGTGTCAGACAAAGTCTACCAAAAGCTCAAACACTTAGCAAACTTAAAATGGTGATGGTGCATAACTGACATCAGATGAAGTTGAGCAGATCAAAATGAAGATCAGCTGCACCAGAGAAGATGTGGTCCAAACTATACGCAAAATGCAAAGAGGACAACGCCAAGCTGCTAAGTACAAAAGATGTTCAAGCTTAAAGATATCTTAGCAGCCAGGCACCAACAACAACAACACCACCAACAACAAGAAGCCAGGGCCTGAGGGGTCCTTGTCCGGAGGGACTAAATGAAGTTCCAAGCCTGCTGAGCTTGAAGAGTTCTTAGGTAACTAGAGGAGTTCCAAATCTGCTGGGCTTGAAGAGTTCTTAGTGAACTGAAGTTCCAAGGCTGCTGGCCTTGAAGGAATCTTAGTGAATCAAGGTGTTGCCTTTCCTTAGTGGAAATCCTGCTAGTTAAAGCAGAAGAGTGGATTAGGAGCTTGAGTCTCTGAACCACTTAAAATCCCTTGTGTCTTTTACATTTAGTCATTTACTTTCTGTCATTTACATTATGTACCTAACTGCAATAAATGCTATGTAAGTATTAACTGCTTACAACTTAACTAACTCTATGAACAATATATGTACGTTCATGAATATATCAATGAAGGGGATCTTTTACTTATTCTGTTGTGCTTGAAAAGATTCTTATGTTTGTCATATGCTAATTCATTAGCAATATAAAATAAATGAGAAAAGTATTTGAAATTAAAAAGGATCTATTCAACCCCCCCCCCCCTTCTAGATCTATTGTATGTCTACTGGGAACTTAAAATTGGTATCAGAGCAGGTTCTCATGCTATATTCAAAAGCTAATCGCTTTGAGTCTGATCTTAGGCACAAAAATTATTCTAAACGTAGTTTAGTAGTAAGTTACTTGTAAATGCAGATGATCTCACGCGTTGGAAATGTTGTGTGCAGGTAAATGTGCATATACACCTAAAGTTGTTCAGATTGGTCCAGGTTCTTAAATGCAATAACATATACCAACAAGACCAATCCTTGGCCACATTCAATCCTGTAGTTTTAACACCAGACAAGGGAGCTCAAGAGGCATCTACAACAAAGAGTCAAGCATCCACCGGCCTGAAAGATGAAAAGGCCATATATGCTAAGAAGTACTTATCTAGAGAAGAAAAGAAGAATTTCTCAAATCTGTATTTGGCCAACCAGTAGTTGGATGTGAACCTTGAGGACTCAAGGTTTTCAAAGAATTAAAGATGCCAAGATTCTCGTAGCTTACATCTTTAAGACTATGACTGATTGATCGAAGGATAACTGGAGCAACAAGCTATCAGGAGTGAATGAAAAATTATGCACATCAATGCCTAACCTCATTATATCAAGATAAATGACTTTCAAGATACTGACAGTGGAAAGGTACGATTTCTCATCAAAATAAATGTGTGCATCATGTTGCATCACCTTATGCACTATAATAATATTCTATCAAGAGACCATACTCTACCTAAAAAGGGGAAGGGAGAAAGTACATTGAGGTTGGAAAATCAAATGCTAACAAACTTTCTCTCCATCCAAGTTTTAGGTTGAAGATTATATTTTGTTAAAAGTCTGAAATAGGTCATAAGCATATCAAGATTTAATTAATCTTAAGTGATAATCTTTGCTGATGGGTTAGTATGTATATACAAACCTATGATCGTGGTTTTTGATAATACATAGAGTATGATCAGTTCTACAAGAGTATCTTGAAGATTCGTAGAAACTGATCACCTCCATGAATCAACCAGATACAAATAAGTGATAGAGTTGATTCTCACTTTGTGAACATAACCAAGTAAATGATGAAACCATCAAAGAAAAAGAGTGTTTTTATTAAAATGGTTAATCATACACACACTTATTGTAACGATCGAGAAATTTTGTAATTAATTTATTTTTTTTGAATTAAATAAATATTTTAAATAATTTATTTATTGAGAAAAATAAATAATTGGTGAAATTAGTAATGCAATAATTTAGTTAAGTGTATACATTAACTAAATTGATTAATGGTAATTTTATTATTTAAAAATTTTATTTAATGAAATAATTAAATTAAATGAATTATTTAATATTTAAGAAAATAATTAAATTAAATAAAGTGGTGTTCGGTAATTAAATTAGACATATAATAATTTATTAAGTGTAAGTATAATTATAATGAAAATTATTGTTATTATAATTATAATTGTAAGTTATTTAAATTAACTAAATTAAAGTGTGACACATGGAACTATATTGTATAAATATTATTTAAATAAACTAGAATGGGGAGTTTGTGTATAGCCAAACAAGGCCTTGTGACCTTTGGCTTAATTTAACTGACGCAGCCTGTTGGGTTTTGTTACTCGACGTACGTTGGAGAGAGACCAAGGCCAGTTATATTACACGTATTATTTCTAATTCCTAGAACACATAGAAAGTTGAGAGTGAGAGCAAGAGAGAATTAATTCTCTGTAATTTTATCAAGAGGAAGGAGAAGGATAGTTAAACCTTGTCACCATCTTTTGCTAACATACAATCAAAGGATTATAGTATAATCTACCCCTAACTCTAATTTTTAGTTTTGTAATTTTCATTCTCTGTAATTGAGTTTTGCTGGATTGTTGTTGGTGATATGAATATATTCTAATAATTATCACATATAAGTAATATTTTGTTATCAAATTCATGAAAATTGGGTTGAAGAACAAGATTTCAATAACAGTATTATATATATATATATATAGATATGGCTTGTGAAAGTATAAAATTTGGTAGTTAGTTTGTGAACTAATCTGTAAATTGAGCCTTGAATATGTTAATTCAGTAAAAAACGAAGAGAGCGAAATTTAAACAAGTTAAATTGGTGTAGAATTGTAACCTCGGTGTTAAATTTGGTGAAGGATGTCAAAAATGGTGTTTTTGTACAAATCATGGAATTTAAAGGATTTAAATTAGTTGTAGTTGTTGTTTAATTGTTCCAAGTTAAGCATATATATGAGGAACCATGTTTATATGAGTTCTATATCAATTGGGTTTGTTTAATTTACTGATTTATGGATGAAATTCATGATAGTTGGCTTAGTGCAGCCATGGCGCGACCGCGCCAGTTGTATAGCAGACCCAGTAATGAAATGTTAACAACATAGCTTGGAGAATGTTAACTTAACATATTTTAATGATTGTAAAAGGACTTAAAACATGTTATAAGATGTAATAACATATTAAAATCACTATGTGGAAACTAAAGATTATGAATTAGTAAGTTGTGAAAGTTAGTAACGTGATGTCATGAGAATTAGAATTGTTTTGCAATCACCATGTTGTGTTCTATATTATAATTAAGAGTACTTCAGTTTCATGGTACGTGAATGATTAGGATAATGACCCTAAGATAAAAATTATAGACTTGACTAAAATGAGAAGTAAACCAATGAAGTTAGTTTAAATATAACTAATTGGTATTGTGATCTTAATGGTATATGTAGGGTATTTGGCGAACGTTTGTAGTATTGTATAGCTTACACACGAGGCAAGCTCCCTAACTCCACTCTCTTTATAATGAATGCATGTTTCATAACCATGTTTACCTGTCGTTGTCAAGCACGTTTTCTAATTCATTATTATGCAAGTTTCTAAACCTTGCGTTATAGTTAAGCAAGTTTATTGATTCCATCGTGTTTATGTTAATGCAAGCTCTTGTATTCTAATTCATTACAATGAGCGAGTTTTACAATCCTAACTCTTGTTATTGCAATTCAAAGCATAAACTGTTTACGTTCATTGTCCCGAATGGGTTTTCTAACTCTTTTGGACGTAGTACTTTGTTTATACCATGACTACTCAATTGTACATTGTTATTATTCAATCTTATCTTATTGTGTTGAACTTTCGAACTAATCCATAATTGAAGAGTGTTCTAAAATTCTAGAACCACTGATAAGCTAGTTCCAAACTAAACTTTCTTTAGTGCGAAAATCCTAAAATTAAACTAAGATGAACAACCCTAACATAGGGGATTATGTACGCGTTAGCGTTTAGATGTTTGTGCACAATACATGGTACAAAGGGCTGATGTGACGCCCCCAAAACAGGTATACATCACCCATCTTGGGTCGCCAAATACATTGCACAAAATTCAAATACAACTTAATTATACAACAGTCGTGTAAAATACGACAAAATATAATCTAAGAGTTTTTAATAAGAATATTGTCATCTACACAATATACAAACTTAATGGAGCTCTCATTACATTTATTGTCACACTATTTAACAGAATAGTAAGGACTACTAATGCTATCATCTGGACCGTCACTCTGTTCCCCGACTAGTCCTGGCTACGTTCTCATTTCCTGAAGAGAACAGTGAAAGAAAGGGTGAGCTCAACTAGCCCAGTAAGAAATATTATGACTGAGATAATGCAGAATAATTTATCGTTAGCCTTCAACAGTGTTAAACTGATAAAATATACCAAACATCAAGTTTAACTGCAGCAAAACAAGCAATCCATTAAAGAGTCAAGTAGAGAATAAAATCTACTATCTTCTATGATTTAAAAGGTTTTTCATCACTTTCATCGCCGAGGCTCAGCTTAATAAATAAACCACATCATCCTCAAGACTTTCTGACCAAGGATATTCATTAGTATCACGACCATAAATTATCCATGCACTACGGGCCAAGGATATTTGTGTATTCATCAATGGTCATGATCATGCCAACAACTGTCCATCAATGCACTACGGGCCAATGAGAACTTTTACCACATTATTTGTAACATTACGGTCATGATTATACCGAATAATCCCTGGTCATAATCATACCAAGTCCATCTATGCACTACAAGCCGCAAATGACTTTCAACATAATATAAACATGAGGAGGATGGCAATGATATAAGAATTCAATTAAAACAAGTTCAAGAATTAATTTATCCAGGAACCGATAACGACCACATTGTCAACATGATACTGCTTTGTGGAGTAAAATTCAAGAATGCTCAAAAGAATATTTCCATGAAAAGATACTAGATGAAGCGCAAATATCAAGGATATTCCACTAATTTCATGGAGTATAAAAGCCAAAACTTTAACCAACTGAGTATAATAAAGAATGAAATAACAAAAGAATTCACCAGGTATGTGATAGATCCTTGCACTTAGGTTATTCCAATGAATAATAAATAATGGAACCAGGTCATGAGTAAACGCACAGACAGGATATTCCAACTGAATAATAAAGAATGGAATAACAGAAGAATTCACCATGCATGCGATAGACTGCATAGATAGGTTATTCCAACAGAATAATAAATAATGGAACCAGGTCATGTGTAATACGCACAGACATGATGTTCCAACAGAATAATAAAGAATGGAATAATAGAAGAATTTCACCATGTATGCGGTACTTCACATAGACATGTTATTCCAAAAGAATAATAAATAACGGAACTAGGTCATGCGTAATTCGCACAGACAGGATGTTCCAACAGAATAATAAGGGATGGAATATGTAGACACTCAAAATTTTCTTTGCCTGTTACTATCCATGCAAGAGGGCAGAAGAATCTTTTTCACACTCCAGAGATAACCCTGGAGAATTATAACATCAATTTTAACCTCAGAGATAGTCAAATGAGATCCTGTTTCCAACCCAGGGGATAACCCCAGGAAAACGGTTTCCAACCCTAGAGATAACCCCGAGAAAGTCAGTTTCAACCCTAGAGATAGCCCTGGGGGATCAGTATTAAAGTCTGGAGATAGCCCCAGGAGGTCAAGCCATCCTCAGAGATAACCCTGAGGACACTTAGAGTTAACATCAGGTAAACCTCAGAGATAACCCTGAGAAAAGACTGCTATAAGTGCGCGAAAATCGGAGATAACCCCGAGAGGGGCAAAATGGTCATTTTGCCAACTCAACTTCAACTCACATCAAATCAACTCAAATTACTTCAATAGAAGTCACACAATAACCGTATCTTAACTTTTGAGCGCAAACTACACAAAATGGCTCAACGGACTACCTGACGAAAACCTGGGAATGCCATTTCAGTAATGGGCCCATCTTCCTGGAATCAAAAAAGGGCAAATCCTATGTCATTGTGTAGCTTTCGGAAAGAGCTTTCTGAAATTATATGGCACGCCTCCATCGGACTCCCCGATTGAAAGTTATGAACGACCGAGCGAACAACGCGTTGTCCGAATGTATGTACTTTGACAAGGCGGGACCCACACTGCCCGGGTCACCCAGGGCAGCCGTAGGTACACCTGCTACTAGGTGCCCCTCTATAAATAGAGGGATTGGGGTGGCCATATTTGCAAGAGAATAGGCGAGGAAACCCTGCCCAATTTGCTCTGTACTCTCTCTATACTGAGTGCTTTCTCATTTTAAACACTTGTGAGCTCAGATATAGCTACTTTTTTACCGGCGTAAGCCGAGTGATCATCACTTTAAAGATATAGAAGTCTTCTTTGGCAGCCCACTGTAAGTCTTCTCACACACTTTGAAGCCTTTGTCTTCATCTCTGCACACACCCTTCTTCACGTTGAAAGTCGTGTTGCGTGTGTTTGCCCGGACTTCGGTCCATGGTTTTATTTTAGTTTGTATATACATATATATTTATATATATATATATTTATATATATGGACTAACATTATCGGGTTATGCCTCGATTGAGCCTAGACTTCGGTCTAGAGCGTTTATTTGCTTATATATATATGAACTGTTGTCGGACTTTGTTTGATGAGCCTGAATTTTACATCTGGTGTGTTTAATCACTTTTATATATATATATATATATATATATACTTATATATATGAACTGTTGTCGAACTACATTCGATGAGCCCAGATTTTACATCAGTGCGTTTATTGCTTTTATATATATATATATATATATATATATATATATATATATATATATATATATATATATATATATATATTTTTCGTCCCACCTAGAGTTCACTTCGTGGTGGTTGATCGCTTTTACTGACTTTCTTTACGTTTAGTCTCATATGGAGTTCACTTAAGTGGCGCTTGATTTCTTTATGCAGCTTTTATTTATATTTTGTCCTCGCTCGGAGTTTCCTCCGTGGTGGTTGATAGCTTTATAGCTTTATTTACGTTTAAATCACTTTGGAGTTTCCTCTGTGTTGGTTGATAAATTTATTCTGACTTTATTTACATTTTCCGATCCCCATGGAGGTGCTTGTGAATGGTGATCATGTGTCGTATATATATTTCTGACTTTTATATATATACACGATTCTTTGCTTTCATATAAGTTGCGGTATCATGTGTGCCTAGGAATCATGTGATCACAGATTCAACCTATTGGATCTAGATTCGGTTCTCGTGATGGACATTTTCAGCTGTAAGCAGCTTATAAATTATTCAGCGGTGTCTGAATTTCCTCAGATGGTTTTCATACCCACGAGGAAATCGGCATTATTTTTGTACATTATTTTCTTATAGATGCTTCGCATCTAGGAAATAAAATCAATCAAGCCGAACACTTAATAAAATGGAAGTGTAAAAGGTCTCAATTACTATTGAGCATCAGGGTTTGAAAAACCTTTTTTATAAAACATCATTGCTATATCTTTGCTAAAAACTGAATTTTTACATAAATTCAAACCTTGTGTATATAGGTGCGTACGAGGCCTCGCACAACTTCCAAATAATAGCACATTGACACATACACATACACACACATCCAGATAATAGTTTCTTGAAAAGAGGCGGTCACCGTGGTAACACGGATGTCGGGGGGTGCCTAACACATTCTGTAAGACCCCAACTTATTATTAATGAAATTTAATTTTCTCTATTTATTATTTTGAAATAGTAAGGGTTGATTTGATTAATGTGGATAGTTAGGGGTAAAATACGCAAATATTTCAAAATAAGCAAGTGGTTATAAAATATTCATTGTTGTCGGGGAATATTCGTTTGGTCGTGGAATATTCATACCTTTGTCGGGAATATTAAATGCGATGGTGGCGACCCATGTGTGGGACCCATAACGGAAAGCGATTGGATGAAGAAAACGACAAATATAAGTGGTTTAAAAATAACGGCGTAGTTATTCTGATTAATCTTTGTTAAAATACTCGGTGGTTAAAACACGATGCACCAGGTATTGCACCAATTATTGATTCTTACGTAAGAAGGCACTACTTAATAATGGTTACAGTAATTATTGTTCAGTATTTTATTGATTTAATAATTGTTGTGTTGATATTTTATATTGTTGTTGTTTCAATAATTGTCATTACACAGTATTTTCCATTATCGGAGCAATAATTCATATTATCTGAATAATATTATTGGATGACATTATTGACAATGTCTAGAAAGTTCTGTCTAAGGAGAGGTTTGGTCACGTAATTGCGCGCCAATAAGGAGAAATCTTTATTGGAAAGCCCCTTCTTTCCTGGGAACTGCCTGGTTGTCAATATTGTGATTCTGTAATATTATTTGTGAATAATTAATTATTGATTCATATGATGAGGAAAATATTGATTTTATGTTGATATAGATGGAGAAAAATTTTAATGTGACAATTGTTGAAAATTGAAATTTTATCTTTTTCTGATAAGATAATTCATTTAAATGTATTATTATATTTTAAATATATAATAATGGTGATATTTTTACAACGAATGTGGGATATATGAGTATCTGAGGAGGAAGAGTATTTTTGTTGTAATAAATGTTTAAACATGTTAAACATGTCGGTGGACCCCATTTATTAGTTGAAATTTGATTATAGCTTGTAAAATTGCCCGTTTATGGATTTGGTCAATTTACATTTTGAATTTGGAAAAACTTTCTTACGCAAAGTTGTAGAAATTGAATTTCCTATGGAAAGCCTTGAGATTCAAATTTTACGATAAAAGGCTATTTATTGTGAATTATTGAAGTTAGAAGCTCTAAAATAATTAATTTTGGAAGTTTTAATTATTATTTTAAAGAAAAAAAACGTTTTTGCATTTAAGTGGGCTAACATGTGATACTAATTGCTGAAATCAGATCTTCAAAGATGGGCTAAGGAAATTTATAATATATAATATTATTTTATTAAATTTTCTGCTTTGGTGTTCTAAGCATTTTCCTATAAATAGGGTGCTTAGGTTAGAATTGAAAATCACACCGAAAGCTGAAGTTTTCTCTCTATATATTATCGGCGTATTCTTGTGAGTCAATTTTGAGTATACTTTGAGTATTGTTAGGCGGTGCAAGTTCCTTGACCTATATACCCAGTATTCCAAATTAGAAGTCTTGATCTTTCGAGGTAAGGGATATTCTTTTTTTTCGTAATGATATTATTTCTTCAATATCATTATGTTGAAATATTGATCTGAAGTTTTTATCAAATTTGGAACTTTTGGTGTCGAGTTACTATTCACGTATCGACCTTTATTCACGTATCTGACACTTATTCACGAATGCGTACTTTATTCATCGAAAAATGAAAAATTTTCTTTTAGTTCAAAATATCTATTACGGATACTAGCTTTGATTGTATCCATGTTTTGATCATTCTTGAATTTTACACCACTATAATTATTTTTGAGGTATTTTTGGGCGTGGATAAAACAAAGTACGAATCCTTAATCCTTAATCCTTGTCATTTTGTTTCCTTTGGATTCGTTTCTTTAAAAATATTTTTCATCATCCTCGGTCTTAAATGATGATATTATTGAATATCTTTGGCACAGTAGTGCAAAGATGAATGATTTCTGAAGAATATCTTTGGCAGTAGTGCAAAGATGAGCAGTGTTTAGATGAACATGACCAATGATGAATATCTTTGGCACGTGGTGCAAAGATGAATATTTGATTCGGATGTATGTTGATTGATGTTACGAGGGATAAAAGATGAGCGATGAACTTTTAAATTCATACATAGAAGATAGTAGTTTGCATTCTCTACTTAACTCTTCTAATGAATTATTATTTCATTGCGAAATATTGATTTAAAATTTGTTGTCTATTGTATTCTATTAGATTTTCCTGTTGAAGACTAACGATAATTTGTTGTATATTATCTTAGTCATAATATTCTTTTTCTTTGGGCTAGTTGAGCTCACCCTTTTCCTTTTGGTTCCATTTTTCTTCTCGGGAGGCGAGAATATAAGCGAGTGCAGTGGGGTATGGAATGAAGGTTCTAGAGAGAGTTGTTTAGTAGTCCTCACCATTTTGTAAAATAATGTATCAATAAATGTGATGAGGATTTATTTGAGTATAGATATTGTCTAGAAGATAATATTTGTATTCAAACTCACGATTTCTTGTTGTAATAATAAAGTTGTAGTTGTTTACATACCATGTATTGACACCTCAAAATGGGTGATGTAAACCTATTTTGGGGCGTCGCGATTTGGTATCGAGCTTAGTGATATAATCTCTGGCGGAGATCGGGGAATAGAACTAGGAGGGAGAGACGAGTAAATCCTTCGCTAGTGTGTCCTACCTACCTAAGCTTATTTGTTAGTTGGTCGATATATAGGGATATTATGTGATATATTGATTTCCTTAAGTAACCCTTGTTTTATGGCGATATTTGAGAATTTCGTTGAGAATATTAACAATGGAAATGAGGCGTGGAGACGCTTTGTACTCACCAACGTGGAGAGCGTGCAGCAATTTGGCAATGTTCCTCTGTGAACAACACCAATGAGATGATGAGCGAGGGATGTTTAGAAGCTTTTTGCGTTCATGCAAAATCGAACGAGGAGACTCGTGTTCAAAATACGGGAGGAAATGATAGCAATTCACGGGTTGTCACAAATAAGTAGTTCAAAGAGTTGGGACCACGAAATTTAAGGAAAGCCAGATCCGATCATGGTGAAAACATGGGTCAAGCAAATTACCAAGATATTCGATGTCTTGGGATGCGCGGAGAAAAGAAGGTTCCATTCGCCACCTTTATGTTCCGTGGTGAGGCGGACTCTTGGTGGGAGTCTGTGAAGCGTACCCATCCAGCCGCACTTCGGCATGTCTTGGGAGACATTTGAAATTATTTAATGACAAATACTTTCTTGAAAGTGTTCGTCATATGAAGGAAGTGGAGTTCATCGATTAGAACAAAACAACATGGCGGTGTCTCGATCGAGGCAAAGTTTGGAGAGTTATCGAGTTTGCACCTCATTTGGTGGAGAATGAGGAGCGTATGCGGGATGTTTACGAGAGGTTTGAAACCCGGCATACGACAATATCTCATTTCTCATAAATTTTCTCTCTATTCGGATGTTATTAACGAGGCTCAATTGTTAGAGCGAGATAACGAGTATGTTCAACCGAGGGACCATAACCGAGGATCGTACGGAGATAGCGATCAATGAGAATAATGATAACCAACGGAGAAAAAAGAGACGGACAAAAATGGTAACCACTCTGGTGGTAATAATCATAGCCATGAAAATAGAAGAAATGAGTCGGGAGGAGATTTTAAAGAGAGAGATTTAACAACGACCATGTGAAGACGCAGCGGTCTTAAGCGACAATCGGTAAGGGAGGAGAAACGACCACCGGTCATATATGCTACAAATGCGAAAAAGGGACATATCGGTCAAACCGCCCACAATGATTCAAGGTATGCTATAGTTGTGGAAAGGAAGGACATATCGCTCGAGATTATGCAGTAGCGAAACCTAGTTCAATGAGGGCGGTGACTCAAAAGACATCCCGAGAAAAGTCAAAATCAACGGTTCTAGAAGAGGCGTTTGTTGTGGTTTGGTCATAATCTGAGGAACCCAACGAGAGGTGATCATGGGTAAGCTATTTATAAATTTTTGCGAAGTTTATACCTTACTTGACACTGGGTGCTACCCATTCATTTATCTCTCTGCTTGTGCTCAACGTTTAAACTTGACTCGGAGAAATTAGACTTTGACCTATCTGTGGAAACTCCGTTAGGAGAAACTTTCATCACATCCACATTTTATAAATCTTGTTTGATTCAAGTTGGCACCATCACCTTACACATTGACCTTATCTCTTTAAAGATACTTGCTTTTGATGTGATTTTAGGGATTGATTGGTTAACTACTCATCATGCCAAAATTGATTGTTTTAAATAAGGTTGTTAGTTTTCATATTCTAACCAACCTATTATGCAATTCAAACAACTAAACCATTAAAATCAATCAACATCCATATCTAATCATAAAGCTATTCGTTTATTGAAAAGCGGATGTCAAGCTTTCTTAGCCCATGTTATGGATTTGAATAAAGACACGTCAAATTTGAATAATATTCTGTTGTTATTGACTTTCTGGCGTATTTCTGAAGAACTTCCGGTCTACCCCGAACATGAAGTTGAATTCTTTATTGATCTTGAACTTTGGTACAAAGCCCATTTCTAAAACCCCATATCGAATGGCTCCTATTGAACTTGAGGAGTTAAAGGTCCAACTATAGGAATTGTTGGACATCGGTTTCATTCGTCCTAGTACATCTCCTTGGGGTGCTCTGTTTTATTAAGTAAAGAAGAAAGCGGGGAGTATGCGACTTTGTATTGACTATCGGGAATTGAACCATGTCACCATCGAGAATAGGTATCCTCTACCTTGTATTGATGACTTGTTTGACCCGATTCTGAGGGGCACAATTCTTTTCAAAAATCGATCTTAGATTACGGATATCATCAATTTGAAGATTAGAACCGAGGATATTCAAAAGCGCGCTTTAGAACTTCGGAATCGGGCATTATGAATTCTTAGTCATGTCTTTCGGATGACTAATGCTCTCTTGACTTTCATGGATATGATGAGCCAGTATTCAAGGAATATTTGGATCGGTTTGTTGTTGTTTTTATTGATGACATCCTCAAATATTCCAAAAGTCGTGAAGATCATGAGCACCATTTGAAAATTTGGTACTCCAAACGCTTCGTGAAAACAAACTATATGCCAAATTGAAGAAATGCGAGTTACGGCGAGGAAGTAGCATTCCTTGGGCACGTGGTTTCGAAACATGGAGTATCTGTTGATCCGTGAAGATTGAAGCAATCTGAAAGTTAGGAACAACCAAGTCGGTGGTTCAAATCACGTAGCTTTTGGGCTTAAATTTGGTTATTATCGGAGATTAGTGGAAGGGTTTTCTCGAATCGCTACTCCATTAACTCATTAACTTCGAAAGGATACAAAATTCGTTTGGAGCGAAGAATGTGAGAAGAGTTTCCAAGAGCTTAAGAGGAGACTTATTTGATTTTGTTCAAACAATACCATCTGGTTCGGATGGATTTGTTATCTCTGACGATGCTTGAGGCAAATGGTTAGGATGTGTTCTCATGCAACGTGGGAAAGTCATAGCTTATGCCTCGCGACAACTTAAAGAGTATGAGAGGAATTATCCTACTCATGATCTAGAGTTAGCGGCCCGATCGTTCGTTCAGCTAAAGATATGGAGGCACTATCTATATGGGGAGAAAGTGGAGATATATTCAGGACCATAAAAGCCTTAAATACTTCTTCACTCAAAAAGAACTCAACATCACGGCGTGACGTTGGCTCGAGCTATTGAAAGACTACGACCACACTATTCAATACCATCCCGAAAAGCGAACGTGGTAGGTGGCGCGTTGAGTAGAAGATCATATCTTGGGAATGAGTGCGATGATGTCAAGTATCTGCAGCGTAGAGCCAACTTTAATAGAAAAAAGTTAAGGTTGCTCAAGCCATGACCCGGAGGCGATGATGCGTATGAAGAAGAAAGTACAAGAAGGAGCTATTCGAGCGAGAATTGATGAAGAAGGAATACTTGAGTTCACTCTAGACTTTGTGTCCCTAACGACTACGATTTGAAGTACAAGATTATGATGGAGGCACACAATACACCATTTGCAATCCATCTGGAAGTACCAAAATGTATCGTGATCTTTGACATACATTTTGGTGGAACAATATGAAGAGAGAGATTGCAAAGTTTATCTCGATGTGTTTAACTTGTCAGCGTGTAAAGGCGGAGCATCTAGTATCTAAGGGTCCGTTGCAACCACTTGAGATTCGAAATGGAAGTGGGAACATATTACCATGGATTTAAATTCTGGGTCTTCTACGGTTTCTCAAGGCATCAATGCTTTTTTGGGTTATTGTTGATAGATTAACCAAGTCTGCTCATTTCTTGCCGTCACGGAGACTTATTCCTTGAGCGTCTTGCTAGTATATGCGTGAATGAGATTGTGAGGTTGCATGGCATGCACGTATCCATAGTTTTGGATCGTGACCCAAGATTCACTTCAAGATTTTGGGTTAGCTTGCAAAAAGCTATGGAGCGCAGTTTGTGATTTAGTTCGACATACCATCCTCAAGCGACGGACAATCGAAAAGGACTATTCAAACTCTTGAAGATCTATTAAGACTACGTGTCCTAGACTTCAAGGCGGTTAGGATAAGTATTTACCATTGGTGGAATTCTCCTACAACAACAGTTATCAGGCAAGTATAGGTGTGGCTCCATTTGAAGCATTATATGGACGAAAGTGTCGCTCTCCAATATGTTGGGATGAGGTGGGTGAAGTAACATTGTTGGGACCCGAGTTAGTACGTATGACTACCGAAATGATCCAAATGATTCGACAACGTATACAAACGGCACAAGATCGACAAAAGAGTTATCACGGATCTTCATCGAAAGGGCGTGGAATTTAGTATAGGGGATCATGTATTGTTGCGAGTTGCTACATGAAAGGGAGTTACAAGATTTGGGAAGAGAGGAAAACTCAATCCACGATTTATTGGTCCATTTTAAATTCTTGACCGAGTAGGAAATGTAGCCTATAGACTCGCGTTACCTCAAATGTCTCGTGTTCATAATGTGTTTCACATATCGTACTTCATAAATATGTGAAAGACTCGAACCACGTTATAGAGTTAGAACCGACGAGATAGCCAAGAAGACTTAACGTGTGAGGAGGTACTGTCAAGATCTTGGATAGGAAGGAGCATGTCCTACTACTTGAAAGGTCATACCACAAGTTAAAGTTTTGTGGAGGAATCATGCTTATAGAGGAAATGACACAGGAATTGGAAAGCGAAAATGAAAGCGAGGTATCCTCACCTTTTGAAACACAGTGCGTCGTCGTCAATTTTAGGACGAAAATTTCATAAGGAGGGAGGTTGTAAGACCCCAACTTATTATTAATGAAATTTAATTTTCTCTATTTATTATTTTGAAATAGTAAGGGTTGATTTGATTAATGTGGATAGTTAGGGGTAAAATCATAAATATTTCAAAATAAGCAAGTGGTTATAAAATATTCATTGTTGTTAGGGGAATATTCGTTTGGTGTGGAATATTTGTCTTTGTCGGGGAATATTAAATGCGACGGTAGCGCACCCATGTGTGGGCCCATAACTTGAAAGCGATTGGATGAAGAAAGCGACAAATATAAGTGGTTTAAAAATAACTAACGGCGTAGTTATTACAGATTAATCTTGTTAAAATACTCGGTTGGTTAAAACACACGGTAGCACACGGTATTGCACCAATTATTGATTCTTACGTGAAGGCACTTACTTAATAATGGTTACGATAATTAATGTTACGTATTTTAATGATTTAATAATTGCTGCGTTGATATTTTATATTGTTGTTGTTTCAATAATTGTCATTACACAGTATTTTCCATTATCGGAGCAATAATTCATATTATCTGAATAATATTATTGGATAACGTTATTGGCAATGTCTAGAAAGTTTTGTCTAAGGAGAGGTTTGGTCACCTAATTGCGCGCCAATAAGGAGAAATCTTTATTGGAAAGCCCCTCTTTCACAGGAAGCTGCACGGTTGTCAATATTGTGATTACGTAATATTATTTGTGAATAATTATTTATTGATTCATATGATGAGGAAAATATTTATTTTATGTGGATATAGATGGAGAAAAATTTTAATGTGACAATTGTTGAAAATTGAAATTTTATCTTTTTCTGATAAGATAATTCATTTAAATGTATTATTATATTTTAAATATATAATAATGGTGATATTTTTACAACGAATGTGGGATATATGAGTATATGAGGAGGAAGAGTGTTTTTGTTGCAATAAATGTTTAAACATGTTAAACATGTCGGTGGACCCCATTTATTGACTGAAATTTGATTATAGCTTGTAAAATTGCCCGTTTATGGATTTCGGTCAATTTCTGTTTGGAATTTGGAAAAACTTTCTTCTGCAAAGTTGTAGAGAATTGAATTTCCTATGGAAAGTCTTGAGATTCGAATTTTCTGATAAAAGGGCTATTTATTGTGAATTATTGAAGTTCCGAAGCTCCGAAATAATTGATTTTTGGAAGTTTTAATTATTATTTTAAAGAAAAACATTTTTTTGCATTTAAGTGGGCTAACATGTGATACTAATTGCTGAAATCAGATCTTCAAAGATGGGCTAAGGAAATTTATAATATATATTAGTATTTTATTAAATTTTCTGCTTTGGTGTTCTAAGCATTTTCCTATAAATAGGGTGCTTAGGTTAGAATTGAAAATTACACTAGAAACTAAAGTTTTCTCTCTCTATATTATCGAGCGTATTCTTGTGAGTATTTTGAGTATACTTTGAGTATTGTTAGACGGTGCAAGTTCCTTGACCTTATACACCTATATTTCAACTTAGAAGTACTAATCTTTCGAGGTAAGGGATATTATTTTTTTTTTCGTAATGATATTATTTCTTCAATATCATTATGTTGAAATATTGATCTGAAGTTTTTATCAAATTTGGAACTTTTGGTGTAGAGTTACTATTCACGTATCGACCTTTATTCACGTATCTGACACTTATTCACGAGTACGGTACTATTCATGAAAAATGAAAAATTTTCTTTTAGGTCCAAAATATCTATTACGGATACTAGCTTTGATTGTATCCATGTTTTGATCATTCTTGAATTTTACACCACTTTGTAATTATTTTTTGAGGTATTTTTGGGCGTGGATAAAACAAAATGTCACGAATCCTTAATCCTTAATCCTTGTCATTTTGTTTCACTTGGATTCGTTTCTTTAAAAATATTTTCATCATCCTCGGTCTTAAATGATGATATTATTGAATATCTTTGGCCTGTAGTGCAAAGTTGAATGATTTCTGAAGAATATCTTTGGCTGTAGTGCAAAGATGAACAGGTGTTTAGATGAACATGACCAACTGATGAATATCTTTGGCTTTTGTAGTGCAAAGAAGAATATTTGATTCGGATGTATGTTGATTGATGTTCTGGGGATAAAAGATGAGCGATGAACTTTTAAATTCATACATAGAAGATAGTAGTTTAAATTCTCTACTTAACTCTTCTAATGAATTATTATTTCTACTACGAATATTGATTTAAAATTTGTTGTCTATTGTATTCTATTAGATTTTTCCCTGTTGAAGACTAACGATAATTTGTTATATATTATCTTAGTCATAATATTCTTCTTTTGGGCTAGTTGAGCTCACCCTTTTCTTTTTTGGTTCCATTTTTCTTCTCAAGAGGCGAGAATATAAGCGAATGCAGTCGGGGTATGGAATGAAGGTTCTAGAGAGAGTTGTTTAGTAGTCCTCACCATTTTTGTAAAATAATGTATCAATAAATGTGATGAGGATTTATTTGAGTATAGATATTGTCTAGAATATAATATTTGTATTCAAACTCACAGTTTTATTGTTGTAATAATAAAGTTGTAGTTGTTTCTGTACCATGTATTGACAACTCAAAATGGGTGATGTAAACCTATTTTGGGGGCGTCACACATTCCCTCCGCATAATAAAGTCTTTGAACCCTAATGACTATCGGTTTCACCGACCCGTTTAGCAGTGTCACTTCACTGGGTCAATGTGCAAACCTTTTCTCGGATGTGTTGGTACAACCATATAAAAAACCAACTGGCGACTCTCATAGTCCAATCGTCAACATGATACATGTCAGACCTTTTTCACTTGTTTTTTCAAACAAATCTCACCTAACATGAGAACACCAAAGAACAAGTAACGAAAAGGGACAAATAAAAATCCCGACGTCGATAGGTGGCGACTCTGCTAGGGACACTAGTAAGAGGACTTAAGACGCTATTACAATCTTTTCAAAACTGTTAGCTGCTTGTGTGTGGATGTTGCATTAACATTTATAATGAATGTGTACGAATGCATTTACTTATTGCACTTAGTGCTTCGCACCATATCTGCTTGTGATATTAGTGATTCGCACATGTCATCATTTCCATACGGTGAGACACGATGTATGTGAATGTAAGTTGTGTGGTCCCTCCACCAGGAGTCTATCCCGTTGGTGTTTGATTACTGGACTCGGGGGAAGACTAATTCCCCGAGGCTTAGAAAAGGCACCACCCAAATTCGCTCCAGTTGAAAGACCGGATTAACTCCCGTTGAGTAAATTGCGATGATTTGGGAACTTTCATGCCAAAAAGCCTGGAGAATAACCTAAGATAGGTCAGCCTCTGATAAACCCAAAACGGAGGAAAGTCTCTTCATGCTCTCTCATTTGAATTACTTGTAAACACAATTACTTGCAATTACATTCCATATCTATCTCCATGTAATGAGAAGTATGAAGAAATGTGTACACATACAAATTGACATGCTACAACTAGATGACATCCATTTTACAGGATAAAGTTCCTAAAATGGACACATCACATAACATGTTATTATACACGCATTCCCTAAAGACTAAACTATGCAAGTCTTTCGCAAGGAAGCAATCGGTCCCGTTAACCGTTTAAAGTCCAAAAGGGCATTAAGCCCACAGTTAGACATGGATAAAAATGCCCAGCCTGATCCTACTCCTGTCTCTCGCGAGGAGTTCGGAAGAGTAAGCTATCAAATTACAGAATATGCTGTTATGTTCAAGGAACTACACCAATCTACTCAGGGTACAAGGATACCCGTACATGCTGAATCCTCCGCACAAGGAGGAACCCAAGGTCTGGATATTACTAGTTCCAGTCACAGGAATCCTCATAAGCACAGACAAATTCCTTCATCCACACAGCGATTGTCTCCACCTACAACTCCTGAGTCCGCACAACATCCTATAAAGGTGCCAGCCAGCGTAATGGCTATTTATTTCCCAAGTCGATAACGGTAGGGGAGAAAGAAGTCTTTGTTCATGACCCTAGAGTGGAAGAAGAGGAATGAAGAAATAAACAAGATATCGTCAGAATGATGTCAGGCATACGCATCATTGTCCATGATGAACATACAAACAAATACACCCCAGACGATGATTACACAGACATAATGGTCATCATTCGAGAAAAGGAGGACGATGACAGCCCCTCCATCACTGCAGTCCACCAGGACTTTGCCCTCAACAATTGGAGCAGCACTCCTTACATTGGTCGACAATGGTAAAATGGGCAGAAACTCATTCTACCTTGTAGATAGTAATAACTACTTAATTTTTCTGTATAGTATTAGCAGTTACTTTTGTCATTACATGCTAACACTTTGTGTGATTGAACAATTTCATATATTAAGTGAGAACATGTTGGTTCAGAACTCTGAAGTTAGATGGCCTAGACTTGCTGATGAGGTGCCTATTCTCCACAAGGACTGTAACTTTGATGTAAAGTTGGACTCAGACTTGATGGAAATACACGAGGACATTGAGCTGCCTCAGGAGATCACAGAATAGGTCGAAGACAAACCCAAGCGAAATCTTGATCAATTAAACCTCAGAACTTTAGAAAACCCCAAATAAATCCAGATTGGTACGGACCTCATTCCAAACCAAAGGAATGACATAGTTACTCTATTGACCCTATTCCAGGATGTGTTTGCATGGTCTCACGAAGACATGGTCGATTTATCCATGAACATTATCATTCATCGCCTTCCCATCAAAGGGGGATTCAAGCCAGTCAGGCAGAAGCTCATGCGATTAAAACCTTAGTGGAGGTTAAAAGTTAAAGATGAAATTGTGAAACAATTTCAAGCCAGCATCATCATGGTGTAAACATACCCTGAATGGCTATCCAACATAGTCCCCGTGCCCAAACCGGGAAGGGAGGTGCGAGTGTATGGATTACAGAGATTTGAATAAAGCTTGCCTCAAAGATAACTCTCCCGTGCCATTCATCCACATACTCATTGACAATACAGCTCGATACGACATGTACTCCTTTGCTGATTGCTCCACGGGGTACCATCAAATTATGGTTACTGAAGATGATCATGAGAAAAATTCATTCATCACGCCTTGGGCAGCCCTTTGCTACAGACTATTATCATTCGACCTCATCAATGCCGGAGCTACCTGTCAGTGAGCCATATGGCTCTTTTACACGATCTAATGCATAAAAAAAGAGAGAAGGAAATAAAAAAAACAAAAAGAAAAAGAAAAAGAAAAAAGGAAAAAAAAAGAAAAAAAAAAGAGAAAAAGAAAAAGCTCTTCAATAGGTTATACATTTGTTGCCTTACCATCGGCAGGTTCTAACAGATGGCTTCAGAATTCGAAGAAATATCCTTCCTCCACATTCCACGGAATAGGAATGATTTTGCGGATGCGTTAGCAACCTTGGCCTCCTTGATCAACATATATGACAAGGAAGACATGCCAAACCTCACATTTGCCCAACAAAAGGCTCCAGCCTATGGGAATTACATTAGAGAAGTATCGGATGAGCTACCTCCCATCCAGCACCCTTGATATCAGCATATCAATAAGCACTCACAAGATAGATCTACACCCGCTAAGGCGAGCCCGACTGAGAAAAGGCGGATCCATTGACTTGCTATGAAATTCTACCGATGTGACCCCAGATTTTATGAATAAAGATTTAATTTTCTCAAAATATTTTTTTGAATATTATGGTGTGGATTTGATATAATGTTATAGTTGTGAGTAGTATTTATAAATTTTGAAAAGTATGCAAGTTGTTGTATAATATTTGATTAGTTGGGGAATATCCGTATGACAGTACAATCATTGGTGGACCCCACAACAGAATTATTGTCGGATTTAGAAAATGACAAAAATATTTTATGAAAATAACGGTATGGAAGTTTTACAGATTATCTTTGTTGAACTACTCGGTAGCAAAAAGTCACACGATGCTTTTTGTTTTATTGGTATTATTAATATAATAAAATGTAATACTTTTATAAAGTTATTCTATAAATAGAATATATTATATTATATTATGCATAAGTATTCTGCATAGAATTTTGCATAGTAAAATCTTTTTATATAAAACATTATACTTTTATAAAGTTATTATATAAATAGAATATATTATATTTTATTATGCATAGTGTGTGTATAATTTGTTTGCATAGTGTTTTCGCATAGTAAAATCTTTTTATATAAAACAAAATACTTTTATAAAGTTATTTGTTTTATTAGACAATAATTATAATATATTATATTTTATTATGCATAGTGTTTACATAGTACCTGCATAGTGTTTACATAGTAAAATCTTTTATAAAGTTATTCATTTTATTAGATTATAAATAGAATATATTATATTTTATTTAAAAGATTTTGCTTTAAATATGAACCGTCAGATTAAAGTAAATCAATCTGGACCGTTCATGAGTTAGTTACTATGTAGTCCATTTTTCTATAAATAGAAGCTCATTCATTCATTATTTCTTACGAATTCACTGAAACTCTAGAGAGAGAAACTATAGAGAGAAAGAAGAAAAGTGTTCTTTACTTCACTACTTTTATATCCGAGACTCTTCTTTCTAAGGTAGGGAATATTATTTGTTGTACTCGTAAGGGGTACTTTTCTTTCTTATTTATGAAGAGAACTTACATTATTCCATTCTTTATTATTACATTGGAATAACCTATATATCTGGAGCTACCCTATACTTGGTGAAATTCTTACATTATTCCATTCTTTATTATTATGTTGGAATAACTTTGTTTATGCTAATCTACCGCATATATGGTGAAATTGTTCTAATATCCGTTCTTTATTATTATTCGTTTAATATCTTGTATCGTGCATTCTGTGGGACTGGTTCCATTATTTATTATTACATTTGGAATATCCTGTTTATGTGCGTTTATGCATGGGACTGGTTCCATTATTTATTATTCATTAGAAAAACTCGCATTTGGTGGTCTATCGCATGCATGGTGATTTCTTTTGTTATTCCATTCTTTATTATACTCGGTTGGTTAAAGTTTTGACTTCTATACTCCATGAAATTAGTTGAATATCCTTGATATTTGCGCTTCATCCAAAGATATCTTTTCATGGAAATATTCTTACGAGCATTCTTAAATTTTACTCTAAAAGCAAAGATAATGTTGACAATTTGGGCGTTGTTGGTTCCTGGATAAATTAATTCTTGAACTTGTTTTATTTAATTATTATGTCATTGTCATCATCCTCATGTTTATATTATGTTCAAAGTCATTTGTGGCCTGTAGTGCATAGATGGACTTGGTATGATTATGACCAGGGATTATTCGGTATAATCATGAACGTAATGTTACAAATGATGTGGAAAAAGTCCTCATTGGCCCGTAGTGCATTGATGGACAGTTTTTGGTATGATTATGGTTTTGGATTTTCTTGACGAGGTGCAAAATGAATTGTTTTATGGCATGATCGGACCATTGATGAAAACATGATTATCTTTGGCCGTGTGCATGGATGGATAATTCGTGGTCGTGATACTAAAGAATATCTTTGGCACAGTAGTGCGGGGATGATTTGATGATGTGGATTATTTATTAAGTTTGAGTCTCGTGATAAAAGTGATGAAAAACATTTTAAATCATAGAAGATAGTAGATTTTATGCTCTACTTGACTCTTCTAATGGATTGCTTGTTCCGCTGCAGTTAAACCTTATGATTGTTATATTGTATCAGTTTAACACTGTTGAAGGCTAACGATAATTTATTCTGCATTATCTTAGTCATAATATTTCTTATTGGGCTAGTTGAGCTCACCCTTTCTTTCATTGTTCTCTTCAGGAAATGAGAACGTAGCTGGGGCTAGTCGGGGAACAGTTTTATGGTCCTAGATGGTGCATTAGTAGTCCTCACTATTCTGTGAAATATTGTAATAATAAATGTAATGAGGACTCCATTGAGTTTGTATATTGTCTAGATGACAATAGTTGTATTAAAACTCACAACATATGTTTAGTCGTATTTTACACGACTGTTATATAATTAAGTTGTATTTGAATTTTGTACCATGTATCTGGCGACCTAAGATGGTGATGTATACCTATTTTTGGGGCGTCACAATTGGTATCAAAGCTTAGGGATATGATCCCTGGCCGAGATGTGAGACAAGAACTAGGAAGGGAGAGACGGGGAATTCCTTCGCTAGTATGACCTACCTAAGTTTATTTGATATTTAATTGGTCGGTCAGAGTATATGGATAATATGTTACATGTCAATTAACCTTTATTTTGCGGCAGTATTTGCAAATGGCATCCGAAAATGTTGAGATAAGCAATGAAGCACATGAGACCGTTGAGACACCTATAATCACTAACCAGGTTAATGTGATGTCAGACGAAGAAGAAAGTAGAGATATCTACGTGGTGCGTGAAGAACTAATAGTTGCACCCGAGCTAGTTGCAGAGGTAGCAGCTGAGAGTGAGGAAGAAGAGGAACCTAAGGAGAATTTATTAGAAGAATTTTATGATCAAAATTTAGAATTTCAAAATCGTATTCATGAGTTAGATGAGCAGGCTGAAGAACGGCAGGCGGTCATTGAGCAAAGAGATGCAACCATTCAAAATTGTGTTACAAGATATGCGATGCTTGAACAGAAGCACTCTTTGGCAGAGTATAAGATATTAGAGCTAGAATCTGAGAATGCTATGATCAAAGTTCTGATGAAAGCCAAAACAAATGAAAGAAAGAGAATAGATGACACATGGGTAAAAGCCGCACGACGTATAGATATTGTAGAAAAAGACGTCCGATCTAATAAAGCCAAAATAGATGAAATGGATTTTTCTTTTTGGACAACAATTGGGAGAATCCAACATCGAATTCAGAATTACCCTGTGCATAGCGGTCAACCCCAATTCGATATTGATCGGAGAATAATGATTCAAATCATGGATAAGGAATGGGACGAAGCACTTAAAGGTGGAATGTACCCTATAGCAAAGTTAAATCTAGTAGTTTAAGTGAGAGCGTTTGTCGAGGAACCCGAACAAAGTTATTACGGGTAAGTTAATGATAAACTCTTGCGAAGTTTATACCTTATTAGATATCAGTTCTACCCACTCTTTTATTTCACCTAGTTGTGTTCAATGTTTGAATTTAACTCCGGAGAAGATAGATTTTTATTTATCTGTTGAAAATCAGTTGGGAGAATCCTTCGTAACGTCCACTATTTATAAATCTTGTTTAATTCAAATTGACACTTTCATGTTACCTGTCAATCTTATCTCTTTGAAAATACTTGTCTTTGATGCGATTTTAGGAATCGATTGGTTAACTACTCATCATGCTTTTTGTAAGGTTGTTAGCTTTCATATTCCTAACCAACAAGTTATGCGAATTTAAGCAACCAAACCACTAAAGTCAATCATTGTCATATCAAGCCATAAGTAAAGAGCCCCGGTCCTTTCGTTGTTGACTTCCTTGTGTGGAATGCACCAAAGCCAGACTTTCTGTAGGCGACGTTGTGAATGACGATGGCAAGTTGATAGGTATCATTGTGAGGTACTATCCAAATCTTGATGAGGGTCACAGCTTTGAATGATATTTCTATTGTTAATAAATTTCATGACGTATTCTTGAAGTCTTCTTAGCCTACCCCTAGAGCGTGAAATCGAATTTTGTATTGACCCTAGTACAAAACCCATTTCTTAAACCCTCAAATATTTCTTTACTTAAAACGAACGTAACATGCGCCAAAGACGTTGACTCGAGCTGTTGAAGATTACGATCGTACCATACCATCGTGGAAAAGCGAACGTGGTAGCTGACGCGTTGAGTAGAAAATCGTATGCAGTTACAAGTGTGAATATACGAACCCACGTGATGATAACGAATATATGATTAGAATCGACTTTAATCGATAAAGTTAAAGCCGCTCAAGCTACATACTCAGAGCTGATGAATGTGAAGAAGAAGGTTCAAGAGGGCGTTATGTCTAGAAGCAAGAATCGACGAAGAGAGGAAATCTAAACCCTCGATTTAATTGACCCATTTTAAATCCTCGATCAAGTAGGAACTGTGACTTATAGACTCGTTTTACCGCCAAGTATGTCGCGTGTTCATAACTTTTTTAACTTATCGACGTTACATAAATATGGGGACGACCCTAACCACATTATTAAATTAGAACTAAACGATATAGCAAAAGATTTAACGTATGAGGAGATATATGTTAAAATCTTGGATAAGAAGGATCGTATTCAACACTCAAAGGTTATACCTCAATAATTAGAATCTGCAAGAAAGCAAGGTATTCTCATCTCTTTGAATATCAGGTACGTACGTAAATTTCGAGGGAAAAATTTCATAAGGAGGGGAGATTGTGAGACCCCAGATTTTATGAATAAAGATTTAATTTTCTCAAAATATTTTTTAGAATATTATGGTGTGGATTTGATATAATGTTATAGTTGTGGGTAGTATTTATAAATTTTGAAAAGTATGCAAGTTGTTGTATAATATTTGATTGGTCGGGGAATATTCTTTTTGTTGGGGAATATCCATATGACGGTACAATCATTGGTGGACCCCGCAATAGAATTATTGTTGGATTGAGAAAATGACAAAAATATTTTATGAAAATAACGGCGGAAGTTTTACCGTTAATACTGTTGAACTACTTAGTAGTAAAAGTACAGTAATACGTGTGGTTGCATAGTAGCACACAATATTGATTATTGATGATTATGTGATAAGTCACTCAGTTTTGTTTTATTGGTATTATTAATGTAATAAAAGCAGAATACTTTTATAAAGTTATTCATAAATAGAATATATTATATTACATTATATGATATGTCTGCGTAGTGTTTTGCATAGTAAAATCTTTTTATATAAAATGAATACTTTTATAAAGTTATTCTATAAATAGAATATATTATATTTTATTATGCATAGTGTTGCATAGTGTTTACATAGTGTTTTGCATAGTAAAATCTTTTTATATAAAACAAAATACTTTTATAAAGTTATTTGTTTTATTAGACAATAATTATAATATATTATATTTTATTATGCATAGTGTTTGCATAATACCTGCATAGTGTTTGCATAGTAAAATCTTTTATAAAGTTATTCGTTTTATTAGATTATAAATAGAATATATTATATTTTATTTAAAAGATTTTGCTTTAAATATGGACCGTCAGATTAAAGTAAATCAATCTAGACCGTTCATGAGTTAGTTACTATGCAGTCCATTTTTCTATAAATAGAAGCTCATTCATTCATTATTTCTTACGAATTCACTGAAACTCTAGAGAGAGAAACTATAGAGAGAAAGAAGAAAAGTGTTCTGCTACTTCACTACTTTTATATTCAATACTCTTCTTTTCTAAGGTAGGGAATATTATTTGTTGTACTCGTAAGGGTACTTTTTCTTTCTTATTTATGAAGAGAACTTACATTATTCCATTCTTTATTATTACATTGGAATAACCTATATATGTGAGCTAACCCTATATACTTGTGAAATTCTTACATTATTCCATTCTTTATTATTATGTTGGAATAACTTTGCTTATCTGCTCTGATCGCATATATGGTGAAATTGTTCTAATATCCCGTTCTTTATTATTCGTATCTATATTCTGTGCATTTTACGCTGTACGGACTGGTTCCATTATTTATTATTACGTGGAATATCATGTTTTTTGTGCGTTTATCTGGGACTGGTTCCATTATTTATTATTACATTAGAAAAACTTTGTTTTGTGTGGTCTATCGCGTGATTTTATGGTGATTTCTTTTGTTATTCCATTCTTTATTATACTCGGTTGGTTAAAGTTTTGACTTAAAGTTTGACTTCTACTCCATGAAATTAGTTGAATATCCTTGATATTTGCGCTTCATCCAGTATCTTTTCATGGAAATATTCTTCTGAGCATTCTTGAATTTTACTCTATAAAGCAGTATAATGTTGACAATTTGGACGTTGTTGGTTCCTGGATAAATTAATTCTTGAACTTGTTTTATTTAATTATTATGTCATTGTCATCATCCTCATGTTTATATTATGCTCAAAGTCATTTGTGGCCTGTAGTGCATAGATGGACTTGGTATGATTATGACCAGGGATTATTCGGTATAATCATGACCATAATGTTACAAATGATGTGGAAAAAGGTCCTCATTGGCCCGTAGTGCATTGATGGCCGTTTTTGGTATGATTATGGTTTTGGATTTTCTTCGGCCAAGGGTGCAAAGATGAATTGTTTTATGGCATGATCAGGACCGTTGATGAAAACATGATTATCTTTGGCCCGTAGTGCATGGATAATTCGTGGTCGTGATACTAAAGAATATCTTTGGCCTGTAGTGCAGGGATGATTTGATGATGTGGATTATTTATTAAGATGAGTCTCAGCGATAAAAGTGATGAAAAACATTTTAAATCATAGAAGATAGTAGATTTTATGCTCTACTTGACTCTTCTAATGGATTGCTTGTTCCGCTGCAGTTAAACCTTATGATTGTTATATTGTATCAGTTTAACACTGTTGAAGGCTAACGATAATTTATTCTGCATTATCTTAGTCATAATATTTCTTATCGGGCTAGTTGAGCTCACCCTTTCTTTCATTGTTCTCTTCAGGAAATGAGAACGTAGCTGGGGCTAGTCGGGGAACATTGTGATGGTCCTAGATGGTGCATTAGTAGTCCTCATTATTCTGTGAAATAGTCTAATAATAAATGTAATGAGGACTCCATTGAGTTTGTAAATTGTCTAGATGACAATATTTGTATTAAAACTCACAACATATGTTTAGTTGTATTTTACACGACTGTTGTATAATTAAGTTGTATTTGAATTTTGTACCATGTATCTGGCGACCCAAGATGGGTGATGTATACCTATTTTGGGGGCGTCACACTACCTGAGCGGAGATGCACTCTACAAAAGAGATGCAAGATGATGTCTCCTCAGATGTCTAGACGAGGACCAAGCTTAAAGGCTCATGGATGAAATCCATGGGGTAGTATGTGGCCTAGACATGAGTGGCCCTCTACTTGTAAAGAAGATCCTACAATAGAAAAGTCCGACTACAGCAGTTCAAACAACACGACTTGGTTTTGAAGAAGATCATTGACAACCAAGATAAGTCTAAAGGAAAATTCGCTCCAAACTGGGAAGGCCCGTTTATTGTCAAGGAGGTATTGACAGGAGGCACTTTCAAATTACAGGAAATGGACGGCGATGAATTTCCGCAACTCATAAATTTGAAAACCGTGAAACGGTACTATGTCTGAGGTTACCATCAAGCGAACATCCTGGTTTTGGATCATCAGATCACCAGTCATTTCAGGTTCTTTAACGCTCACTACATACAACCTTTCCTTTTTACCCATCTGCCCCTCAGGGAAAAACACACTTTTCAAACCAGCAGCCTGGTTTCACTTCATTTCATACAACTTTGGTTATCCCACCAGGGATCAAACCTTTCACACCTTCAATTTATCATATACATGGGATTAAACTTTTCATCTGCAATCTGCCTTGTACATGGGCGAACTACGTCGACCTGATCTCCCCAATACATGGGAGTACATAGCTAGCCATGTTATATGGTCCGGTCTCACCACAGAAAAAAAATAGACACACTCCTATCCATAACCACATATATAAACCAGTCCCAAGACACCAAATATGGTAGGAAATACACATAGATCGACGATCCATTCTAAAAATCCTGAGACATCTCAATGTCCATCCATCAAGGAGGAGTTCAAAATACATCCAGATTATAAAGTCCTGGAGAAACAAGCGAATATCAAGCAAGTAGCAAGGCACAACTAAAAGGGAAGTGAATCGCTGCCATATATAACACTGTTTGATATATACAATGTGTACTGTACATGACAAAATGGCTAAGCTAGTCTGTACAGGGAAATACAAGCCCATCTACAGATCAGTGTATATGCGGGCTATCAAGTCCAACATGGATTCCATCTCAGAAGAAGGAGGTAACACTGTGATCTCTTGCCCAAGGGTTTCTACATGAGCCAATAGATCCACTGCCAACTACGTGCGATATTTCAGACAGATATAGCGATATCCCGCTCAGCAACAACGGTATCCCTATGAGTTGGAGCATTATCTCTCTAATAGAGTGACATCTCTACCAAAAAGAGCTGTCAACATCAAATACCAAATCCACCTTATGGTACAGAGGTAAAAGCTTCTTGCGATCTCGGCGTCATATCACCCCATCTGTCAAAGCAACTACCCCAGACAACAAGCGAGGCTGGGGAAATTTCAAAATTGGTGACAACCGAATATTGGGTTATTTACAACAAGATTGGAGCAATCTCGGAAGAAGCGACAACTCAACACTGGGGCATTTCTCAACCATCCTAAAGTGGAAAATGCACCAGCCAGTGCCATCAGCATGGTCCATCATCATCTCAATGGTGATTCAGATATTATTCACTCGCGATTTGATCAACAAAGAGAGTTCCTCAAATGAATCCCCGATAAAAACATGTGAAATGACTTGGGCATTTTTCGATTCCCGAAAAAGGAAGAAGTTTAAAGTGAGATAAAACCTATCATCAAAAGAAGGGGAAAATTCTCAAGAAAGAAGGTCAACGATGAAAGGCCTAGCAGATGAAATCTACACCATCAACATGCGTCAAGTCCTCACAAGTTGAGGCCTCTACACCGAAGTTCAAAGCTGGGCAGCGAAAGAACGAATTGCAACCTCCAGGGATGTCAGCGGTATTCAAGTAATCAGTCCAGCCGGTGTCCGAATCAAATGCTCAAGAAAATGAGGCACAAGCACCCAACAGCGAAAGGAAACTCCAAATCACCTCAAAAAGGGTGAGACATCTGGTGGTTGTCATCAATCTAGCGTAACATCAGGCAAACTCTAGTGAAGTAATCCATGGAATATCACTTCAGCGAAGGTATCAGATGATCCAGTATTCTAAGCCATTGGCATCAATTCAGCGCAACATCAAGACAGTTCAGCGATGAAAGCTTTGTATACTACTGTTCGAGTGGGAACCAAAAAAGTTTGGCAATCAGCAGGATAGGCACCGTTGCAAACTACCAGCGAATACATCAGGAGGGTCTGGTGATTTCAGAACGTCATCCCCATATCTCAACTTATCTTCATCAAACAAGCATCAGCGATTAAATGCCAAAACATTGGAGTTAACACCCGCATATGCATCATCAATGATCAGTAAAGGTAAAGCGATTTACGATTTGTGATATGCAATTTGCGATGCGATATATGAAATGCGATGTGCGAGTTGCGATGTGCGATTTGGCCAAATGCGAAAAGTGAAGTGCGAAATACGATGTGCAATTTGCGAACAACGATTTGCGAAAACATGTTAACATTCATCATAAACATTCATTACATTGCGATTTGCATCATTAAAAATACCTTGTCATATTTCAAGTGTCTACTAATCTTTATCATGTCCATTTCATTGCATTGCATGAACATGATAAAGAGGGGCATCTATAGACACTCGAAATTTTCTTTGCCTGTTACTAACCATGCAAGAGGGCAAAAGCGTCTTTTTCACACTCCAGAGATAACCCTGGAGAATCACAACATCAATTTTAACCTCGGAGATAGTCACATGAGATCCAATTTCCAACCTAGGAGATAACCCCGGGAAAACAGTTTCCAACCCCGAAGATAACCCCAGGAAAGTAAATTTCAACCCTAGAGATAGCCCCGGGGGATCAGGATCAAAGCCTGGAGATAGCCCCAGGAGGTCAAGCCAACCTCAGAGATAACCCTGAGGACACTCAGAGTCAACATCAGGTCAACCTCAGAGATAACTCTGAGAAAAGACTACTACAAGTGCGCGAAAACCGGAGATAACCCCGGGAGGGGCAAAATGGTCATTTTGCTAACTCAACTTCAACTCACATCAAATCAACTCAAATTACTTCAATAGAAGTCCCACAAGAACCATATCTTAACTTTCAAGCGCAAACTACGCAAAACGGCTCAACGGACTACGTGACGGAAACCTGGGAATACCATTTTGGTCATAGACCCATCTTCCTAGAATCAAAAAAGGGCAAATCCTATGTCATTGTGTAGCTTTCAGAAAGAGCTTTTCGGAATGATATGGAACGCTTCCATCGGACTCTCGGATTGAAAGTTATGAATGACCGAACGAATAACGCGTTGTCCAAATGTACGTACTTTGACACGGTGGGACCCACACTACCCGGGGCACCCTAGGCAGCCACAGGTACACCTGCGGCTCCCCCCTCTATAAATAAAGGGCTTGTGGTGGCCATATTTGCAAGAGAATAGGCGAGGAAGCCCTGTCCAATTTGCTCCGTACTCTCTCTATACTGAGTGCTTTCTCATTTTAAACACTTGTGAGCTCACATATAGCTTATTTTGTACCGACGTAAGCCGAGTGGTCATCACTTTAAAGATATAGAAGTCTTCTTTGGCAGTCCACTGTAAGCCTTCTCACACACTTTGAAGCCTTTCTCTTCATCTCTGTACACACCCTTCTTCACGTTGAGAGTCGTGTTGCGTGTGTTTGCCCGGACTTCGGTCCGTAGTTTTATTTCAGTTTGTATAAACATATATATATTTATATATATATATATATATATATATATTTATTTATATATATGGACTAACATTATCGAGTTATGCCTCGATTGAGCCTAGACTTTGGTCTGAGCGTTTATTTGCTTTTATATATATATATATGAACTATTGTCGGACTTTGTTCGATGAGCACAGATTTTACATCCCAGATGCGTTTACTAAGCTTTTATATATATATATATATATATATATATATATATATATATATATATATATATATATATATATATACTTTTAAATATGAACTATTGTCGAACTCGCATTGATGAGCCTAGATTTTACATAGGCTCATCGAGCGAGTTCGGCAATAGTTCATATTTAAAAATATATATATATATATATATATTCCCACCTAGAGTTCACTTACGGGTGGTTGATTACTTTTTACTGACTTTCTTTACGTTTACGTCTTGCAGAGTTCACTTACGTGGCGCTTGATTGCTTTATACTTTTATTTACATTTTGTCCCTTTAGAGTTTCCTCCGTGGTGGTTGATAGCTTTAAGCTTTATTTACATTTTCTGATCCCCCATGGAGGTGCTTCGTGGTTGGTAATCATGTCTCGTATATATATATTTACACTTTTATATATATCTCGCTATTTGCTTTCATATAAGTTATGATTATCGTATGCTTAGGAATCATGTGATCACAGATTCAACCTATTGGATCTAGATTCAGTTCCCGTGATGGACTTTTTCAGCAGTAAGCAGCTTGTAAATTATTATGCGATGTCCGGATTTCCTCAGTTGGTTTTCATACCCACGAGGAAATCAACATTATTTTTGTACATTATTTTCTTATAGATGCTTCGCATCTCGGAAATAAAATCAATCAAGCCGAACACTTAATAAAATTGAAGTGTAAAAGGTCTCAATTACTATTGAGCATCAGGGTTTGAAAAACCTTTTTTATAGAACATCATTGCTATATCTTCCTTAAAACTGTATTTTTACATAAATTCAAACCCTGTGTATATAGGTGCGAACGAGGTCTCGCACTACTTTCCAAATAACAGCACATTGACCCACACACACACACATCCAGATAATAGTTTCTTGAAAAGAGACGGTCACCGTGGTAACACTGATGTCGGGGGGTGCCTAACACCTTCCCTCCGTATAATCAAGTCCCCGAACCCTAATGAATCTTGGTTTAACCGACCCGTTTAGCAGTGTCACATCACTGGTTCAATGTGCAAACCTTTTCTCGGTTATGTTGGTATAACCATATAAAAAACCAACTGGCAACTCTCACAGTCCAATCATCGACATGATACATGTCGGACCTTTTTCACTTGTTTTTTCAAACAAATCTCACCTAACATGAGAACACCAAAGAACAAATAACGAAAATGGACAAATAAAAATCCCGACGTCGACAGAATAACAATAGCTCTCTTCAAGAACACGAAAGAAATAATACCCCTTACCTTAGAAAAACTAGATACTGGAATAGTGAGGTAGCAGACTTCTCTTCTTCTTTCTCTCTATAATTTATCTCTATAATAATTGCTCTAAAGCTTTTGTGAATTGGTGAGAAATGAAGGAAGAATGAGCTTCTATTTATAGGAAAATATAGTTTCGATAATTGCACATTTTGGAGTTCGAAATATTACAGTATAATACCTTCCTCTTTTTCTTCATTTTAAATTTAGTCCTGCAAGTATTAACAAACTTGCACCACCTCACCTAATAGTAAATAATGTGAATTAATAGTTCATTCATGTGACTCAATAGTATAATCATGTGAAAAAACTAATTACAGTATAGTACCTTTAACTAAACCTCCATTTTTAACTTAGTCATGCAAGTATTATCAATCTTGCACCAACTCCCCTAATAGTACAAGAATGTGATTCAATAGTACACACATTTGAATAAATAGTTATATAAGCATTTGAATTAGTAGCAATTAATTGCTCATTTATCCGATAAATTACCCGATTTATCAATATAACCCCCAGACATCAATTATCATCGGAATAGATGTCGATTTCCACTAACACTAATAATCCCAACACAATGGAACTATCAAATTCATCTTTAATCAACACAACTTATTCATTATTAATATTATAACTCACAATATTTAACAACCAGGTCATTCCTAGAAAAGAGTGGGCTTTTTGATAAGGATTTCTCCTTATTGGCGCGCAATTAGGTGACCAAACCTCTCCTTGACAGAACTTCTAGACATTGTCAATATTGCAAATAATAATATGAATAACTTTGTCGTCATAATTATTGATTTAATAATAATAAATATAATGCGATGATCTGCGTGACAATAATTGAATCAATAATATGAGAGGAGATATGATCGCGGCAATTCTTGTAGCATTAATTGAGTATAAGCGAGTGACTTCTCACGTAAGCATCAATAATCAATCTGGTGTATTCTACTACGCATCACGTGTATTCTTGTACTTTTACTACCGGTAGTTCAATGGTTTTAACGGTAACACTTTCGTAGTTATTTTTATAAAAGATAATTATATCGCTTTTCTAACTACGATAATACTTCCATTGTGGGGTCCACTAATGATTGTCTTGAGTCATCTGAATATTCCTGTTAAAATGAATATTCCCCGACCAATCGAATATTATATAACCACTTGCTTACTTTGCAAAATTTGTAAATATTACCCACAACTATAACATTATATCAAATTCACACCATAATATTTAAAAATATATTTCGAGAAAATTATTCTTTATTCATAAAAGTTGGGGTCTTACAGCTGATTCCCCTAAGTATGAAAGTAAAAGTTTGTATAGTCTAATGACTGTTAAAGTTTGAAGTAGAAATATTTAATAACCTTGGGACATAGTTCATTGTCTTAAAGACCCTCAGATATAAATCTTGGACTTGTTTATTTGGTATTCATTGTTTACTCTTAAATTATTACTATTATCACCCTTTATATCAGTGAGCAATTGTTTGCTCACTCTTGCAATTAACACTGTAGTTAATTTTAAAGAGTTGATGAACCGTCTTCTAGCAAAGGAAAGGGCAAGATGTCCAAGTGATGAAGAATTATTTGAATTTACTTAACTGAATTTATGTGAAACCCCTGATTTTATGAATAAAGATTTAAATTTATCGAAATATTTTTTTTAATATTATGGTGTGAATTTGATATAATGTTATAGTTGTGGGTAGTATTTATAAATTTTTCAAAGTATGCAAGTTGTTATAAAATATTCGATTGGTCGTGAATATTCTTTTGTTCGGGAATATTCGTATTTACTAAGACAATCATTGGTGGACCCTACAACGGAAGTATTAAGCGTAGTTAGAAAAAGCGACGTAATTATATTTTTATAAAAATAACAAAGCAGAAGTTTTACCGTTAATCGCCGAACTACCCGGTAGTAAAAGTACAAGAATACGCTGGGTTGCATAAGAGATTACAAAGATTGATTATCGATGCTTACGTGAGAAGTCACTCGCTTATACTCAATTATTGCTACATAGAATTGCGATCATATCTCTCTTTTTGTTGATTCGATTATTGTCATAGTATCATCTGCATAATATGTTATTTTATTAAATTAATAATTGAGACGATAAAGTTATTCATATTATTAAATTGTAATATTTACAATGTCTAGAAGTTCGGTCAGGGGAGAGGTTTGGTTACTTAATTGTGCGCCAATAGGGAGAAATCCTTATTGGAAAGCCCCCTCTTTCCTGGGAACGACTTGGTTGATAAATAATGTGAGTTATAATATTAATGACGAATGTTATTAAAATTAAAGTTGTGTTGGGAGATGAATTTAGAGACGCGGACGTGATATTTGAGTCCGGAACGATGAAATTAGTAGAAATAGTCTATAAACACAAAATTTTCCAGAATACACTATTTGGTCAAAAAGTCAACAGTTGACTTTTTGGGGAAAAGTCAAACTTTGAAATTTCAAAATTTATATTTTTGATAAAAATGGTTTCATAGTGTTGGAATTATTTGTGTTAGTGAAAATCGATAATTATTTCGGTAATAATTGATGTCTGGAGGTTATATTGACCAATCGGGTATTTAACCGGATAAATGAGCAATTGATTGCTATTATTTCACATGATTATAACTATTTGTTCACATGTGTATACTATTGTTTTACATTCTTGTTACTATTAGGGGAGTTGGTGCAAGATTGATAATACTTGCATGGCTAAGTTAAAAATGGAGGTATAGATGGAGGTACTATACTGTAATTCGTGTTTTCACATGGCTAGAACTATTGATTCACATAATTTACTATTTAATCACATTATTTACTATTAGGGGAGGTGGTGCAAGTATGATAATACTTGCATGACTAAATTACAAATAAAAGAAAAGTTAGAGGTATTGTACTATAATTTTTCGAGCCCCAAAACGTGCAATTATCGAAACTATATTTTTCTATAAATAGAAGCTCATTCTTCCTTTATTTCTCACCAATTCACAAAAGCTTTAGAGCGATTATTATAGAGAGAAATTATAAAAAGAAGAAGAGAAGTCTGCTACCTCACTATTCTAGTATCCAGTTTTTCTAAGGTAGGGAGTATTATTTCTTTCTTATCCATGAAGAGAACTTCTGTTATTCCATTCTTTATTATTCTGTTGGAATAACTCAGATACGCCAAAGCTACCCTATACTTGGTCAAATTCTTCTTTTGTTCCATTCTTTATCATTCATTTGGAACATCCTCGTCTGGTGTGTTCTACGCCGGACTGGTTCCGCTTTTTATTATTCTCATTGGAACATCCTCATGCATGCGTTTCTACGCCGGACTTGGTTCCGCTCTTTATTATTCTGTTGGAATATCCTCATGCATGCGTTTCTGCCGGACCTGATTCCGTCTTTATTATTTTGTTGGAATATCCTGTCTGTGCGTTTTACGCTGGGCCTGATTCTGTTATTTATTATTCTGTTGGAATAACCTGCCTATGCGGTCTATTTGAAACAACCCGAGTCAAATCCCGAGTCCAGAACAAATCTCGGGTCAAATCTTAAGTCCGAATAGAATCAAAATCATCAAAATAAGGCCTCAAACTACTAGCCCAATAGTATCTTCTTGGGTCATCTTAGCCCACCACAGGCTCTCAAAAGGTCATGACTTGAAGGTACTATTGGTAGTAATTTATTTACTTATATGCTGACAAATTTTTCCCCTATCTTTCGATGTGGGACTGGGATGTTACAAACTTCCCCACTTAAATTTCTGACGTCCCAGTCAGAACCGATCACACAGCCCAAAGATCTTTGCCTCTCTAACCATTGTAGGATAATACTGGCTGGCTTCGTGTCCCCACCTCCGGACCTCCATCTCTCCACTGTGGGATAATACCACCAGCCTTCGTGTCCCCACCTCCGGCAACCCGATCGGATGACCCGACCCGAGCTTTCTAGAGTCGGCTCTGATACCATATGAAACAACCCGGGTCAAATCCCGAGTCCGGAACAAATCTCGGGTCAAATCCCAAGTCCGAATTGAATCAAATTCATCAAAATAAAGCCTCAAACTACTAGTCCAATAGTATCTTCTTGGGTCATCTTAGCCCACCACAGGCTCTCAAAAGGTCATGACTTGAAGGTACTATTGGTAGTAACTTATTTTACTTATATGCTGACAAATTTTTCCCCTATCTTTCGATATGGGACTGGGGTGTTACACTATCGCATGCCTGGTGATTTCTTTTGTTATTCTATTCCTTATTATACTCAGTTGGTTAAAGTTTTGACTACTATACTCCATGAAATTAGTGGAATATCCTTGATATTTGCGCTTTATCCAGTATCCTTTCATGGAAATATTCTTCTGAGCATTCTTGAATTTTACTCCACAAAGCAGTATCATGTTGACAATTTGGACGTTATTAGTTCCTAGATAAAATAATTCTTGAACTTATTTTATTTAATTCTTATATCATTGTCATCATCCTTATGTTTATATTTTGTTGAAAGTCATCTGTGGCCTATAGTGCATAGATGGACTTGGTATGATTATGACCAGGGATTATTCGGTGTAATCATGACCGTAATGTTACAAATGATGTGGTAAAAGTCCTCATTGGTACGTAGTGCATTGATGGACAGTTGTTGGCATAATCATGACCATTATTGAATACACAAATATTCTTGGCCCGTAGTGCATGGATAATTGTGGTCGTGATACTAAAGAATATCATCAGTAAAAGTGTAAGTGATTCGATGATGTGGATTATTTATTAAGTCGAGTCCCAAATGATAAAAGTGATGAAAAACCTTTTAAATCATAAAAGATAGTAGATTTTAATCTCTACTTGACTCTTTTAATCGATTGCCTGTTCCGCTGCAGTTAAACCTGATGGTTGTTATATTGTATCAGTTTAACACTGTTGAAGGCTAACGATAATATATTCTGCAATATCTTAGTCATAATATTTCCTACTGGGCTAGTTGAGCTCACCCTTTTACTTTTATTGTTCTCTTCAGGAAATTAGAACGTAGCAGGGACTAGTTGGGGAACGGAGTGACGGACCAGATGATAGCATTAGTAGTCCTCACTATTCAGTGAAATAGTGGAAAATAAATGTAATAATATTGAATTCGAGTTTGAATATTGCCTAGACGACAATATTTGTATTAAAGCTCACAGCTTATGTTTTGTCGTACTTTACACGACAGTTGTATAATTAAGTTGTATTTGTATTATGTACCATGTATTTGACGACTTAGAATAGGTGATGTATACCTATTTTGGGGGCGTCACAATTGGTATCAAAGCTTAGGGATATGATCCCTGGCTAAGATGTGAGACTAGAACTAGGAGGGGAGAGACGGGGAATTCCTTCGCTACCATGACCTACCTAAGTTTATTTGATATTTAATTGGTCGGTCAGAGTATAGGGATAATATGTGATGTTAATTAACCCTTGTTTTATGGCAGTATTTGAAAATGACATCCGACAATGTTGAGAATAGCAATGGAGCACAGGAGACCGTTGAGTCTCAACAGATCAATAATCAGGACAATGTGCAATAGGATGGCGATAATCCTCTTGTAAACACCAACATTGATCAATTGACGAACGACGGTACGTTTCGTATCTTTTTAGAATTCATGCAATATCAGGCGAAGGCCACTCCTGTTCATAATACAGGAGGAAACAATGACAACCCACGGTTGGTCACCGCTAAGCAATTCAAGGAGCTGCGACCACCGGAGTTTCTGGGAAAGCCAGAACTACTTAAGGCAGAGACGTGGGTAAAGCAGATCACCAAGATATTTGATGTCTTGGGATGCTCCGAGGAGCAAAAGGTTCCCTTTGCCACCTTTATGTTGCGTGAAGAGGCAGATCACTGGTGGGAATCTATAAAATGTACCCAGCCTGACGCACTCAAGATGTCTTGGGAGAAGTTCCAAGAGCTGTTCAACGTCAAGTACTTTCCCGAAAGTATTCGTTATATGAAGGAGGTGGAGTTTATCAAGTTGGAACAAAACAATATGACCGTGTCGCAATACGAGGCTAAATCTACGTAGTTATTCCGATTTGTATCCCATTTGGTCGATAATGAGGAGCGAATGACGCGAATGTTTTTAAGAGGTTTGAAGCCGAAGATATGCCAATATCTTATTTCTCATAAACTGTGTTTGTATTCAGATGTTGTAAATAGGGCTCAGTTAGTGGAGCGCGATAACGAGTCAATGCAACCAAAAGAGAGCAGCCGGCAAAATGATAATACCGGTGATAACAGTCATCAATGCAGTGACAATAAGCATGGAGGGAATCAACATGCCAGAAATGATAACAACTTCGGTGGTAATCATGGTCAAAACAATAAGAATGGACATTTCAAGAAGAGGAGATTCAACAATGATAGAAAGACGCCAAAGACCAAAGACCCGTTGTTAAGGAAGGAGAATGACCACCTATCATATGCTTCAAATGCGAGGGAGGACACATCACCAAATCTGCTGCGATGTCATCCAAAGCATGTTATAATTGTGGAAGAGAAGGTCACTTAGCCCGATTTTGTCGTTCACCGAAGACAAGTTTAGCTAAGATGGAGGCACCAAAGGCCGTCCTAGAAAAGTCAAAGTCGGTAGTTTAAGAGAGAACATTTTTTTTCATGACAAGGAAGTTGAATAAAATTATCACGGGTATGTTAGTCATAAACTCTTGTGAAGTCTATACCGTGTTAGATACCGGTTCTACTCACTCTTTTATTTCACCTAGTTGTGTTCAATATTTGAATTTAACTCCGGAGAAGTTAGATTTTGATTTATCTGTTGAAACTCAGTTGGGAGAAACCTTCATTACCTCCACTATTTATAAATCTTGTTCAAATCAACACTTTCACGTTACCTATCCTTCGTATCTCTTTGAAAATACTTGCCTTTGATATGATTTTAGGAATCAATTGGTTAACTACTCATCATGCTTTTCGTAAGGTTGTTAGCTTTCATATTCCTAACCAACCTGTTATGCGAATTCAAGCAACCAAATCACTAAAGTCAATCATGGTCATATCAAGCCATAAGTAAAGAGCCCCGGTCCTTTCATTATTGAATTCCTTGTGTGGAATGCACCGAAGCCAAACTTTCTGTAGGCGACGCTGTGAATAATGATGACAAGTTGATAGGTATCAATTTGACGTGTTACCTAAGTCTTGGATGAGAGTCACAGTTTTGAATGATATTTCTATTGTTAATAAATTTCCTTACGTATTCTTGAAGACTTCTTAGCCTAACCCTATAGCGTGAAATCGAATTTTGTATTGACCCCAGTACAAAACTCATTTCTAAAACCCTCAAATATTTCTTCAACTAAAATAAACATTGTTAGGTTTGTAATATTCATGAACGCAATCAAATTGCATAAAAGTACGGAAATGTGGAAAATCAGAGTTTAAAATTTTTACAAACCATAAACCCGGATCACCCTTTATGCACAATTATTAATTAAACGAAAAGATATGAAGAACAAGAATCATACCCTTGAAGATTCGAGCTTCCTCAGGTACAAGTTCAACTCCAATCCTTTTCGCGTTCAACTTGAATCCACTGGGTTTGGTTCCTTCCTTTGATCAACATTAGCCACCCATATGTTTGGCCTCTAGAGGTGATCCACCAAGGAGAAAATAAAGATTCAAGAAGAAGGGGTATTGGCTCAAAACCCTAGTTTTTCTATCTGTATAGAAAAAGGGCGTACTCTCCAACAAATTGGAATTATTACGTATGTTGTAAAAGTCAACAACCCCATCACCCATAATAAGACTCCTCTTATTTATAGATGTGGGCAACCCACCTTAACAATTAAGGAATTGGGATTTATTTAATTAATTAAATTCTTTTAATTAATTAAGCTCCCTAATCTTATTAGGGATAATTAATTAAACTCCTTTAACTAATTTTCCTTCCTAATCCAATTAGGAATAAATGAGAGTGCTTATATTAAATTAATTCCTAAACTCTTTTAAAAAATTAAAATAATAATAATAATTGTAATAATATTAATAAGACTCCTCTTATTAATTTATATTTAATATTTCTAAAATATTAAATAATAAATATTAAGCTATTTAATTTATTCTATCACCATAGATTAAATTAAATATACATAACATATTATTACGATTATGCCATTAACTTCTTAAATAATTATTCTTCCTTTTATGGTGTGACCCTTTAGGTTCTCCATATTAAACCCTATTGTGAATAAATCAATTAGAACAATTCTAATCTTATTTAAATAAATAAATTAAACAATTAATTTATTTAAATAAATAATATTTATTCTACAATAGGGATAAGCCTCCCTAGCGATCAACGACTTTCCAGATAATATAGATTTCAACATTAATCATTAAAGAACCTTTGAGTAAATAGTTACCGTACAATTCAATTCTTCCACCATACAATGTCCCAATTAAATATAAGACATGGAATTACTGTCAAGTCTTATTTTATTTAATTATATGTATTTCGACTCTTAAATGCACAACACCATATAATGCAAATTAGAAACTCCTTTCTAATTTCATTCTCCTTTAACCCAAGGACTCTTTGGGTTGTCATTTATCGAATCACATAGGACATTTCTCTTCTTTTATTAGAAGTGGTAGATTCTTTATTGATCATACATTATCTCCATGTACAACTTATTATACCCAAGCATACCCTTTGATATACCCTAAGGGTCTTAAGGAATAAGTCAAAGTATAACTCATCATACACAAGATACTATGATGATCTCAAGTCCAAGGATTACTTGTACTACTATCACTACAGGAATTCCTATTGACAGGCAAATAAAACTCCATTAGGTATTCCTTAGCGAGCCACGCTCAAAGAACTTATTCTCTAATAAGCACCTACATACTTGCTTTAGTGTCTCCACACAAATGATCACGAGATCAATCATCCTCATCCAATGAGCAAGCAACGTATGTACCAATCTATCCGGATTCACTAATCCCCAATTTAGTAATCCAATGATTGCGAACTATTTTAGTTTTAAGCTTTCAAAGAATTTAGATCTCATTAGAATGATCATCATTATTATTCTAAAAGCATTGCTTAAAACTATGGGTTTATCACATATTATAAAACAGCATCATGCAGATAATTAAAAGCCTTTAATAAATTAATACTTTTTATTAATAAATGAATAAGATTGTTACAAAGTATATGCTTTATCATCAAACATGATTGGCTTGTGTGCATACTACTTTCAAACATAACATGCGCCAAAGACGTTGGCTCAAGCTGTTGAAGATTACGATCGTACCATTCAATACCATCGTGGGAAAGCGAACTTGGTAGCTGACGCGTTGAGTAGAAGATCATATGCGTTTACGAGTGCGATGTTGTTAACACAAAGACCCATTTCGTAAAACTTACAAATGATGAAGATAGAGTTAAAGACTCTTGGAACCCACGTGAAGATAACGAATATACGAGTAGAATTAATTAACTTTAATCGATAAAGTTAAAGCCGCTCAAGCTACACACCCGGAGCTGATGAATGTGAAGAATTAAGAAGGTTCAAGAGGGCGTTATTCTAGAAGCAAGAATCGACGAAGAGAAGAAATCTCAACCCTCGATTTAATTGGCCCATTTAAAATCCTCGATAAAGTAAGAATTGTGGCTTATAGACTCGTTTCACCGCCAAGTATATTGCGTGTTCATAACGTTTTTAACGTATCGACGTTACGTAAATATGGGGATGACCCGAACCACATTATGAATTTAGAACCGGACGAGATAGTGGATGATTTAACGTATGAGGAGATACGTGTTAAAATCTTGGATAAGAAGGATTATATTCGACACTCAAAGGTTACACCTCAAGGGTTAGAATTTGAAGTGAAGTCAAGGTATCCTCACCTCTTTGGCATATCAAGTGCGTACGTAAATTTCGAGGGCGAAATTTCATAAGGAGGGGAGATTGTGAAACCCCAGATTTTATGAATAAAGATTTAAATTTATCGAAATATTTTTTTTAATATTATGGTGTGGATTTGATATAATGTTATAGTTGTGGGTAGTATTTATAAAATTTTCAAAGTATGCAAGTTGTTATAAAATATTCGATTGGTGGGGAATATTCTTTTATCGGGAATATTCGTACATCGCACAATCATTAGTGGACCCCACAATGAAGTATTGTCGTAGTTAGAAAACGGCGTAATTATATTTTATAAAAATAACGGCGGAAGTTTTACTGTTAATCGTTGAACTACCGTAGTAAAAGTAAAAAGAATGCGATGTCTGGCGTGGTTGCATAGTAGCGCACGGTATTGATTATTAATGCTTATGTGAGAAGTCACTCAGTTATACTCAATTATTGCTACAGTAATTGTTGCATCATATCTCTCATATTATTTATTTGATTATTGTCATAGTATCATCTGCATAATATGTTATTTTATTAAATTAATAATTGAGACGACAAAGTTATTCATATTATTAAATTACAATATTTATAATGTCTAGAAGTTCTGTCAAGGAGAGGTTTGGTCACCTAATTGCTACTAAATAGGAGAAATCCTTATTGAAAAGCCACCTCTTTCACAGGAGCGACACGGGTTGATAAATAGTGTGAGTTATAATATTAATGACGAATGTTATTAAAATTGAAGTTGTGTTGGGAGATGAATTTGGAGACGCAGACGTGATATTTGAGTCCGGAATGATGAAATTAGTAAAAATAGTCTATAAACACAAAATTTTCCAGAATTCACTATTTGGTCAAAAAGTCAACAGTTGACTTTTTTGGGAAAAGTCAAACTTCAAAATTTCAAAATTTATATTTTTGATAAAAATGGTTTCATTGTGTTGGAATTATTTGTGTTAGTGAAAATCGACAATTATTTCGATAATAATTGATGTCTGGATGTTATATTGACCAATCGGGTATTTAACCGGATAAATGAGCAATTGATTGCTATTATTTCACATGATTATAACTATTTGTTCACATGTGAATACTATTGTTTCACATTCTTGTTACTATTAGGGGAGTTGGTGCAAGATTGATAATACTTGCATGACTAAGTTAAAAATGTAGGTATAGATGGAGGTACTATACTGTAATTCGTATTTTCACATGTCTAGAACTATTGATTCACATAATTTACTATTGAATCACATTATTTACTATTAGGGGAGGTGGTGCAAGTTTGATAATACTTCTATGACTAAATTACAAATAAAGGAAAAGTTGGAGGTATTGTACTATAATTTTTCAAGCCCCAAAACATGCAATTATCGAAACTATATTTTTCTATAAATAAAAGCTCATTATTCCTTCATTTCTCACCAATTCACAAAAGCTTTAGAGCAATTATTATAGAGAGAAATTATAGAAAGAAGAAGAGAAGTCTGCTACCTCACTATTCCAGTATCCAGTTTTTCTAAGGTAGGGAGTATTATTTCTTTCTTATACATGAAGAGAACTTCTGTTATTCCATTCTTTATTATTCTGTTGGTATAACCTGTATATGCGAGCTACCCTATACTTGGTGAAATTCTTCTGTTGTTCCATTCTTTATCATTCTATTGGAACATCCCATCTCAAATGCGTTCTCTGGCGGACACGATTCCGTCTTTATTATCTTGTTGTAATATATCGCATCTATCGTTTTTACGCCGACACGATTCCGCTTTTATTATTTTGTTGGAATATCCTCACATGCATGCGTTTTACGCGGGACTGATTCCGTTATTTATTATTACTGTTGGAATAACTTTTTTGTCTGGCCTATCGCATGCTGGTGATTTCTTTTGTTATTCCATTCCTTATTATACATAGTTGGTTAATGTTTCGACTTCTATACTTCATGAAATTAGTGGAATATCCTTTATATTTGCGCTTCATCCAAAGATCTTTTCATGGAAATATTCTTCCGAGCATTCTTGAATTTTACTCTACAAAGCAGTATCATGTTGACAATTTGGACGTTATTAGTTCCTGGATAAAATAATTCTTAAACTTGTTTTATTGAATTCTTATATCATTGTCATCATCCTTATGTTTATATTTTGTTGAAAGTCATCTGTGGCCTATAGTGCATAGATGGACTTGGTATGATTATGACCAGGGATTATTCAGTGTAATCATGACCGTAATGTTACAAATGTTGTGGTAAAAGTCCTCATTGGCCCGTAGTGCATTGATGGACAGTTGTTGGCATGGTCATGACCATTATTGAATACACAAATATTCTTGGCCCGTAGTGCATGGATAATTGTGGTCGTGATACTAAAGAATATCATTGGCCGTAGTGCAGGGGTGATTCGATGATGTGGATTATTTATTAAGCTGAGTCCCAGCGATAAAAGTGATGAAAAACCTTTTAAATCATAAAAGATAGTAGATTTTAATATCTACTTGACTCTTTTAATGGATTGCCTATTCCGCTGCAGTTAAACTTGATGGTTGTTATATTGTATCAGTTTAACACTGTTGAAGGCTAACTATAATATATTCTGCATTATCTTAGTCATAATATTTCCTACTGGGCTAGTTGAGCTCACCCTTTTACTTTTATTGTTCTCTTCAGGAAATGAGAACGTAGTAGAGACTAGTCGGGAAGCGGAGTGACCGGACGGATATAGCATTAGTAGTCCTCACTATTCAAAGGAAATAGTGGAAAATAAATGTAATAATATTGAATTTGAGTTTGAATATTGTCTAGACGACAATATTTGTATTAAAACTCACAGCTTATGTTTTGTCGTACTTTACACGACAGTTGTATAATTAAGTTGTATTTGTATTCTGTACCATGTATTTGACTACTTAGAATAGGTGATATATACCTATTTTGGGGGCATCACAATTTATGTTATAAGACTTATATTATTTTGTGATGTATTCCGCACACTTATGTAATAGTTTAAGGTTAGATTAGCTAGGAAATCTTAAAATTAATGTAACCCTTTAGTGGGAAGATTATTATTTAAGTTATTTATGTTATGTCTTTATCCTTGTTTATGAGTAGTTAGATATAAATTGTTTTGGATAGTGAATACCAAATTTTATGGGAGTGGAGTACCCGGATTCGGGGGTGTCACAAGTTGATATCAAAGCTTTAGGTTATGAACATTAGGTGGGGAACCTTAGGAAGTAACCTTTAAGGAGACAAAAAATATAGTGGTGATAAACTCTTATCGAGTTCTAAGGAATGAATTGAGGAAATCCATTAAAAGATAAACAATAAAAGACATTATGTGCTATGTGTTAATTGTGACGAACGAGATTTTGTAATTTAATTTGAATATTTATTGAATTAAATAAATATTTTTCTATTATTTAATTATTGGATTAAACAATTAATTGATGAATTTGTGGTAGATTATTTTAATTATATGTGTTATATTGATTAAATTAATGTGGAGAATTTTATTATTCAAAGTATGTTTTTAATTGAGCTTATTGGATTAAATGAATGATTTAATAAGCATAGTGTTATTTTAATTAATTTAATAATTAATTAGATATTTAATAATTTGACATAATTAATAAATGAGAAAATTAATTATGTGACTATGCAAATTAATGAGAAATTATTATATTTTATTTAAATTAAATTAAATAAGATATTTGATTTATCGTTTAAATAGGTGTGACATTATTAATGTGACGCCCCCAAATCCGGGTATCTTCCAACCCGACATGTGGTGCTACACGGTGCTACAGTTCACACAAATATTCAATTGAAATACCTCAAAGAACGAATAATATTTACTGTGACGCCCCCAAATTTAGGTACTTGAAATCCAAACTCAGTGCTTCAGGATACCATTTATATGAGCGGAATAATACTAATAATAATATCAATAATATAGATTATCAAATTTAATTTACATATTATCGAGTTTTCAATCCCAAGTACCGAAACCTTCAAACATTCGTTACATTACATGATAATTAATATATATCATCATTATCCTAATAAAGTCTAGTTATTACAAAAGATAGCATTATCTTTCATTCAGCGACCTTCCATTTCCCTTTGTTCTTGGCAGAGCCTTCAAGTTGTTCATACTTAGATGAAAACATTTTAATTAAGCAAGGATGAGCATTTGAGTGCCCAGCAAGTAATAGTAACAATAACATTTAACTGAATGAATTAAATGTTTTCTTTGAACGATACTTCTACAACGAATCAACAGTTGTGAAGTAAGCTGAACCAATAATAAACAACATATCATTTCGATTTCAAATTTTTGAAAATACGTATTGACTATAAATGATGATCATTTGACAGACTATGAACATTGTTTTCTATTTTCAAAAAGGTTAAACAGAACTTCATCTGTAAACCGTCATAACTTACGGGCACGGGGGTGATCAGACCGTTATGCCCTGTATTGATCAATACTACATTATAGGACGATATTTTCGTCCAGCATTTCCGCCTTACGCGCATAAAAGTTTCCTATATTTGGGATGTTCATACCAGTCTTAAATCCAAACCAAAACAATTCGTTTGGATAATAATAAAGTTTTATCGTGTTCAAACAACATTTTTTTTAAATTGGTGCCTAGCTGGATCAAATAGCTTAGACGACTTTCAATTCAACGTATACATACTAGGCAACTATAAGTATGTATCAACATGTGATAAAATATAATGATTATCCATGTGAGGACACTTGTATAATCAAATTTAGAAATTAACGAACATAATATATTTCTTGATCTACAATAACAGAATTAAGGAACTTGTATAACATATTATAATTTAATAACTTACTTATACAGAATCATTGTATAAGTATATACAAAGGTTGAAATATTTGAATAATTGAAAATAATAGTTCAGATATCATCTTACACATGTCCATTGCATAAAATAAATGCAAAGGGTTAGATACTTGCCTTGTCTGCTGCTTACACAACTTAGATTTATCTTTTATATCAAGCCCTATCATTAAATACACTACAACAAAAAGGCTTATCAGCGACCGCCTATCAACGATCGCAAATAATCTGGTCGCTGGATGGACGTCAGCGACCAACAATAGCGACTTAACGGGCAGCGACTGAATCTTTCGCTATTATGACTCATCTTTGAGTCATTTGTCACCGTACGTAGACACGCGTGTCGTGATCATCGATAGCGCGAATCAAACGATCGCTAGTTTCAAAGTAGCTATCAATCAGCATTTTCGATGTTAGCAACCGCGTCACGCGATTATCACGAGCTTATTATTATTATTTTTTTAATATTTTTCCTGTTTTATTGATTTCCCAAAAATAACCTACTTTGTACCTTCTTTCTATCCCAACACACAGCAGTATAAATAAGCATCCATCCATGATAACTACCATATATGATAAACATTCATCAATGATAACTATTATATGATAAACATACATCGTAAACCAACACAATACAATCGTAAACATCCATATAATATAATCGTAAACCAATACAATTATCCAAAGATTCCATCTAAAAGAGTACAAAGCTTTAAAAATCTAAAAAACAAGTCTAACAAGGCTTTAAAAATCTAACATATATGACTGGTGTAGCTCTTCATGGATCATCCAAATTAGTACCTTGTAATTAACAAAAGAATAAAACATATTTGTTACATGTGTTGATACTGCTATATGATTTGGGAATTAAAAGCTAAACAATAGACAATGTAGTGAAACGTATAAGTAAGACAGTAACAGTAACAATATCGATATATATACATGGTCGCCATCCACGATCTTTGTGATCTCATTGCTTCTTCTGCTACACTTTCCTCCGCCACTCATCGGGACTAAAAGAATGCGGATGCTCGCCAAAGATTATCTGAAGAAGATCACGATTCTGGCAGATCGCTCTCACACAGTTAGAAGGTGTATGATAGGCTGGATGACCTGATGAATGTGTAGACTGGGTAGCAGAGCTGCCTGTTCCACTGATGGTCGGGCGTCATTTTTGTCTATGGCCTTTAACATAGTTCTTCTTCACGACGGACGCCCTCTCCCACAATTCTTGATCAATCGACGGACGCGGGGTGCCTTCAGGATAACGCTCGTTCATTAAGCCCTTATAAGTGTCATGTCAGAAGGTCAACAATTAAATAGTTAAAATAAATGAAAAAAATACTAAAAAGGTCGTCACAATTTATAAACAACATATTAGTATAAAGTTAACTTATTACCGATATCTGAATAGCATCAGGCAGACCATCACGAGTGGCCACATACACATCCAACCAATTGATAGGTTGACCTTGAGACTCAGACTCCTACTGTGACGCCCCCAAAATAGGTATACAACACCCATTCTAAGTCACCAAATACATGGTACATAAAGCAACTACAACTTCAATAATACAATTGTCGTGCAAAATACGACAACACATACTGTGAGTTTAAATACAAATATTATCTTCTAGACAATATCCACACTCAAATAAGTCCTCATTACAATTATTCAAACAGTATTATACAGAAATATAGTGAGGACTGCTAAAACATCTTTCTAGAACCATCACTCCATACCCCGACTAGATCCTGCTATGTTCTCACCTCCAGAGAAGAAAAATGGAACAAAAAAGAAGAGGGTGAGCTCAACTAGCCCAGTAAAGAAAATTATAACTAAGATAATATACAACAAATTATCATTAGTCCTCAACAGGGAAAAATCTGATAGAATATAATAAACAACAAGTTTTAGATCAATATTCTGCAGCGGAAACAGCAATCCATTAGAAGAGTCAAGTAGAGAATGAGTTCTACTATCTTCTAAGATTTAAAAGTCCATCATCAATATTTTATCCCTGTAACAACAATCAATATGCATCTTTAATCATTTATTCATCTTTGCACTACAGGCCAAAGATATTCATTTGTATCACCAGTTGGTCATGTTCATCTCAACACCTGTTCATCTTTGCACTACGGGCCAAAGATATTCATCAGTTAATCGTTCATCTTTGCACTACATGCCAAAGATATTCAGTAATATCATCATTTAGGACTGAGGATGATAAAAAATATTTTAATGAAAACGAATCCAGTGAGACAGAAGGACAAATAGTAAGGATTCGTATAACAGTTTATACAAGATCAATAATACCCCATAATAACCAATTTTGTAACAGAATTCAAAAATTAAGATCAAAACATGGATACAATCAAATATAGTAACCATAATAGACATCTTGGACAAAAAGAAGAAAATTATATTTTTCGGTGAATAGTGCCGTATTCGTGAATAGTGCCGTATACGTGAATAGTAACCCCGACACAAAAGTTCCAAATTCGATAAAAAGTTTAGACCAATATTTTGGCATAATGATATTGAAAGAAATAATATCATTTAAGAAGAAATAACATCCCTTACCTCAAAATAACGATACTTTTGATCGGAATATCGGATAAAAAGCCGAAGTAAACTTGTACCGAACAACAACTCTCAAAGTATATAAATACTCACTAAAATACGCTCGACAATATAGAGAGAAAGAAAACTTGTTTCTGGTGTGATTTTCAATTCTAACCTAAGCGTCTATTTATAGGAAAATGCTAGAACGCCATAGGAGACTAAAATAATAAAATATATTATTTCTTATTTTCTTTATGCATGCCAAGACCAAGACTTGTCAAGGCATGCCAATTCTAAAATTTTTCCAGCAGCCCACATGTTATTAACACCAACCAAAGTGGGTCCCACCCCATAATTTAATAAAAATCATTTTATTTTCCGAAACTTCAGTAATTCATAGAAAATAGTCCGGTTATCAGAAAAATACGAATTTTATGTCCATTCTGCCTGAAATTGAATTCTCTACAACTTTATAGAAGAAAGTTTTTCCAAATTCTAAACCAAAAATATCCGAAATTCACAAATGGATGATTTTTAATACCTCTACACCCACAAAATACTGATAAAACACCTCAGCATTAATTCCTTCATTTTTATCCACATAAAAATAAATATATCCATCATTTATATCCACATAAAATAAATATTTCCTTATTATATAAATTAATAATTAATTATTCACAAATAATATTACAGAATCACAATTATGACAACCAGGCCGTTCCTAGGAAAGAGGGGGCTTTCAATAAGAATTTCTCCTTACTGGTGCGCAATTAGGTGACCAAACCTGTCCTTGACAGAACTTTCTAGACATTGCTAATAATGTTATCTAATATTATTATTCAAATAATATGAATTATTGATATGATAATGGGAAATATTGTGTAGTGATAATTATTGAAACAACAATAATATAAAATATTAACGCAGCAATTATTGAATCAATAAAATAAAATATTGAACAGTAACTACTGTAATGATTATTGAGTAGTTCCTTCTAACATAAGGATCAATAATTCATCAATACTGTGCATCCACGCGTATTACTTTATTTTAACCAACGGGTATTCCAACAGTATTAACGGTAACAACTACGCCGTTATTTATAAAAATTCAAACTTGTCGTTTTCTTCATCTGACAGTTATTTTTTTATGGGGCCCACTAATGATTGCGCCTTCGTACGAATATTCCCTGACAACAATAATATTCCACGACCAAACGAATATTCCCCGATAACAATGATTATTTTATAACCACTTGCTTATTTTGCAAAATTTGCACATGTCACCCATAACCAAAATATTATATCAATTTAACACCTTATTATTCACAATAATAATTAGAGGAAATTCGATTTTATTTATAATAAGTTGGGGTCTTACACCTACAGTTCAGGTTCTCATATTAATATGTAAACATATGATATTTTAGCGCCAGGAACATGACTGTAAACATAAATGATGATCATTTGACATACTATGAACATTATTTTCTATTTTCAAAAAGGTTAAACAAAACTTCATCTGTAAACCGTCACAACTTACGGGCACGTGGGTGATTAGACCGTCATGCCCTGTATTTAGTTGTGGTGTTCGTGGGGCTGGTCTTGGAAGTTGATATACTAAGAAATTTCGTAGCTATGAGCTTGAGAGAGTTTAGTTTGAGTGTTGTGCAAAATGTAAGAGAACAAATGTCATTCTCTTTCCTCTAATCTATATATATATATATATATATATATATATATATATATATGATGTTAGATGCATGAATTGGCTGAGATTGCTTAATGTGCTTGAGATTTTAATTGTATAAGTCAACATGTTAAGTCACCCACTCCCCACATGGCATTCTTGTAATCTTGCAAACCCTTAGGGTTTAACCCTAAGATTTTATACAAAGTATTTATAGAATTTAGCAATTAGGGTTTGCACAAAATAAAAATAAATAAAAATTTTAGTTTCTAAAATTTGTAATTAGGATTTTTTTAATTAAATTAGTTTTCTAATTACTTTATACAGGAACATTAGGGTTTAATAATGCTAATTATAATTAAGATCACTAATTTATCAATTAGAGCACCCATGTGATAATTAGGGTTATCAATTTACTAATTAGGATTAACAATTTAATAATTAGGGTTAACAATTTGTAATTAGGTTTTCTAATCACATAAATCATGATCATTAGGGTTTAAAGTAAGCTAATGAGCATTAAACATCCTAAATTAGAAATTAGGGTTTCCCAGTTTGACAGTTAGGGTTCCTAAATATCGATTAGGATTTTAATTTCATAATTAGGGTTTCGGGTCAATAATTAGGGTTTGTCATATAACGCCATAATTGACCAACCATTATCGGTCCACGTATACAGTACATATTTATAGCACTGAAATTAAATAATATTAAATTATCATTCTCATTCATTGATTAATATCTAATATTAGGGTTTGGATTCCATATCTGATTTATCTTCCCTATTTAACCTTAATAATTAAGGTAAAATACTTAACTTAATCATCTGTACTAAAATTCATATAATAAAATAATTATTCTAAAAATCACTTCATATATTATTTAACTAATATATGATTATATTTTTATTGAAAATAATTAATAAAAACATTTCTACTATAAATTAATTATTATAAGAATATACTTTATAATAATCAATAATTCTAAAACAAAATTACTTGTAAATATTTATGTAATAATATATTTTTATTTATCACATAAATACATATACACCATATCTTGTACAAATCCTCATCCTTAAAAAAAAAAAAAAATTATACGCAAATTAAAATTTATGTTTTATTTATATAGAAAATATCGGGTTATTACATTCACCCTCCCTTATAAAGATTCCATCCCCGGAATCACCGTTTGAAAATGTACACATATAAGAGTACATAACATACATAGTCATTTCAAGTAGATCTCGATCATAATTGATCTAATTGATCTTTAACTATTCACATAATGCTTGTCTTTCTGAATAAACAGAAATTTTATTTTTAAAGAACTCAAATTCCTCCTTCAAAATTTCTTTATAAAATAATTTATTATTTATAGGAAAATCATATAGAAGAAAATAAAAGTTATACGAAAAATTACCTGGAGTTCTATTGCCAGTTGCCGCCGTATCCTGGACTGTCATGTTGAAGACCCTTGTAGTAGACTTTGTCGGCTTGCTAGATGATGTTGGTCCTGTGATCGCCAAAGTTCTGCCGCTTTTCCCCATGTTCACGCTTTCTGCCTCCATCCTCCTTTTCGGACAGTCCTTCACCTTATGCTCCTTTGATCCGTACAGAAAACACCCATTAAGAATTCTAGGATTGGGGCAGTTGGGAGAGATATGGCCCTCCTGTCCACATTTAAAACATACAAATTTACCTTTTAGAGATTCCCCCAAATGGTTCTTTCCACAGTTCCCACATTGTACCAGCTGCTTCTTCTTTGTACCTTCCTGCTTCACCTGCATACCCCCAACCTTACCCTTGTTCCTTCTTTCCTTGTTGTGGAGACTCATGGCCTCACTCCCCTCCTCAGCTATAATAGCTTTCTCCATGAGTGCTGCAAATGTAGGGATTTGCAACACTGCCACCTTATTGTAGAGCCAGGGTTTTAATCCCAGCTTAAACCTTCTAGCTTTCCTAGCCTCTGTATCAACTTGTGGAGCATCAAAGTGTCATTAGCGATTCTCATAGTGACAATGATGTAATGGTCCTCCGACCTGAAATCACTATATTTCTACACGAGAATTTATGTACTTTGATATCATCAAATGTCACCTTTAATAGGGTGGACTATAAAGGTGATTATTGGGTACATCATGAATCGTGTGAGGAATATGAGTGATCTAGATGGAATTTAACCATCCTATATATTAGGGGTGATATCCATAGGACTCTTGATTGAGTAGGACTATGAAATGCATGGCCATGCTCAAATATTGATTTGTTTCATATAGTCTACTCATTGATCAAGAAAACTCAGATTAAATTATGAAGAGTATGACACATTCCATGACTCGAGTTTAATCTAGGATGTTAAGGTTAAAGGGATTAAATTACATTGAAACATTGGTCACGAAAATGTTGCATCGAATCATCGATCTTATTATTACTTGGGTAGCAGTGATGCATTACTAGATGTCGCTCACTGTTTATAATTTTATAATATGATTTTAAAATTATTGCCAACGTAATAATAACCTATAGGGTCACACCCAAAGAACGTTATTAAAAGAGAATTAATTTAAATTGTAAGGATTTAAATATATCAATATGATTGATAGTATTTAAAACACAAATTTAAATTAAAAGGATGCTTTGTATATGTATATATATTAATTAAGTAAGACTTAATTAAGATATAATATATATATATATATATATATATATATAAATTCATATTTTATTTTAATTAGATTAGGGGTTTTGATTAATTCCGATTTATTGCTATATATATGATATATCAGCGTCTTTGGAAAATAAATCAAAACAAAAACCCTAGCCGCTCTTAGAGAGAGACTAGAGAAAACAGTTTCGTAAATCCTCATCCTTGGTGGGTAGTACCGCGATTCCTTCTTCTGCAGATCGTGGGACAATTCGTGGAGTGTTCGTGTGGATACCGTAGAGACGCAGTTCGTTCGAATTACGTTGGAGATTCGACTGCATCGTTTAACCGCTTTCTTAATCGGTATAATTTCTAACCACTGAATTAACTGTTTTTTGCATGGATCCTGTTTAGGGTTTCGAATTTGGTTTAAATTGTTCTATTTCTGCTGTGCGTTTCTATGTCGAAACCCTACACTTCTGCCCTTCGATTTCTAGTTTGACATCTTGGCGGCATTATCTAATTAAATAAAAGATAATTTAACTTATATTCTAAGCCTTATCACAGAAGTTTAATATATTAAACTTGTTTCATTACTCAAACATAAGTTCATTTTCATTACTTCTTAGTAATTTACATAACATAGCCCATATTGCTATCCCTTTGTGACCACAAAAGTCGGGATTTACTGCCTTAACTTATACAAAAGTTGAGAATATTTAATTACACAGACATACATAACACAAATATTACATTAAACACACCTACACCACAGAACCTATACAACATATTCACTACGCCTTTTTCTTGACCTTGGACAACTTTTTGCCTGATGACCTCTTATTCCATAATTAAAACAGACACATTGCGTTGGATTGGGACAATGAGGAGAGAAATTTCCCTTCTGTTCGCAATTGTAGCAAACATATTCCCCTTTCCTGCATACACCTTCATGTTTCTTGTCACAATTTGCGCACCTTTCTATTCGATTAATTTTTCCTTGGTTGTTATCAGGATTTCCTATACCACGGGCTTTCATCTTTCTTTTCCCCGTCTTGCTCGGAGCTGCGCATGCTTTGTTGCTTTTAGCTCCAATTTGGTCAATTTGGATTTTAAGCTTATCTTGTTTTTCCATTGTTTCTATTAATGCTTTCTGCAGTTGGCTATCTAGTAGTTTTTCTATTTCCCATTGCTTTTCCAAAGAGGAAACCTGGTCCCGCAGATTCTGCACTTCGGTTGATGCTTGATCAGCTCTAACATCAGTGTCCGAATCACTATCTCCACTATTTCCGGATCTAGTATTACATTTTCCACAATAACCACCTCATCGAGGTTGCCTTCACTTTGAGCCTTTATTTCTGCTATTGGCTTTGATATTGGCTCCTTCTTTACGATCCGAGGGTATCCTAATCCTTTTTCACCTAACATCTACACACATAAATTATCCTGATTAATATGTAATATATACACATAACAAACAATAATGTTGTATAGGTTATCTTTTATTTTATTTGTCGATGAATTTATCCGATTCATCTCTTTTTAAACTCTGTATGAGTTGTTTATATTTTCAACGTTTCCCTCTATTCTAAGGTTATAGCCTAAGGTTTATCCCACCTAAGGTTTTTAACCCTATAGCTTTGATACCATGCTGTGACGCCCCCAAATTCAGGTACTTGAAACCCGAACTCAGTGCTTCACGATACCATTTCTATGAGCGGAATAATACTAATAATAATAACAATAATATAGATTATCAAATTTAATTTACATATTATCAGAGTTTTCAATCCCAAGTACGAAACCTTCAAACATTCGTTACATTACATGATAATTAATATATATCATCATTATCCTAATAAAGTCTAGTTATTACAAAAGATAGCATTATCTTTCATTCAGCAACCTTCCTTTTCCCTTTGTTCTTGGCAGAGCCTTCAGGTTGTTTATACTTAGCTGAAAACATTTAAATTAAGCAAGGATGAGCATTTGAGTGCCTAGCAAGTAATAGTAACAATAACATTTAACTAAATGAATTAAATGTTTTTTTGAACGATACTTCTACAAAGAATCAACAGTTGTGAAGTAAGCTGAACAAATAATAAATAACATATCTGTAAGACACCAACTTTTATGAATAAAGATTAATTTTCTCTAAATATCATTTTTGAATATTATGGTATGGATTTGATATAAAGTTATAGTTATGGGTAATATTTATAAATTTTGCAAAGTAAGCAAGTTTTTATAAAATATTCGTTTGGTCGGAGAATATTCTGTTTGTCGGGGAATATTAAATGCAGCGACCACAATCATTAGTGGACCCATAATGAAATTATTGTTTCGAGTTAGAAAACGACAAAATTATTATTTTATAAAAATAACGGTGGAAGTTTTACCGTTAACTGTTGAAATACTCGGTAATAAAGGTACAATATTACGCGTGGTTGCATAGTAGCACACGATTTTGATTATTAATGCTTACGTGAGAAGTCACTCAGTTATACTCAATTATTGATACAGTAATTGCTGCATCATATCTCTTATATTATTGATTCAATTATTGTCACAATATCATCTGTATAATATGTTATATTATTAAATTAATAATTGAGACGACAAGTTATAATATTAATGATGAATAATTATTGAAAGATTAAATATGTGTTAATTAAAAATAAAATGATTTGTGGTAATATTTATTCAATCATTGATGTATATAAGAAGTCTATTATGAGACGTTTGTGGTAAGTTTGATTATTCTATGGGGGCCCATATGTCATCATCTAAGAGTCTCTTTTGCCAATAGTAATTACCTTTACCAGACGTCAAACCACTTGTCGTTTCATATTACAGGCGTCGAACCAATTGTCATTTCACATTACAGGTGTCGAACCAATTGTCGTTTCACATTACAGGCATCGAACCAATTGCCGTTTCACATTACAGGCATCAAACCACTTTTCTTTTCACATCACCAGTCGTCAAGCCACTTGGCTTTTCACATTGCAAGGGCTAAGCTAGAAATCTTCTATAAATAAAGGTCTAGTTCTTCATTATTTTTCATGAATTCATTCAAGCTATAGAGAGAGAAAGTATAGAGAGAATAAGAGAGAAAGAAGAAGTATTCACATTTACTCTCTGCGAGATTCAATCTCCTACTAAATGTAAGGGTGCTATTTCTTTTGTATTCATGAAGATAACTTCTGTTATTCCATTCTTTTTTATTATGTTGTAATAACCTGTCTATGCGAAGTACTGCATACATTGTGAAATTCTTCTATTATTCCATTCTTTATCATTCTATTGGAACATCCAATCTGTGATGTACGCATAACCTGGTTCCATTATTTATCATTCTGTTGGAACATCCTGTCTGTGCTTTACGCATGACCTGGTTCCATTATTTTATTATTCTGTTGGAATATCATGTCTGTGCGTTTACGCATGACCTGGTTCCATCATTTATTATTCTGTTGGAATAACCTATCAATGCGGTCTATCGCATGCTTGGTGAATTCTTTTGTTATTCCATTCGTTATTATACTCAGTTGGTTAAAGCTTTGACTTCTATACTCCATGAAATTAGTGGAATATCCTTGATATTTGCGCTTCATCCAGTATCTTTTCATGGAAATATTCTTCTGAGCATTCTTAACTTTTACACCACAAAGAAGTATCATGTTGACAATTTGGACGTTATTGGTTCCTGGATAAATTAATTCTTGAACTTGTTTTATTGAATTCTTATATCATTGTCATCATCCTAATGATTATATTCTGTTAAAAGTCATCTGTGGCTTGTAGTGCATAGATGGACTTGATATGATTATGACCAGGGATCATTTGATATAATCATGACCGTAATGTTACAAATGATGTGGTAAAAGTCCTCATTGGCCCGTAGTGCGTTGATGGACAGTTGTTGGCATGATCATGACCATTGATGAAAACACGAATATCCTTGGCCCGTAGTGCATGGATAATTTGTGGTTGTGATACTAATGAATATCTTTGGTCGAAGTGCAGGGATGATGTGGATTATTTATTAAGCTAAGTCTTAGTGATAAAAGTATTGAAAAACCTTTTAAATCATAGAAGATAGTAGATTTTATTCTCTACTTGACTCTTCTAATGGATTGTTTGTTCCACTGCAGTTAAACTTGATGTTTGTTATATTGTATCAGTTTAACACTGTGGAAGGCTAACGATAATTTATTCTGTATTATCTTAGTCATAATATTTCTTACTGGGCTAGTTGCGCTCACCCTTTTGCTTTCATTGTTCTCTTCAAGAAATGAGAACGTAGCAGGGACTAGTCGGGGTACAGAGTGACGATCCAGATAATAGCATTAGTAGTCCTCACTATTCTATGAAATAGTGTGATAATAAATGTATTGAGGACTTATTTTGAGTTTGAATACTGTCTAGAAAATAATATTTGTATTAAAACTCACGACTTATGTTGTATATTTAAGATTGTATTTGTATTCTGTACCATGTATTTGGCGACTTAGAATAGGTGATGTATACCTATTTTGGGGGCGTCACAGTTGGTATCAAAGCTTAGGATATGATCCTGGCTAAGATGTGAGACTAGAACTAGGAGGGAGAGGCGGGAATTCCTTCGCTAGTATGACCTACCTAAGTTTATTTGGTATTTAATTGGTCAGTCAGAGTATAAGGATATTATGTTGCATGTCAATTAACCCTTATTTTGTGGCAGTATTCGAAAATGACATCCGTGAATGTGGAGATAAGCAATGGAGCACATGAGACCATTGAGTCACCAACGATCAATACCCAGGATAATGTGCAACAAGAAGACCATAATCCTTAGATAAACAACAATACCGATCAAATGACGAACGATGGGATGTTCAGAAGCTTTATGCAATTCATGCAACATTAGGCGAGAGTGGCAACTCTCCATCCAAAATGAAGGTGGAAACACTGGCAACTCTCGGATGGTCACCGCTAAACATTTCAAGGAGCTGGGACCACCGGAGTTTATTGGAGAACCAAAATCACTTAAGGCGAAGACATGGATAAAGCAGATCACCAAGATATTTGATGTCTTGGGATGCTCCGAGGAGCAAAAGGTTCCTTTTGCCACCTTTATGTTGCGAGGAGAGGTAGATTACTGGTGGGAATCGGTAAAGCGTACTTAACCTGTCACACTGAAGATGACTTGGGAGAAGTTCCAAGAATTGTTCAACGACAAGTACTTTCCCGAAAGTATTCGTCACATGAAAGAGGTAGAGTTCATCAAACTGGAGCAAAATAACATGACCGTGTCACAGTACGAACCCAAGTTTGCCGAATTATCCCGGGTTGCGTCCTATTTGGTTGATAATAAGGAGAGAATGACGTGAATGTTTGTAAGAGGTTTGAAACCCAAGATACGTCAATATCTTATCTCTCATAAACTGTGTTTGTATTCAGATGTTGTAAATAGGGCTCAGTTATTGGAGCGCGATAATGAGTTAACACAACCAAGAGAGAGCAGCCGATAAGTCGATAATACCAGTGGTAGTAGTCATCGAAGCGGTGAGAACAAACGTGGAGGAAATCAACATCCTAGAAATGGTAACCACTTCGGTGGTAATCATGGCTAAGATAATTGAAGTGGAAATTTCAAGAAGAGGATATTTAATAATGATGGAAAGATGTCGAAGACCAAAGACTGTTGTTAAATAAAGAGAAGAGACCACGGTCATATATGTTTCAAATCTTGACGGGAGGACACATCGGTCCAAACCTGTATGCGCGAGTCAAAGCATGTTACAATTGTGGAAAAGAAGGTCACCTAGCCCGATTTTGTCGCACACCAAAGTCAAGTCCAGCTGGGATGGAGGCATCAAAAGTAGTCCCAGACAAGACAAAATCGGTAGTTCAAGGGAGAGCGTTTGTCATAACCTCCCAAAAAGCAAGGAATCCGAACGAGGTGATCACGGGTAAGCTAATCATAAACTCTAGCGAAGTCTAAACCTTAATTGATACCGGTTCTACCCATTCTTTTATTTATCCTACTTGCGCTCAAAGTTTAAATTTGACTCCGGAGAAATTAGACTTTGACTTATCTGTTGAAACTCCGTTGGGGGAAACCTTTATTACATCCACGGTTTATAAGTCTTGTTTGATTCAAATCGGCAACCGCACGTTACCTATCGATCTTATCTCTTGTAAAATACTTGCATTCGATGTGATTTTAGGGATTGATTGGTTAACTATTCATCATGCTAAAATTGACTGTTTTCGTAAGGTTGTTAGCTTTCATGTTCCTAACCAACCTATTATGCGAATTCAAGTAACCAAACCATTAAAGTCAATCACTGTCATCTCAAGCCATAAAGTTATTCATTTATTAAAAAATGGGCTTTCTTAGCTCATGTCACGGATTTAAACAAAAATATGTCAGTCTTAAATGATATTTCTATTGTTAATAAATTTCCTGACGTATTCCCTGAAGAACTTCCTGCCCTACCTCCAGAGCATGAAATTGAGTTTTTTATTGACCTTGAACCTGGTACAAAACCCATTTCCAAATCCCCATATTGAATGGCTCCTATTAAACTTCAGGAGTTAAAAACCCAACTAAAGGAATTGTTAAACATCGGTTTCATTCATCCTAGTACGTCTCCTTGGGGTGCTCCTGTTCTATTCGTGAAGAAGAAAGATGGAAGTATGCGACTTTGTATTGATTATCGGGAGTTAAATCATGTCACCATCAAGAATAGGTATCTGTTACCTGGCATTGATGACCTGTTTGACCAGTTGCAAGGAGCACAATTCTTTTTAAAGATTGATCTTCGTTCGGGATATCATCAGCTGAAGATTAAAACTGAGGATATTTCGAAGACTGCCTTCAGAACTCGATACGGACATTATGAATTTTTAGTCATGTCTTTTGGATTGAGTAAGGCTCCTGCTGCTTTCATGGATATGATGAATCGAGTATTCAAGGAATATTTGGATCAGTTCGTTGTTGTCTTTATTGATGACATCCTCATCTATTCCAAAAGCCATGAAGATCATGAGCACCATTTGAAGCTGATACTTGAAAGGCTTCGTGAAAACAAGTTATATGCCAAGCTGAAGAAATGCGAGTTCTGGCTTGAGGAAGTAGCATTCCTTGGGCAGGTGGTGTCAAAATATGGAGTATCTGTTGACCCAGCAAAGATTAAAATACTACAAAGCTGGGAGCAACCCAAATCAGTGACCAAAATACGTAGCTTTCTCGGCTTAACTGGTTATTATCGGAGATTCGTAGAAGGCTTTTCTCTAATCTCCACTCCATTAACTCAGCTGACTCGAAAAGATACAAAATTCGGTTGGACACAGGAATGTGAGAAGAGTTTTCAAGAACTCAACATGAGATTCATTTCGGCACCTGTTTTGGCAATACCATCTGGATCGGAAGGATTTGTCATCTACAGTGATGCATCTGGCAAAGGGTTAGGATGTGTTCTCATACAACATGGGAAAGTCATAGCCTATGCCTCTCGGCAACTCTAAGAATATGAGAGGAATTATCCTATTCATGATCTAGAGTTGGCAGATGTTGTCTTCGCACTTAAAATTTGGAGGCATTACTTGTATAGGGAGAAAGTGGAGATATATACGGATCATAAAAGCCTCAAATATTTCTTCACCCAAAAGGAACTCAACATGCGGCAACGACGTTGGCTTGAACTGTTAAAATATTATGATCATACCATTCAATACCATCCTGGAAAACCGAACGTGGTAGCTGACGCATTGAGTAGAAGATCATATGCGGGTACGAGTGCGATATTGTCAACGCAAAGGCCCATTTTGTATGACATGCAAAGGGTGGAAATAGAGATAAATACTCCAGAGACCCACGTGATGATGCAAAATATACGAGTAGAACCGACTTTAATCGATAAAGTTAAAGCTGCTCAAGCTACAGACCTGGAGCTAATGCGCATGAAGAAGAAAGTGCAAGAAGGTGCTATTCCGGAAGCAAGAATCGATGAAGAAGGAATACTTAGAGCCAACTCCAGACTTTGTGTTCCTAATGACTTTGATTTGAAGTATAAGATCATGATGGAGGCGCACAACACACCGTTTGCAATCCATCTTGGGAGTACCAAAATGTATCGTGATCTTCGACATATATTTTGGTGGAGAAATATGAAAAGAGAGATAGCGGTGTTTATCTCAAGATGTTTAACTTGTCAACGAGTCAAGGCGTAGTATCAAGTGCAAAAAGGTCCATTGCAACCACTTGAAATTCCAGAATGGAAGTGGGAGCACATTACCATGGATTTCGTTACTGGTCTTTCCAAGGTTTCTCATGGAATTGATGTAATTGACCAAATCTGCTCATTTCTTACCTATACGAGAAACGTATACACTTGAACGTCTTGCTCGTATTTACATAAATGAGATTGTAAGACTGCATGGTATGCCAGTATCCATAGTTTCTGATCGAGACCCAATATTCACTTCACGATTTTGGGTTAGTTTATAAAAAGCTATGGTCACGAATTTATGATTTAGTTCGGCATATAATCCTCAAACGGACGGACAATCAGAGAGGACTATTCAAACTCTTGAGGATCTATTAAGACTCTGTGTCCTTGACTTCAAAGGAAGTTGGGACACGTTCTTGGCATTAGTGGAATTCTCCTGCAATAACAGTTATCAAGCAAGTATCGGCATGGCTCCATTCGAGGCGTTGTATGGACGCAAGTGTCGTTCTATAGTATGCTAGGATGAGGTGGGTGAAGTAACGTTATTGGGACCAGAATTAGTACGTATGACTACGGAGAAGATTCAAATGATCTGCCAACGTATAAAATTCTCACAAGATCGACAAAAGAGTTATGCTGATCTTCATCAAAAGGACATGGAATTCAACGTTGGAGATCATGTGTTGTTACGTGTGGCCCCATGGAAAGGAGTTACAAGATTTGGAAAGA